>JAZHRO010000071.1:29617500-30162963 GCA_037157565.1 Thalassia testudinum | reverse complement strand
CGTTGCTTGGAGGATGACTCGCTCTGACGGTGCCTAGACGAAGGTGGTGAGTAGGAGAAGGAGAATGGCGGCCGAGGAAGGAGGATGGGATGGGACATCGTCGCGACGAGGATCTACTTCCCGAAGTAGGTGAGAAGATGGCCACAGGATGCTCCACGAATAGGGATGAGGGGAGGAAAAAAAAAGTTGGTTTTCTACTCTAGAGGAGCATCCCGGGCTTGGGACAAGCTCTCTCTAGAGCCTTGGAGGTGGTGAGGAGAAGAAAGGAAGAGATGAAGGGGAGGTGTAGGGGTCCTTTTATAATGGAGAGAAGAGGAGGAAATTTGTCCAAGGGCTACAGCGATATCAAATGCGTCGCTGAAGATCCATGCCAACCAATGCCCCAAATGTCACTAAAGCCTACCGACGCTCGTGCTCTATCCCTGCTGGCATCTGTTAGAGTGCCTCCCCACCATTCGATCAAGATCTGAAGGCTCAAGCGCACCCTCTGATCATGCCCTTTGAAGGCGTGTACCACTGTCGTTGAAGAGAGGCACAAGCATTGCTGGATTGGCATCAAACAACTGACTACTCCAGCGGACGTCTTAAGTTCACGCCCACGTACGATCATGCGTGTGATTTCGTGTGATCGCATGCGTGTGTGAATCTAACCCACGGGATTGCACCGCGTGGAAGCTTCATGGTCACTCGATGGAGATCTGGCGGTCGAATTTCAATTGTTGTGGCGAGGAAGCTTCAATAGGATTCAACCTATGCCATTTGAGTTGCGGGGTGCGCTTAGCCAATGCGCTAAGCCATCCTTTGTGTCGTGAAGAGGAGCGCATTGCGGAGGCTTCTCAGGGGAACAGATGATATGGATGAAGAAGGTTGGGTGGACTTTTGGCTGGTGTTGGGTAGCGTAGATGGAGCCACGTGGTGCCATCTGGGTAGTCCATCTTATTTCTATTGTAGAGGGTGCCACAGTGCTCGGATTGAGATGATTTCCATGTTGTCGGACTGCGATCGTTGCTTCGGATCCATTCGTACGGTTGGATTTTTCATTCGAAGCCCGTAAGGATGTCGCATTGCCTCCTGGCCATTGATCTTCTTCGGATCGCATAAGGTGATACGGGATAAATCTCCTTCCCTCCTGGCCATAAAAAAGTTGCAATTAACCTAAAATATACACAACTTTTCTAAATGCAGAATGATGCATGCTATGCAATATTTATAATATGAAATGCAAATCTAAGCCTAGGAACATGCATGAATAGGCATTTTAACCTAATTAAATGTCTACATCATACCTTTACAAAGAAAGAAGATGGACAACCATGATGGTGCCACGTGGTGCCATCATAGCCACCCAAATTCACTCAGGCCCCTCCACTCAAATTCATTAAGCAATCCCAGCTGTTGGATCTCAATCCAATGACTGAGATTCATGCACGTACGCGTCGTTCAGACTTAAAGGAGAAGGTAGAGATAAGATCTTGATCGTTAGATCGAGATCCAACGGTCGAGAGTGTTTGCACATGATTTCATCCGTTCGACAATCCATGCTGATGGTGCATTGGTTTGCGCCTTCGCCCACTACACATGGACGTGCGTTTGAAGCCCAGCCACAGCTCTTGATTTTGCGAGTGCAGGCACAATTCGATTGTGCCTGTTGGATGGCCATCAAGCGGTGGAGACTTCATGATGTGGCGTGATCAGAGCCGCACGATTTGCACACGCGCGATCATGTGCTGATTGACGCTCCATCTGACGTGCCATCTAGCACGCGATTTGAGCATGCGATCATCGCATGATCGTGGCTGCTCATCTTGGATCCAATGATGGAGATTCATCCATGCACTACAGCTGTGAGCAAGCGCATGTGCAAGCGTGAGTTGGAGACCTACAACGACACTTGAGTTGGTGCTTTAGCGACGTCTTTACTGTCGCTGTTTTCCCATGCTCGATTTAACCTCTTCTCCTCCATTATAAAAGGACCCCTACCCCTTTCATTTCTCTTCATCTCTTCCTAGCTTCTACTTAGCACGTCCCCTACCTCCATAGAGCTTCAAGCAAGGTCCCAGAGCTTTCAAGCCACTGACGGAAGCCCCTCCACCGTCGTGGCTGCCTTGCCTCTCCATTTTGTCTCATTTGTTCTTCCTTAGCTTAATGTTTATGACTGCTTAAGCATTCCTCTACCTGTATTGTTAAAATTTGCAAGACACTTATGCTTATTCAATATAATAGAATTCATTATCACAATTGTTGTCTTGTTGTTCCAATCAAGGTTCCAATATTTGATGTTTTAATTAATGATATTATTCTACCTTCTTTTCGTGCATAGCTAGTTAGCAATCATATTCTCCTATGGATTTCTAACTCTATCCTCTCTCTCTCATTCTCTTTTTGCAAGCAAACCAAACGAAATATTTTGTGACAACTAAGTGACTAATTGATAAGATTTCACGCCTCCTCGTGTTCGACACTTGGACTCACCTAATCATCTTCTCATTAAAATTGATGTCGTAACTCATGCTATAATGCATGAATTACACCTAACACGTTTTCCAACGTCACATCACCACCACTAAAAGACATCATAAAGATGGCATCAAAACCCCCCATAATCACCCCCCCTTTTGGCACCACTTTTTCTCTCCAAAAACCAATGCATCTCCACCCTACACATAACTCTCCAAAGGCATGACCACCCTCCATTTTCCCTATGAAAAATCCACCTTCTAGAAACCTAGCGTTGGCACCAAAACCATGGCAACCTTCCATGGTTGGTGCCACCTATGGTGTCCCTCCAATCCTTAACCACCCACCTAGGCAACCTTTCACATGGTGCCAAACCATCCTAGCCCTACATCCACCAACAACCCTCCAAAACATAATCCTAGCCCTCCATTAAACTCCATGCCAACACCATTTCCCTTCCTATAAAATCCCAATTCTACCACCAAAAAGGACCAACCTTGGGTGCATTTAATTTGTGCCTATATCCACCTTCCATAGTCATCCAAAGGAGGAGCTATGGAGAAAAAGATTAAGGGAGCAACACTTTCTCCCTTGGTTCGTTCTTCCTTCCCTCTTCCTTGGATAAGCTAAAGGTGATCATCCATCAAAGGGGACGACCAGGCAGAGGAGGAGGAGCATCTAGGGTGGTGGATGTCTACCCTTGAAGGATTCAGAGAGGAAGAAGAAAGGAGCAAGGAAGCATTCTCTTCAAGCCCAGAAGCTACTAAGCTTGGAGCGAGAATATTTTCGAGCGTCATCTGGAGGACTTTTCATCTTCTTCATCTTTATCTTTATCACTTTGATATTAGCTTTAATTTTTGTAATCGCAAGCATTCATCTACTTGTGACTCTTTATGTTTTAAGCAATATAAAAGGAAGTTCGCCTTTCAATTTCATGTGTTGTTAATTTCAAGCATTTTTTCTTTTATCTTTTAGTGTACACACTTTCTCTCTAATTATCCTAGGTCTCCATGTACCTAGGGTGAGCTTAGAGAGAAGTTCATTTGTCACTTAGTATTTAGTTTTTAGGCATAGTTTACTTTCGCGTGTCGCATTCTGATTACCTGATTGTTTAAAAATCCTAAAAATAATAAAATTAAAAATAAAAAAATACAAGTGTTGATTTGAGAGAATAAGAGAGAGAATAAAGTTATCAATCAACAATTTTGCCTCCTTTGATAACCCTAGATACTCGTCCTATATAGGTTTATAGATATTAAAAAATTGTGATTTTGTGCATATAACAACATTAAAACCCACTTTTATAAAACATGCATTTTCGTTCACTTTTTGCCACCGTTGTTGGGGAGGCATAGCTTAGTTTTTCTTGTTTCTCTGTCTTTCATACTTTTATCCTCACTAGTTTTCTTTTTGTTTGGCTAGGTAAGAAATCAGGGTGAAGCAGGATCATTACGACTTGGAGCGAGAGCTTCCAGTACCTTTTCTTCCTGCGATTCTTAGGTAAGTACCCACCAAAACCCCCTCAGAAACCCTATGAAAATCTCTTAAAAAAATCTTTCAAATATTGGAAAAACATAAGAACAAGAAAAATTTGGGTGGTGGAACCCTAAAAATCATTTGTTTGATTATTTTCATCCATTATCCACCACCTTTATCTTATTGGTGTTTGATTTTTGAAAATCTAGACTTCTATTTTGATTTTTAAAAATCAGGTTCGGGCTCATAGAGGCTTCCTAAATTCACCAAACTTCACCCAAGGAAGCCCCTTTGAGTTAGAAACCTTGAGTCCAAATTTCAGAAGTTTTGGATAAATAGAAAAAATTAAAAAAATTATGGATTGAATAGGGGTCACACCTTCTTTCTTTACTTATTTCTTACTATCCACGAATTTTATAAAAATTTCTACTTATCAAATTTGGATGAAATTTATATTTTTGTAATCCTTGAGAAAATCTCTACAACATGTAAAAGTTTCAAAAATTTCAGAGATCGTTTGAGATTTGATAGAATCAATTTTCCAAATCTATCATTTCTACCTTTTGACACTAGTAAGAAGAAAACTTCCAAAAAAATATCAAACAAGTTCCTAAAATCTCAAAAAAAATCATTTTTGTATTCCTTGTTTGATTTCTTATCAGGTGCTGGTGCTGTTTGCTTATTTGGACTACAACATATAATGATTTTGAAAAAATAGATTCATACTAGGAGTTGCATACATAGGATTTTTCAAACTTTAGGGTTTTGATTTCTCTCTAGTGGTACATCAATTTTAAAAGAATTGACTTTCACCAACAACAAATTTTTAGCTATTATTGTGTGGAACTTGAAAACCTTGGTTGAAATCTTAAAAAGAGAGAGCTCTAAAACCTACAAATCTTGATTAAAGCCCTAAAATCCTTCAATTCTAATCCTTGTTTTCAAACCCAATTTGTTTTGGATTGGGCATCACATTTTCCACAAAATTCGCACACAAAAAAAAATTGCAATAACCAGGCATTACCTCAATTAACACCCATCACATCCTGTGCATTTTAAGTTCGTAAGCCTAACTAAAATTTGTAGTACTTGACCACTAAGGACTTCATCAAATTCTAGGCTTGATATCCGGATTTCAAGTTATCTGTAATCGTTCCTATTTCCTTAATCAATGTGGTGTTAGACTAGGAGGGAAGTCAAACAATGGGTATGAGTTTACACAAGCCCTTGGTGATTTTCTTAGGACATGCTTGGGCCCAAGCCACCTCTCTAGTCTAGTCGGGTTACTTTTGGGAAGTAGGTTCAATTATTGATTTCTTGATTTTTTAGGTTCCCAAGTCTTAGGTTTTTCTTAAGGAGTCAACCTTAAGTTAGGTTTGGAATTTTGATTGCTTGATTGGCACACATTTCTCTCTCATTTTCCCTTTTCCTCTCCTCTCGTTCTTCTAGTGTATGCACGGGTGACGGTCCTAGAATCCATACTTGGAAGGACCTCTTGATTTTGCCCTCCACACCAGACATTTGAATTCTTTTTCTTTGCATTCTTCCTATTTTCAATTAAATATGGAAAACAAACAAAACTGGGCCACTTCTTGCACCTCTCAATCAACCTCTAATTCACGAGCTAATTCCATCTTCCCTAACCTTCCTAACTTGGAGCTTCTTGAAAATCATGAGTTGCCAAATCAAAATCAGGACCCCTCGCCTAATTCGTTGTTGATGATGGTTGAGCAATTGGCTCAACTTCACACCAATCAACAACAATTGGCTAGGCCTGTGGTAAACCTAGCCAATCAACGAGGTAATTTACCACCCTAGGATCCCATCATTCCTCTGAAGGATTTCTGTGATCCTTCCAACTATGAAGCAAGATCGGAAGTGGTAATTCCAGTGGGAGACTTCGAGATTAAGCCACCTATCTTGAACCTCATTAAGCATTTTCACAACCTTCCCAAAGAGGACCCTTTTAGCCATCTGGAGTAAGTAACAGTCCTTGACCAAATTACTCGCTCCCATAATGTGCAAGAGGACATATGGCTTATGAAATTATTTCCTCTCAGCCTTATGGATATGGTTGCTTATTGGTTTAGGA
Source organism: Thalassia testudinum (assembly GCA_037157565.1). Classification (NCBI taxonomy): domain Eukaryota; kingdom Viridiplantae; phylum Streptophyta; class Magnoliopsida; order Alismatales; family Hydrocharitaceae; genus Thalassia; species Thalassia testudinum. The sequence goes on along the minus strand of JAZHRO010000071.1, from coordinate 30,156,938 downwards.
CTGTCGACCAACTTATAACCACATGGCTGCAACTCAAAGGTGCCTTTCTCAAAAAATTTTTCCCAATTGGTGAATGCTTACAATTACTACCTTCCAACAAATGCATTGTCTCTCGCAAATGCATTGCTAAGATCAATTACTATCTTCCAACAAAAACATGGTTTATTCTTACACGAGTTGTGGGAGCAATTTCAGGATTTGTTGCGGAGTTTCCCTCATCATGAAATCCCACTTTGGCAATTAGTGCAAATCTTCTATCATAGATTAGAAGATCAATTACAAAATTTCATGGATGCGTCATGTGGGGGAAACTTCCTGAATAAAGATGCTTAAGGTGCATACTAATTGTTTGAAGAGATGAGTGAGAACTCATTCAAACATGCCTCAATTGATACTTTCAGGAGAAATTCTAATCCTAGACTCGGCTTAAATGAAATTGACTCTAGATCTACATCTATTCCAGTAACTCAAGATGATATTTAGATGAATGCACAAAGACAAGATTAGCTGCAAATTCACCAAAAGAAACTTGAGGAAAAGTTTGATCAGAATCAAGCTCCACATCTTACTTCGCCTAACATCATGAGGAGAGAAAACTCAAACAATGTTGGTGTTGTCTTGGCTGGGCCAAATTATTTTTCTGAGGTTATACTGGATATAACTGGGACACATGATTTTTCCAATTCCTATAACCTTGCTACTGAGAACATCTCTTCTCTCCAGGATAATTTTAGAAATTCTTCCAATTTGTACAATCCTAATTAGAGGAATAACCCTTTTCTTGGAAAGCCCCTACTCAGGTTCCTTTCGATCAACAAAATTAGCATGGATTTTATGGGCAAAACCAATATTCTTTTGGGCCATCCCAAAGTGATATTAATGCCTAGCTAATGAAAACCCTGCAAGGTATGCAAAATTAGATCTTTGAAGTAACCTACATGGTGACCTCATTGAAAAATCAAGTTGGGGTTACTCCAAACCAAAGACCTGTAGGTAATTTGCCTTCCTAGTCCATGCCTAATCCAAATAATTAGAGGAAGTACAACCAAGGTTTAAATTCCAATCCTTATCAACCTCCTATCCAGCCAGCACCACAGTATCCCCCTGGTTTTCCCTAAAATCATGTCTCTTGTCCTCCTCCCAAACATAATCACACTGCCAATGTAGTTGTTCTGAAGAGAGGGAAATCTACTCATGATCCTAGCCCTTCCTCCTCTACAAAGGAAACTCACTCTGAAAACAATCAAGTTGACTCTAAATCTCACCCGATTTAGGAACCTTCAAAATCAGCAAGGCCCTATTCCTTTCCTACAAGCACTTCACTCCAACAAAAAGAAAAAGAAATTCAAGCCTTCTGAACAAGAACTTTTAGAACTTTTTGGGCAAGTAGAAATAAATATCTCTCTCCTAGATGCTATTAAATACATACCTGCCTATGCCAAATTTTTGAAAGATTTATGCACTCAAAAAAGGTAGTCTAAAAACTTAGGAAAGGTGATTTTTTCTTAGATAGTTAGCTCCATTGTGTAGAGCATACTACCTCTTAAGAAGAAAGATTCGGGCACACCCTTAATCTCAGTTGTCATAAACGACACTACCTTTGATCGTGCCCTTCTTAATCTCGGTGCCTCAATTAATCTTACAGTATTGTCATTGAGGAATTTAGATTTGGTGAGCTAAAACCTATTGAAGTAACATTACAACTAGTTGATTGATCTATGATTAAACCAAAAGGGATTGTTGAGGATGTTCTTATCCGGGTCTAGAATTGTCTTTTTGCTGTAGACTTTTTGGTCTTAGATATTGAGGTACCTGAAGCATTGAAAAATGCTCCAATTATTCTTGGAAGACCGTTTCTCGCTACCGTAAAGGCAAATATTGATTGTGATTATGGAAATATGAAAATCACTTGTGGTGGTGAATCAATTCTTTTAGATATTTTCCAAGCCTCTAAAAGATTCCCACAAGATGATTTCTTTGGTGATTCGGATTCAGAAATTGAACAATTGGTTAAGGAAAGTATGCACTTATCGCACATTGGATCTTGCTTTATGGTTAAGACTGTTCCTGAATCATCCCACCCACTCACCCTAACTTCCACACCTGACTCTTCTCTTAACTCTTCTTCTCTCCCCTCCCCTGTGGACCACACATCTGGAAAGCTGGACTCTCTAAAATATGTTTTCCTGGGACCTAATAAATCCATGCCCCTGATTATTAATGCCAATCTCGCAGGGGTTCAAGAGGAAAAACTTCTCCAGGTTCTGAGAAAAAGTCGAAAAGCCATTGGTTGGACCCTATCAGATCTTAAGGGTATAATTAAACCTGTCCTATTGTACACATTGAATATATCTTGAGGGAGACTCTCGCCCCCCTTGCCAACCACAAAGGAGATAGAATCCTAATATGTAGGAGGTGGTTAACAGGGAGATCATTAAGTGGCTTGATGCTAGCATCATATACCCCATCTTTGACAATTCTTGGGTTAGTCCTACACAAGTTGTTCCCAAAAAAGCAGGACTAATCATTATTACTAATGAGAATGGGGAAAATATTGCCATTCGGATGACATCTTCTTGGCGTGTGTGCATTGATTACCAAAAATTAAACACCACCACCAAGGAGGATCATTTTCCGCTCCCATTTATCGAACAAGTCTTGGAGCGATTAGCTAGACGAGACTATTACTGTTTCCTTGATGGTTATTCAAGCTATAAACAAGTAGACCCTGAGCACCAAGAAAAAGCCACATTCACTTGCCCCCTCGGAACCTTTGCTTTTCGAAGGATGCCCTTTGGCCTGTGCAACACACCTGTGACTTTTCAAAGGTGTATGCTTGCCATATTTTCAGATCTGGTGGGTGAATGTTTGGAAGTTTTTATTGATTGCTTCTTTGTTTTTGGAGATTCCTTTGACTTATGTCTTTAAAATATTGAAAAGACGCTCCAAAACTGCATGGAAGTCAATTTGGTCCTCAGCTGGGAGAAAAGTCACTTCATGGTCCAAGAAGGCATCGTCCTAGGCCATGTTATATATAAAGATAGAATTGCGGTAGATAAAGCTAAAATTGATGCAATTTCTAGACTTCCACCACCCAACTCTACAAAATAAATTTGATCATTTTTGGGGCATGTGGGCTTCTATCGTTGTTTCATCAAAGACTTCTCTAAGATCTCAAAATCCTTAAGCCAACTTCTCACTAAAGACCAACCTTTTGATTTTAATGCTTAGTGCTTGGAGAGTTTCAATAAATTAAAAAAAGAAGTCACTGAGCACCAATCTTACAGGGACCTGACTGGAATTATCTCTTTGAATTAATGACTGATGACTCAGATTATGTTGTGGGGGCAGTTCTAGGGTAGCGCATTGACATGAATTTCATTGTGATCTACTATACTAGTGAAACTTTAGATGATTCACAAAGTAACTACACTATAACTGAAAAGGAACTTCATGCCATTGTGTTTGCCCTAGAGAAATTTTGCTCCTATCTGTTGGGTTCGCACGTCACTGTTTATATCGACCACTCAGCACTCAAATATTTGCTGAACAAAAAAGATGCAAAACCTCACCATATTCATTGGATCCTTCTGCTCTGGGAATTTGACTTGGAAATCAAGGATAAGGCAGGTTCGCAGAATGTAGTGGCCAATCATCTCTCTCGTCATAAGATGACCGATGTGTTGAATTACCCAAGTAGATATTTTTCCAAATGAAACCTTCTTAGCTACCAATACCCTCCCATGGTTTGCCCCTATCGCAAACTATTTGGCAACTGAACAAAGCCCCTTTGATTGGCCTAAAACCAAATAGGATAAGCTCTTTGCCAACATCAAATATTATTTTTGGGAGGAACTTGATTTATTCTGCATTTGTGTGGATCAAGTCATCAAATGGTGTGTGCCTGATTCAGAATTGCATAATATTCTGACACACTCTCATGTGATGGCCTGTGGCGAACCATTTTTAGGCAAGCAGCTAAAATTCTCAATTCTGGATTCTTTTGGCCTACCATACATAAAGATGCTCAAAATTTTGTTTGATCCTGTGTGCGCTGCCAGAGTATCGGCAACATGACCTGTAAAGACATGATGCCCCTTAACCCAATTCTTGAAGTCAAAATTTTTGACATTTGCGGCATTGACTTCATGGCACCGTTCATCAACTCTGGTGGGTAGTTGTATATATTATTCGCTGTCGACTATGTTGTTACTTAGTTTTGTAGGGTCATTTATGAGAAATTAGTTAAGTCATGAATTATTCTTGCAGGTTATTTGATACATTGCATGTTTGTATAAGTTTTAATTATTTATGTACTTATATTGCATGCAAGGGATAATTGGCTTCTTGACACGGTAATTGAGCAACAAAAGGAAGATTTTTAAGAAGCAACTATTTTTGGGAGGCTCTCATTCTTAGCATCTCTCAATCATAAATGCATGGAAACCATGGGCCTTTGCTCCACCTCGATGCAGACACACCAGCAACCGCGACCGTGATCCTTTGCTCCACCACGCCCATTAAGGGTGTTCTTCTTCTTCTTCTTCCTTGTCTCCTTTCTCTATTTCTCCTTCAATTAGAACCCATCAATGCCACCTTCTCCACGCATCTTCCCGACCACCGACCAACCCGCTCACACCACCCTCAGTCAGATCGTGCTCACCACGTGTTGACCGTTGCATCCACATCGTTGACATCGCCTATAAGCAACTACATCGGTGCCCACGTAAACCCACCATCTTCGACCACTTCCTCACTTTCTATCATTGCTGACAACCCTCACCTTTGCCGGTCACCTCCTTGTCGTCTGGCCAGCTCTGGTGGACCTCCACTGAGCACCAGCAGGTCGTCGACGTCCTCTCCCGCGTGTGTGGGCCACCACCCACACCTTCCCTATTTTGTTATAGTGGCAGGGGTATTAAAAAATATGGTGTATGCCATTGCCGAATCTTATTTTTCAAAATAACTTATTTTATTGTGGTAAAGTTGCATATGTGACCCTCTTATTCTCTCGTTTTCCCACTGGCTTCTCAAAAGGACTTAGGAGCTATTTCTATTAGCAGTAATTGACTTATCATTTTATGTGAGTATTCTTGGTGAACCTATTTGTGAGTTTATTGGCTTATTCATCCTGGAGGAGACGACCTAACTCTTCATGGTCAGTTTTCACTGATAAATATTTTTGTTTGGGATTTTTCCACCATGTAAACTATGATGACATATTTTCCTGATATATCTATTCAAAAGAAAAAGTACTGATCATTTAGTCTTAGTGAAAATCTAGGGTAGATGATTGGTGTGAGTTCCTACCACCAAGAAGGAGGAAATTACCTCCTTTGAGGATGCAACTTCAACATGTTGCCACCTCGGTGTTGCTCCATATCAATATTTCATAACTTTAGATGGAGCATTAAGGCATAATTTTGTGGCTTAGGTGTCTTGGATAGTGTTCTACCCATAGCATCAGAGCAAGAGCCTGAGTTCGCTTGGAGTGCCCCTTTACACTGCTTTGTTTTTGGGGTTGTGAGCTCCTGGGGAGTGTCATGAACGATGCTAGCCCCCTCGAGGATAGGTAATAGGAATAATGATCTCGACACATTTATAGTGGATTGATCTGAGGTTAAGCATGGGGGAATAAAAAAAAGAGTTTCCATAACATGACCTTACAAATATCCTAATAATGTTGGCATATCACAAGCACTGGCACCTGATTGTTCATAGGGATGCAAGTTGCGAATCAGATTTATGAGCCAAGGAAATCCTAACCACGAAAATGATTTTGGGTCATTTGAATTAGAAAGGACTAATTAGTGAAATTTTGAAGGATATATTGATCTCGATTAATCTAACCCTTGGATCGAAGGACGAATCACGATGTTTTATCTTCATCAAATCCTGTACCTTCCTTGTTTTCAATCAACCAAAGTCCCGTAGTAATGTTTTCCTCAAAAAAAAAAAAAAAAGTTTTTCCCAAAACTGTTTTTATGAAATTCAGTTTTGATAAGAGACTAGCAAAAGATAAGCATAGGGGTGTGATAAACACCAATTTATCATCATTATCATGCCCTAAAACACACTTTGCTCTTAGGATTTTAACTCTACAATTGGGTTTTTGGGTTGCATTTAGGCACTTTCTTAGGATAGGGATGCATTGCATTATTTTGTAATTTTTGACATCTTTATTTGAGTGTCAGGGATAAACAGAAAGCCAGTACCCATAAACCCTGATAGCATGAAAGGAAAAAGATGAAGAAGAAACCCAATTCAGCTGGATCCCAGTTGAATCTGGCTCATCTCAACTGGATTCCAGCTCAACCTAGTTGGGATTAGCTTATCTCAGCTCCATTTAGCTTGCCTCAACTGGATGTTAGCTTAGGCTAGCTCATTTCAGCTCCATTTAGCTCACCTTGGTTGAATGGTAGCTCATACCCGCTCAACTTAGCTGATCCCAGCTCCATTTAGGTCCTCCTAGCTCCATCCGGCTCTTGGAAGCCCTACTTGACTAGGATTAGCTACTGTCATCAACTAGGTAAACTTAATCAGCTGAAGAAGTTCTCAGCCAACTCAGGCCAGCTCAACTCTAGCTCTCGAAGGATCAACTCAGCTCAACTTAGTTGAGCTGAGCTACTTGACCTAAGATAGCTACCCTAGCTAGCTAAGTAATTTTCGGGATGACTAGGTCCAGCTCACCTAAGCTCAGATTAGAACATAACAACTCAACCTAGCTTGGTTTAATAGCTAGCAAAGAACTAGCTAGCTAAGCTAGCTATTGAGCTTAACTTCAGCTCTCTTCAGCAACAGTCAGCTCTAGCAAGTTCTAATGTAGCTCCCTCTCAGCTCCTCCAACCAAAACCCTAGCCTCTCTACTCTTTCCTCCATTACTCTACTAGCTAAGCTAGCTTAGCTTAGCTCCTACTCCCCTACCATGGCCAACCCTAACCCTAATACCACCTACATAAGCCTTTACCCTAGTTCTCCACTCAAGTCCACCTAAGCTACCTCAATCCTATCCCTTTTGGTGCCACCATTGAGACACTCCTTCACCCCATCACCACCACCAAAAGCCACCATAAAGATGGTGCCAAAGCCCCCCATAACCACCCCCTTTTGGTGCCACTTTTTCCCTCCAAAAACCCATGCATCTCCACCCTACACAAAACCCTCCTAAGGCATGACCACCCTCCATTTTCCATCCAAAAAATCCACCTTCTAGAAACCTAGAGTTGGCGCCAAAACCATGGCAACCTTCCATGGTTGGTGTCACCTATGGTGCCCCTCCAACCCTTAACCACCCACCTAGGAAACCTTACACATGGCGTCAAACTATCCTATCCCTACATCCACTAACCACCCTCCAAAACCTAATCCTAGCCCTCCATTAAACTCCACGCCAACCCCCATTTCCCTTCCTATAAAAACCCCATATCTACCACCAAAAATGATGAACCTTGTCTACATTTAATTTCTACTTATATCCACCTTCCATAATCATCCAAAGGAGGAGCTAGGGAGAAAAAGATTAAGGGAGCAACCCTTGGTGCCTTCTTCCTTCCCTCTTCCTTGGACAAGCGAAGGTGATCATCCATCAAAGGGGACGCCTAAGAAGAGGAGGAGGAGCATCTAGGGTGGTGGACGTCCACCATTGAAGGATTCAGAGAGGAAGAAGAAAGGAGCAAGGAAGGATTCTCTCCAAGCTTAGGAGCTACTGAGCTTGGAGCGAGGATATTTCGGAGCTTCATCTGGAGGACTTTTCATCTTCTTCATCTTTATCTTTATCACTTTGATATTAGCTTAATTCTTGTAATCGTAAGCATTCATCTACTTGTGACTCTTTATGTTTTAGGCAATATAAAAGCAAGTTCACCTTTCAAATTCATGTGTTGTTAATTTCAAGCATTTTTTCTTTTATCTTTTAGTGCACAAACTTTTTTTCTAATTATCCTAGGTCTCCATGTACCTAGGGTGAGCTTAGAGAGAAGTTCATTTTGTCACTTAGTTTCTAGTCTTTAGGTGTAATTTACTTTTGCATGTTCGCATTCTCATTACCTGATTGTTTCAAAACCCTAAAAATAACAAAATTAAAAATATCAAAATACAAGTGTTGATTTGAGAGAGCAAGAGAGAGAAGCAAATTATCAATCAACAATTTTGCCTTCTTAGACGACCCTAGATACTCGCCCTATCTAGGTTTGCAAATATTAAAAGTGATTACGATTTTGCATGTACTATGACATTAAAACTCGCTTTTACAAAATGCTCATTTTCATTATCAATCAACAATAGATAAATGCTTGCATGCAAAAAAATCAAAACTAAACTACTAGAAAACGACCTTGCTGGTAGTACCAAAGAGGCCATTGACTCTGGAGGGTGGTGGTGGCTAGACCTGACCATGAGGGTCATCTACATGCCACTAGAAGGAGAGGGCACACCCAAGGCTATGGAGGAGCCTAGGCATGACCAAGAGAAAGAGAGCACGTGCACAAAAAAATTAAAAGAAGAAGAAGAACGATCTATGCAGAAAATAGGTAAGTGGGCGGTGTTGGTGCTCCAAAGAGGAGGATGACACCGGTTGTAGAAAGGTGGTAGGACAAGGAGGGTGGCTTGCCACCTAGGTAGTGGTGGTCGGCCTTGAAGGTGGAGGAGGGGAGGTTGTGGGTGGTGGCTTGGAGGTGGAGAAAGAAGTAGACAAAGATGGAAGGGAGTGGATAGAATAATAGGTTATAACCAATAGGTTTTTGGTTTCATTTGATGGGAAGGGATATATGTCTCCACCTTTGGTGGCTTGGTGGTTTAGGGATTGCCACTTTTAATGGCAAGGGGGTTGAGTTCATGTTGAAGGGTTAGGGGAGTGAGTGTGTGTTTTTAAATTTTGTAGAGGTAGTTGTAGGTTTAAGTGGGATTTGGTTGGTTCAATCTAGGTTAGGTTGGGTTTAGGTCTAATTGGGTTTAAGTGGATCCAATTAGGTTTGTGCGAACCCAATTAGATGTCGGTTAGCCTAATAGGTTGTTGGTGAGTTTAATTAGTCAATGGCTATCCCAATGAACTCAAGAAGAGTCAATTAGGTTGTCCTTAGCCTAATTAGGGATCTATCATGGGAATTAGGTTAAGTGGGATAAGAATAATGGACTAAGGATAGAGGGCACACCCAAGGCTATGGAGGCGCTTAGGCATGACCAAGAGAAAGAGAGCACATGCACAAAAAAATTAAAAGAAGAAGAAGAAGAAGAAGAAGAAGAAGAAGAAAAAGAAGAAGAAGAAGAATGGCCTATGTAGAAAATAGGTAGGTGGACAGTGTTGCTGCTCCAAAGAGGAGGGCAACACTGGCTGTAGAAAGGTGGTGGGGCAAGGAGTGTGGCCTGCCACCTGGGTAATGGTGGTCGGCCTTGAATGTGGAGGAGGGAAGGTTGTGGGTGGTGGCGTGGAGGTGGAGAAAGAGGAAGACGAAGATGGAAGGGAGTGGTTTTATTTGATGGAAGGGGATATATGTTGCCACCTTTGGTGGGTTGGTGGTTTAGGGATTGCCACCTTTAGGGGCAGGGGGGTTGAGTTCGCGTTCAAGGGTTAGGGGAGTGAGTGTGTGTTTTTAAATTTTGTAGAGGTAGTTGTAGGTTTAAGTGGGATTTGGTTGGTTCGATCTAGGTTAGGTTGGGTTTAGGTCTAATTGGGTCTAAGTGGATCCAATTAGGTTTGTGCAAACCCAATTATATGCAGGTTAGCCTAATAGGTTGTTGGTGATATGATTGCATAGCAATCATAGGTCTTAATTGACCTAAATTAGGCTAGAACTTAGCATAAGCTAGTGTAATTAATGCATGTATAAGCATTATTTGCATCTTTACTGCTTTCCTTTAGCTATGCATGAAATAATTATATAATGTACTAATTAAGTGCATTATATAAATTGCAGGTAATAAGAAGCTCAGGAGCTGGATTTGAAGCTAGATCTAAAGCTAGTGCTGCATTAGAGTTGGAGCATAAGACTTTAGAATAAATGTAGTAGAGAAATAATGTAAGGGTTGAGGTATCTTATTCTACTAAGTAAAAATAAGGCAGGGTTAAATTATGAAGAACTTAAGTTCATTCCTAGCCCTAGGACAGCCTTAGAAGCCTTCCTAAGCCTTAGCCACCCTTAGATTAGGTAACCATAGCCTAGGAAGCCTCAAAACCCTAGATTCAGTCCTTATCTGGACGTCTAGATAAGTTTTTGGACGTCCAGGACCCTTAGCCACAACCCGCACACCTTAAACCCATGTCTGCAATATTATGGGATGTCCAGACACTTGGTCAGATGTCTAATTTTTGCAGAATCCCCAAGACCAAACCCTGATTCTTCCCTGACTCAAATTGAACATCCAGACAAGAAGTTTGGACTTCTGATTTTTGTGTATTAGAAGTCTAACACTCTTATTAGACATCTAGAACTGCTTTCTAGTTCCTGTTTTGGAATTCAAGCTTGGATCTTGAGTTCCTAGGCCCCTAAACCCAATTCCAACCCCCTGGGAACCTAAATTAAGGTACCCTAAACCTAGTACACCACCTATAGACCTTTATAAGAACCTAATTAGGTTCTCACTAAGCCCAATTGACTTGGATCATAGTCAATTGGACTCATAGAGTCCAATTAAGCTCAGATCTCAACCTATACAAGTCCAATTGGACTCTGTGAGAGTCCAATTGATCTAAGCCCAACTTAATTGAGTTATTTCACTCTCAATTAAGTTCACACTCACTCAATTAAACTTATGTCAAGTTTAATTACACTTTCCCATTAGCAATTAGGGTTTGCAACCCTAATTTGAGACCTACCCTAACCCAAACCCCTTAGGACCTAACCTAGACCACTTAGCCACCTAAGTCACACCCACACACACACACACACACACACACCCATTCACGCACTCCCACACCACCTAGAACCTTCTAGGCTCTTCCAAAGGTGGCGCCACCTTGGTTGCCAAAAATAGCAACCAAGGATGGGTCTTCTCTTAAATCCACTTTTGGTGGATCTAAGAACCACCTCTCACCTCCCTTGGATGGTCGCTCTTGGGACTTGAAACGTCGGTTTTGTTTTGTTATAACGTTGTAGTAAAGCCGGTTATTACCAACATTTCAAATATAAAATTTTTTTACTCGGAAAAATAAAAGAGTTCCCGAGGTCGAACTCAGGGAGCAAGTTGTATTCTAGAGATATACATGTTTCTTTTACAAAAATAAAGAGAGAGGGAAAGAATTTGTTGTTTTCTCTTTGTTCTGCAGAGGGGGATGCTCTTCTTTCTCTCTTTCTTTAGATCTCCTTCTTTCTCTCTTTCTTTAGATCTCCTTCTTTCTCTCTGTTCTGCAGAGGTGATATTCTTCTCCTGCAATGGTGATGCTCTTCTTCTTCTTCCTGCTGTTCTTCCGTTGGTGATGTTCTTCTTTCTTCAGAGCTCCTTGTTCTTCTTCTTCTTTGGTTTTCTGCCTTGACCTCTCTTCTTCTTCTTCTGCTTTGGCCGTTGCTCTTCCTTCTTCTTCAGCCTGCCTTCTTTCCTGCTCTGGCTGCTGACCTTCCGTCGTCTGACCCGGTGCTTCGACGACTTAACTATGCATTTGCTACAGTGCAGCTCCTTCTTCTTCCGCGGGTCTTCTTCTTCGCCTGCGCCTGCACACTTCAGGGTTTTTCGTCAAGAGGCAAAACCTACTCTACCCTCCCTCCCCCCGCGTCTCTCTTCCTCTCTGAAACCACTCTTGGGAAAGCTCTCCCAGAGCTACCGGGTAATCGGGTTCGGGTCACGCCCGGGTCCAGGCCCATCGGCGTGCGGTGGTGGGCGAGGAGTGCAGGTTGGTTTAATCGGGTCGGGCCAGGTCCGCGGAGCGTGGTCACGGACGAGGCCGGGTCGGGTGAGAGGGACCTCACCCCGTGGTCAGGAGGCAGACAGCATAAGGCACTTTTTGCCTTTATGCGTCCGCGCGCCTCCGAGAAGTTCCGAGGTGGGACTAAATGTCCCACCCCAATTGAGCGCCCGTCGCGGAGGGAGCAGTGGGCGATCGTGGCTTCACGTGCGGCCTTCGCCCCATCTGCGAGCCTGGGACGTTTCGCTGAGACTCCCCGCGCAACCTGGGAGTCGAACCTGGGCGAAGGCGTGCCTGCACCTGCAGGTGAAGGAGCTCTGCCTGCTCAGTAATGGCGACGGCGGGCGAGTCACCTGGTCACAGAAGAACGGCCTCCCGGCCAAATCAGACAGGCGGGGGACCTTCGCCGTGGCACGGCGAAGGTGGTCAGGGGGTCTGCAGGGGGCGTGATGGAGCCAATAGGTCGTCCTAGGTCAAACTGTGAGCGAAGAAGTGGGTGTGTTCGGTGGATCTGCAGAGGGCGTTTGGTGGGAAGTGGAGGGGCGGAAGAGGATCAGGGTGAGGAGGCGGAGGTTCTGCGGTGGTCGGCGAGCCGTGTGGGTCGCTGAGGTGATGGGAGCGGCTCGCCGGAGGGTGGTCGGAGGCGGAAAGGGTGAGGGTGAACAGGAGCGGTCGAGGGTTTAATCAAATAAAAGACAGTGAGGAAAAGAAAGAGGGGGAGGTGGGGAGGAGTTCTGACCTAGCTATGGAGACGAAAGGGGCCGAGACAGGGCGACAGTCGTATCGACTGTCGCCGGAGAAGAAGATGCCCAGGGGAAGGGGCGGCGGCGAGCAGAGGGCTGGAGAGGCGCCAGCTGGGTACGGCGTGGCGCAGGAAGAGCAGGGGAAGAGGTCTCTGCTGCTGGTATTACGGCAGAGCGAAGAGGAGGAGGGGGAGGAAACCGCCGGAGCTGGTGAGCGTCTGCCGGAGAAAGAAGAGAAGGAAGTTGGGGATTTCTCCGTCAGATCCAGGCTGGGAAGAACGGTGGAGCGACGGGGGGTATTTATAGGGATCAAACAGGGAGGAAGGCGGAGGGAGACGACGTGTCTCCCTCGCCGGAGGATGGCCGGAAGCAAGAACCCATACCGTCCGTGCGTTCGCACGGCCGGTATGGTGGGTTATAACGACCAGGGGGGTGTCCCTGCGACGGCTGACGACGCAGGGCACCCCCGGTTCACTTGCCAGGTCCCCCACCTCACCCTGCGCGGCGCCATGCTCCGCGCAAGGTCGCCGGAGCATGGCGCTGGCAGGTTTTGCAGGAGGGACCTGATTGCAAAGAACGAAGGAGAGTTAGGGGCCAAAATGCGAGGGTTCAAAAGTTGAGGGCCAAAGAGTAAATATATGAGGACCAAAGTGTAAAGTCGATCAAGAAGGTTTCTTCTTAGGCTCAAGTTTTTATACATGACTAATTAGGACCTAAGGAATCTGATGGTGAATTTCATTTTCATATTAAACCTTGTTTGACCGGTCAATTTGCGCAAAAACCCAAATCAAGTTATTAATTGGGCGTGGTTCTCAATGTAGGTCAAAATGGGTTCTAAAGGCCAAATTGAAGGTTCTAAACCCTAGAGATTATTTTTCTATGAATTTTAGAGGGTTTATTCTATTTTTACTTTGCCTCGAACCTCGTGAATTGAAGTGGGTTGTTTTTAGGGTTATAGATTATCATTTAGTTTCTTGGAAGTGCTGTAGCCCTTGCCAGATCATCTCATCCCACTTTTATTCTTATTAAGCTGCTTTGACCTATGTTTGGGCCCTGAATTGCCCTGTATGCAGATTATACTGGTAAAATTGCATTTTTACCCCTTATGACTTGTTTTCTCCTTAAACTCAGAATTCTCTGAGTTAAGCCTTTCCTTGAGTTATGTAGGAGCTTTTATCCTTTGTATTGGGTCAAAATGAGCTAGTTATGGCTCATGATGAGGTTCTCATCATACCCCCATGCCTAGCTTTTGCTAGTCCCTTAGCAAAAACTTAAGGTTTCAACCCTTGTTCTAGACCATGAAGTTTTTAATAGTTTTAGATAAGTGCCTTTTTTATTTGAGCATAGATTAGGTTAGAATGCTGACCATAGGCCTAAAAGGTACTCTAGTACCAATCAAGATCCAAATCTGTCTAGCCTTAGCCTCAGTCTTTTAGCAAAGGATTTTAAGGCCCACAAGAACTAACCTAAGGTTTATTGGACTTCGTGGTTAAAACACCCGTGCTTGAAATGATTTTAGTCCTGGCTCAGTTCGCAGTGCGTTTTGTAAGAGAGAGATAGAAAATTTTTCTGTTTGGAGAGTTTTCTCTCTCTTTTTCTTTTTAGTTCTAGCCTAGGATTGGCTTTTCAACGCGGTCTGTATCAGATTCCTTGCTCCCATCATCAATCCTCAAGGGTTCCTGGCGATCGATGCTTCGAGATAGCACCGCCCATGGCAACCCCCGGAATCCTGGCTATTGAGATTTCGGGATAATCCCATCCATGGTATTCCGTGGCCGAATCCAGACCCTGGCAATTGACACTTCGAGATAATGCCATCCATGGAATCTGAACTAGCAGAGTGCTTACATGCCCCCAGTAGGATATGTAAATATCCTAAGAGACAAGCACCGAGGAGATGATATTTTCTTACGCATCTTCGAGGGGATTTCCCGCCTCTCTGCGCTGGGAACTCGTCCAAATCAACTTGTGTTGATCGGCCGCTCCTATTCTAGGTGTTCTTTTCAGATTTTGCGACGCTTCTGCGTGATTCTGATTTTTACGCTTACTGAACCAGGCTGTGTGTGAGATTAGGGTGCTTAGGTTACTGAGTCCCGTAAACCAACAATTAGTTAACGAGGCCGAATACTCCCTAAGCTTTAGACCTAATACTTCAGCTTTTCATTTTCCTCAACCTCTTGAGGAGTGTCTAGATCTTAATGGGTACTAAGAGTCTATTCAAGAATGCCTAAGGTTTGCGTTCTTACTAATCTCATTATGCACTTTTCAGTTATTTTCTTGAATGAGGTCTAGAACTTAGGTTAATTCCTTAGTTCCTTACTAATGACTATCACCTTTTCTTATAATTTTGTGCTCCTTTTTCATTTTGTTTCTTTTCTCCTTCACCTTCACAAAATTTCCTTTCTCCTCTTTTCCTCTTATTCTTTTTCAAAAAATTTTTAATTTTTATGGTGTTTTTGGCATATGTGAATTTTTTGTTTGAAACCTTTTCTTACAAGTTTTTGCACTTTCCTACCCCCCCATGCCTAAGATTTGCAATGTCCTCATTGTAACCTAGGGGTTTTTATTCAACTAAGTTCATACATTAGGATAGCTGTTTTGATGGGTGAATGGGTTGGGGTGACTGTTGCGGACGATTTTTAATCTCAGATGCAAGCACCTGAGGTGGGGTCGGCTGTCCTAAAGTGTGAACTTCAAGTGCAAAAAGCTGTCAGAAGAAGTTTCAGGTTTTCAAAGAGAATGACGGGCTGCCTCCCGTTGAGCGCTAAATTTGATGCCTTCAGCCAAGCGGGAAATGCGATGGAGAGGGGATGGTCAAATCAGCGGAGTTTTGTACGACAAGCACCTTGATTAAGAGCCTGGTTGGTCCAACCAGGTGCTTGTTCAGATCAACAGGCTGATGATGCAGCCCAAACCCAATCAATCTGGTGGGTTGATAGATGTGGATAAAAAGGTGTGGTGCCCACCATAAACTATGAAGCTCAGATGGATGTGGAAGTGTAAACGCAGGGTTTGGCTGAGCCGAATCAGCCTGGTCAGAGTAGGGACCCGTAGGATAATCAGTGGTTGATGCAGGAACCCTACAGGGGTGATCAGAGAATGATAGAGCATGGTATGTAGTCTGATCAACGTTCGAAACCCGATGTGGAAATGCAATCGGCTCGGTGAGAGGTGAATCTGAATAGAAATTGAGTCCGGTTGCGGGTCGGGTTTTGGGAGAGGTTTTGATCCGTTCTATGTGTGCGGATGAGGTGGCCATTGTGTACGAGGGCTCTTCTAGAAACAGATGATAGGTGATTTTCTGTAGAGAGTCCTCTGGGTAACTATCAAATGCCGGAAGAGTGTTTGTAGGATGAAAGAAATCGGATTCGAGAAAAAATTTGGATTCTTGGTTGCAATCACTCTTGGCATTTTCTGTTTTTGGTTCCTGAGGATCGAAAAGGAATGATTCTGTGTTATCGGTGATCTCGGGAATCAGGACCTCAGAGTCAGAGTCATGTGAACTGAGGTCGTAGATAGGCCTGGCGTGTTCAGGAAGGGGAATCTCTCCGCAATTATAGTCAGATCTGAAATTGTCGGAGAGTTGGCGAAAATGAGATTCATGATCATGAATTCCACCACAGCAAAAATCATCAGATGTGGAATCAGCAGCCTGACTGGGTTCTAGCCTATATGTCAATTCTGGGCCCAAAAAGGTGTTCTGTTCAAGCTTGAAGCTGGTAGGATAGACCCCATTAAAATCTTGCTCATCCAACTCCTCAGTTTCTGTATCATAAATTGGCATGTTTTCTGAAAAATCGATCAGATTTCCTGAGGATGTTGGAGAGGGATATTCATCAAATAGAGGCCCGGAATCATATTCTGTAAAAATTTGATCTTTCTCATAAGGGGCCTCATAATCTTCCCAATAAGTTTCAGATCTAGGTTCTAGGCTTAGGATGTGGGTAGAATTATTAGAACCTAAGTCCGAATAACCTTCGAGGGTTACCTTATCAAAACAAGGGGCGGAATTTATACCCTCCAGAGGTTCAATTCTAATCTTGTTATTGCAGGAGTCTTGGAGTTCTAAGCTTGGTGATTTATGGCCTAGGGTTGGCTCAGCATTGTGTTCTCCTGCAACTTCCCAACCTATTTTAATGCTATCTTCTATTTGGGTTGGGAGTCGACAACCACCTTGTGCCTCAATCCCGAGGTCTGGGAAACTGGATTGATTCTTAGTACTGTTCCAAGATGACTCATCCTTTGTTTCTGGTATATACGGGTATTTCTGGTTGATAATTTGTTCTACTGATTTCATCATTTCTACCCGTTTCATAAGGGCATCTTGGTGTTGTTCCCAAAGTACAGGATTTGTCAAGCATTGAAGGTATTCAGATTGGTGTAATTTTTCCATCTCAATGTATCCTGTCATGAGCATATCTCGGGTTGATCCTTTTATGGCTCCTGTCAATAGAGTTTGGGCACAGTTTATGATGAAGGCTGTGGTTGTTGGGACATCAACCTGAATATCTCCTATTGGTGTTGAGGTTTTTTCTTCTTTTTCATAGAATTTTATGGCATCCTCGATCATTTTATCTTTCATAGATCTCCGATATTCAGGTTTCTTGAATGGTAGTCTTAGGTGGTTTGGCTGCATATTTGGATTAGGTGGTGGAATCAAGATGTGGAATCAAAGGCTTCGATGTAGACTCATGTTGTGCCAAGATGGAAGAAGGGAGTATCAGAGGAAAGATTAATGTGGTGGTGCTGCATAAACAAGGGAACTGAGGCCTAACCTCAGGGCAAGTGAATTCCTAAAGGAGGTTTCAAGGACCTCCTTCCAAGCATATACTGAGGGACTGGATGAGATAAGCAGGTGCTGGACCCAATCAAGACACCCAAAAATTTGTTGGGTGACTATAGAGGTGCGGGGCAGATGGACCCCTTTGATCAGAAAGATCGTCCACCTGAGAATTACCTGGGCAGCCAGAGAGGGAGAGTCCCGCGAAGACCCCTACACGGTAGAGCGTCCCCACGGGTTACAGGGTTTCCCCCACCCGACCTCTCTTGTCACTGCGGTTCCAGGTAGACCAGAATGAGGATCTTGACCTCTTAAGTCTACCAATTTTAAGATCAGGGTGCTTAAGGTTTTCACTTGAACTTTAGTCTTTTAAGTGCAAAGAGTGACCTAATTTAAGGTTGGTTGACCCAAGGGGTCAATTTTACCTCTTGTTTTCTTTGAGAGCTTTTAGGTCCTGTCTTTTAGGGTTCAAGTGTTTAGAGAGCCAATTGTTTTAGATTTTCTTTGAATAGGTATTTTCAGACAAGGGCTTGGGCACACTTCATTTGGTTTTCTCAATTCTTGCTTAAGGAGTGTGTCTCTAAATCCCTAGTGTTGGATCCTAGGTTGGCTCTACTTGGTCCAGTTAATTCTTTGTTGGGTAATTAGGGCTCAAGCAAGAATGTGTTAGCCCTTAAATACCCTTAATAGTGTGCAGAAATAATGAGTTGAAAACATGCAACTTTTATGGTTACTAAATATGGACGACAGGTTAGCCCTATATTGCTTGTTCTTTTCTTTTCTTCCTCTTTAGAGCTTAGGGGTTAATAGTGAGAGGAAAAATTTACCTATCTTCGGAGTGGTTGTCGTGTGGTTGCTTGTCTTCTTGAGTTCATGTTTCTGCACAAAAGAGAGGAGATTATCAGAAATTAAAAGATACAGGAATGTTTACCTCTAGAATAGCCGTTGCTCCCCGGCAACGGCGCCAAAATGAAACGTCGGTTTTGTTTTGTTATAACGTTGTAGTAAAGCCGGTTATTACCAACATTTCAAATATAAAATTTTTTTACTCGGAAAAATAAAAGAGTTCCCGAGGTCGAACTCAGGGAGCAAGTTGTATTCTAGAGATATACATGTTTCTTTTACAAAAATAAAGAGAGAGGGAAAGAATTTGTTGTTTTCTCTTTGTTCTGCAGAGGGGGATGCTCTTCTTTCTCTCTTTCTTTAGATCTCCTTCTTTCTCTCTTTCTTTAGATCTCCTTCTTTCTCTCTGTTCTGCAGAGGTGATATTCTTCTCCTGCAATGGTGATGCTCTTCTTCTTCTTCCTGCTGTTCTTCCGTTGGTGATGTTCTTCTTTCTTCAGAGCTCCTTGTTCTTCTTCTTCTTTGGTTTTCTGCCTTGACCTCTCTTCTTCTTCTTCTGCTTTGGCCGTTGCTCTTCCTTCTTCTTCAGCCTGCCTTCTTTCCTGCTCTGGCTGCTGACCTTCCGTCGTCTGACCCGGTGCTTTGACGACTTAACTATGCATTTGCTACAGTGCAGCTCCTTCTTCTTCCGCGGGTCTTCTTCTTCGCCTGCGCCTGCACACTTCAGGGTTTTTCGTCAAGAGGCAAAACCTACTCTACCCTCCCTCCCCCCGCGTCTCTCTTCCTCTCTGAAACCACTCTTGGGAAAGCTCTCCCAGAGCTACCGGGTAATCGGGTTCGGGTCACGCCCGGGTCCAGGCCCACCGGCGTGCGGTGGTGGGCGAGGAGTGCAGGTTGGTTTAATCGGGTCGGGCCAGGTCCGCGGAGCGTGGTCACGGACGAGGCCGGGTCGGGTGAGAGGGACCTCACCCCGTGGTCAGGAGGCAGACAGCATAAGGCACTTTTTGCCTTTATGCGTCCGCGCGCCTCCGAGAAGTTCCGAGGTGGGACTAAATGTCCCACCCCAATTGAGCGCCCGTCGCGGAGGGAGCAGTGGGCGATCGTGGCTTCACGTGCGGCCTTCGCCCCATCTGCGAGCCTGGGACGTTTCGCTGAGACTCCCCGCGCAACCTGGGAGTCGAACCTGGGCGAAGGCGTGCCTGCACCTGCAGGTGAAGGAGCTCTGCCTGCTCAGTAATGGCGACGGCGGGCGAGTCACCTGGTCACAGAAGAACGGCCTCCCGGCCAAATCAGACAGGCGGGGGACCTTCGCCGTGGCACGGCGAAGGTGGTCAGGGGGTCTGCAGGGGGCGTGATGGAGCCAACAGGTCGTCCTAGGTCAAACTGTGAGCGAAGAAGTGGGTGTGTTCGGTGGATCTGCAGAGGGCGTTTGGTGGGAAGTGGAGGGGCGGAAGAGGATCAGGGTGAGGAGGCGGAGGTTCTGCGGTGGTCGGCGAGCCGTGTGGGTCGCTGAGGTGATGGGAGCGGCTCGCCGGAGGGTGGTCGGAGGCGGAAAGGGTGAGGGTGAACAGGAGCGGTCGAGGGTTTAATCAAATAAAAGACAGTGAGGAAAAGAAAGAGGGGGAGGTGGGGAGGAGTTCTGACCTAGCTATGGAGACGAAAGGGGCCGAGACAGGGCGACAGTCGTATCGACTGTCGCCGGAGAAGAAGATGCCCAGGGGAAGGGGCGGCGGCGAGCAGAGGGCTGGAGAGGCGCCAGCTGGGTACGGCGTGGCGCAGGAAGAGCAGGGGAAGAGGTCTCTGCTGCTGGTATTACGGCTCGCCGGAGGATGGCCGGAAGCAAGAACCCATACCGTCCGTGCGTTCGCACGGCCGGTATGGTGGGTTATAACGACCAGGGGGGTGTCCCTGCAACGGCTGACGACGCAGGGCACCCCCGGTTCACTTGCCAGGTCCCCCACCTCACCCTGCGCGGCGCCATGCTCCGCGCAAGGTCGCCGGAGCATGGCGCTGGCAGGTTTTGCAGGAGGGACCTGATTGCAAAGAACGAAGGAGAGTTAGGGGCCAAAATGCGAGGGTTCAAAAGTTGAGGGCCAAAGAGTAAATATATGAGGACCAAAGAGTAAAGTCGATCAAGAAGGTTTCTTCTTAGGCTCAAGTTTTTATACATGACTAATTAGGACCTAAGGAATCTGATGGTGAATTTCATTTTCATATTAAACCTTGTTTGACCGGTCAATTTGCGCAAAAACCCAAATCAAGTTATTAATTGGGCGTGGTTCTCAATGTAGGTCAAAATGGGTTCTAAAGGCCAAATTGAAGGTTCTAAACCCTAGAGATTATTTTTCTATGAATTTTAGAGGGTTTATTCTATTTTTACTTTGCCTCGAACCTCGTGAATTGAAGTGGGTTGTTTTTAGGGTTACAGATTATCATTTAGTTTCTTGGAAGTGCTGTAGCCCTTGCCAGATCATCTCATCCCACTTTTATTCTTATTAAGCTGCTTTGACCTATGTTTGGGCCCTGAATTGCCCTGTATGCAGATTATACTGGTAAAATTGCATTTTTACCCCTTATGACTTGTTTTCTCCTTAAACTCAGAATTCTCTGAGTTAAGCCTTTCCTTGAGTTATGTAGGAGCTTTTATCCTTTGTATTGGGTCAAAATGAGCTAGTTATGGCTCATGATGAGGTTCTCATCAGGACTATCTCTAGAGAGTTCCACACCTTTCTAGAGAGTCTCCCTTGGGTCTATTTAAAGGACCCTTGGGTGGCCATTTGCACCGATCTTGGTTTTATCATCCACCCATCACCATAGCCATCTCCACCTCCACCTTCATGTGCACCTCCATGAGCTCCACCACAATGGCTCCACCACCTTCACGCCAAGCTAGGATCATCACCCCCTCCTTCCTTCAAGGGTCGGCCTAAGCACCATTGGCCACTCCTCTTTCTTCTCCCTACCTCCACTCAAAGGCCATTGGAGACCACCTCCGAATGCCCTTCTTTCTAATAACCTAGCTAAGTAGTTCTTCTATTCTCTCTGCTTTATTTATGCTTAGTAGTGTAGCTCCATATTCTCCCTCAATGATGCATGTGTAATCCCCCCCATAGATTCACGCATGTAGTCATTTTCTGCAAGATAATTTTCTACTTTCAATTATTCATGTATAAACTTACCGCTAGCTTTGCTCTGTAATCTCTCTAATGCAATCAATGAAAATTCATTTATATATATATCTATGTGTTGAAAAATCACCATATGCTTGCTTGCAATACTTTATTGTAATTAAAGTTTCCTGCACTCATTTTATAACTTTTTCGCAACTAGCATGTCGGTACCTGAAATATCGAAGATCTAACCATTAATGTGTTTTTTGTAAACAACCATCATATAACTAGGATCGTGTATACAGAAACCCATACATTCACTTTCGTCATTTACTTAACGCATGTGCACATGATTAGAGTTAATCATGCAAATGGCAAGATAGTGATCCGTAGTTTACAAACTGGCGTGCATTTTTAAGTGACTAGAGCGAACAAGATCGAAATCACTTTTCACACTTTCATAACGCCTCCCAGAGACGAACGACCGGGACTCATAGTCTCGCTAAATTACAAATATTTTAATCGAGGGTTTCGCTGGACTATACTACGAGCTACGATATTATTTCCTAAAAATGTGAGAAAATGATCTTATCAGTGGGCGGTGTTGGTGCTCCAAAGAGGAGGGCAACACTGGTTGTAGAAAAGTGGTGGGGCAAGGAGAGTGGCCTACCACCTAGGTGGTGGTGGTCGGCCTTGAAGGTGGAGGAGGGAAGGTTGTGGGTGGTGGCTTGGAGGTGAAGAAAGAGGAAGACGAAGATGGAAGGGAGAGGATGGAATAATAGGTTATGACCAATAGGTTTTTGGTTTTATTTGATGGGAGGGTATATATGTTGCCACCTTTGGTGGCTTGGTGGTTTAGGGATTGCCACTTTTAGCGGCAAGGGGGTTGAGTTCACGTTGAAGGGTTTGGGGAGTGAGTGTTTGTTCTTAAATTTTGTAGAGGTAGTTGTAGGTTTAAGTGGGTTTTGGTTGGTTCGATCTAGGTTAGGTTGGGTTTAGGTCTAATTGAATCTAAGTGGATCCAATTAGGTTTGTGCAAGCCCAATTAGATGTGGGTTATCCTAATAGGCTATTGGTGAGCCTTATTAGTCAATGGCTATCCCGATGGACTCAAGAAGAGTCAATTAGGTTGTCCTTAGCCTAATTAGGGATCTGTCATGGGAATTAGGTTAAGTGGGATAAGAATAATGGACTAAGGATAAGGATAGGTGGGGTTTGTGGATAGTGAGGACAGGGATATGAATAGTGCTATCTAGGGTTTTGGATCTAGGATTAGGTTGTCCTAATGTGAAGGTTGGATAGGTTGTCCTAGGGTTCTATGGTTATCCACTTCTTTGTTATTTCATGCAAGTTCCTCTCTCTCTCTTCTCTCTCTTCATTCTTCTTCTCTTTATTCTTCTTCTCTAGCAATCTATAGTCCTTCTGCTTCTTATTATTCTTCATCCAAGTTAGGATCATCTCTTGCTCTCCGTATTGGCTGCAAATAAGAATAAAGTATCAAACAACAGGATAATATGGTATTATTTTATGTACAGCTGTATAGAAAGATGTAGTGCATGATATGCTACTTATGAATGCACTATGTACAAGTTTAGGTAGGTTTCCAAGATAATTTAGGTTAATTAAGTTCTATGATTGCTATTAACCATAGCCCCATGCCTAAACTTTTCTAGTTCTTAGAAAAAATTACATGAATGCTTTGTCTCCAACTATAGTTTCGCAGATCAATTGGATACTTATTATCAATCAAATTTTGAAGAGCAAGTTAGGACTCTTATTGAAATAGGCCTACAACATTGAGGATGGACATCTGGACCCGGGTGGCTAAGTCTTTCTGTCTCTTTTAAGCTTCAACTGCTAGTTTTCGAAGTTAGATTTCTTAGGCTTCACTGCCCACTCAAGGTTTGGTGGCTATGAGTTTAAAGCATCCGTGCATGCGCAACAAATTAAACCTACAAGCATCCAATGTTGTAAAAATCTAGATCTCAAGTCATCGAAATTCAATTGTAGTCAACCCAATTTGCATGTTTGGTTTGGCCTTACTCAAAATTGATAGTTTTCTCTTTACCCTTTCCTATCCTGAGGTCAATGTTCTAGGTGTATATCTCCTTGGTTGGACCCCTAGGTCTCTTTTTCCTAATTTTTTTCGTTGTATTTTTTTTTATCTCTTTTTCTATTGGATAAACACTCATATGTAGTGAGGTGTTGTTTATTGGAAGGATAACATCTATTTGTAGTGAGATGCTTTTATTTGGAGTGGCACCCATTTGTAACGAGGTGCTTATTTATTTGGTGGGATTTTTTCTCTCTTTTTTTTTCTCATTATTTTTTTGAAGGCTTACTATATATTTTTCTTCTCCAAATCTTTTTTCTAGATGAGTGGCTCATCCTTCATCCTTTCAAGAATAGCCCTGTGGAGATCCTTGGGGTAAAGAGGACACGAATTCCATCCTAGTGTTTATCTATGTTTTCACGATTTTAGAAGCCTGAAAATCAATTTTAAAATGTGTGAAGTTTAGACTACTTAGGTTACTTAGCTCTTAAATAAAAGAGTGGACACTAAAGTCCTATACTTTCTTACTCTTAGACCATTGGTTTCGGCTAGCAAGATTCATCAAGAATCAAACTAAACCCAAATCTAGTGGACTATCCTCAACTTATTAAGCTATCTATAGCCTGCAAGGCTTTATGGTCTAAGGTTCCTTATTGATCAATTGATTTTCACTCAATTAAGATATTAGCAACAAAAATAATGAGTCATATTTTTAATGTAGTGGAAAATCAATTATCAAAACCTTAAATTATGAAATTGGTTAGGTTGTGTCAACAGGGAGGAATTAGCCCATTAAGCTTGTAAATGTTACTCAGCCTGCTCATTAAAACCTTAAAACCTATATTGCATGCTTTGGAAGATTTTCCTATTCATTCATGGAAAGAAAGCAATAACAGGAAATTAAACTAGATAGAGGGAGATTTATGCAAGTTTACCTTAATAGAATAAATCATTAAATAAGTGAATAGTGCATTAGCAATGACATTTTTTGTAAATATTAATACACCCTTTTACTGTAGCAAAATAGGGATTTGCTTGCTCTTGCTCGCTTACGCGTGGAGAGGCCACGGTTGGTTGCGATGAGCTCAGGGAAGATGCGTTGGGATGAGGGCGTTGTGATGGCAGTGGTAGCTCGGTCGATGGTGGCCGTGCGTGGAGGATATTGGCGATAGTGGGTCAACACTGACATTGTGGGAGCCATCACTGGGCGATTTGGATAGCGTAAGGGTTTGGCAGAAAATGGCGAGGTTGCCGGTGGTGGCCATGATGAGAGCAAGTGTCCTAAGGGTCGTGTAGTGGAGTGATGGGCATCGATGATGATGGGTTCTTTCAGGGAACAGGAGTAGAAGGAGAGCGAAGAAGATGAAGAAAAGAAGAAAAAGGAAGAAAAAGAAGTGTGATCGGAGAGGGGGTGGTGTTGGGTTGCTAATGATGGTGGAGTTGATGGAGTTCTGTGGGATGGCAATGGTGGTTGTGATGGGTTATATGTCAGGGGAAAACAGATGAGGAAGAAGACGAAGGAGAAGATGGAGATGGGTCGATGACGAGGGCAAGAAGCTCGCAGTGGAGGTGCAATGAAGCCAGCGTCGAGCGATTGTCACCATGCTCGCTATTGCCATGGTGATCGAGAGGGTGAGTCACGGTCGTGAAGGAGAGGATGAAGGGCTCATGGTCGTGAGTGATGTAGTCGTAGTGAGTGAGGTCGAGCGGTAGGTAACGGTGAGGAGAGCAATGCAGTGGGGGGTGGGTTGTAGTGGTGGTAGAGTGCAGTGGTGATTGGTCACGGTGGTGAGAATGGTCCCCTTGGTGTTGTTGCACTCACATGGCATTGAAGGCCAAGCGTAAGCGGAGGAGGTGCATGCACTCAACGTGTGAGGATGACGCACAACCATTACTCTCGTTGTCGAGCATTGCCGTGATCCTGTAACAGAGAGAGTGGAAGAGGTAGTCAATGCATACTTTAATGGAGAGAGAGAAAAATTAAGAATAACATTAAAATAAGAAAATCTAAAAACATATAAGTAATTGTGTAAAAATGTCAAGTACCTAATTAAAATTCTAAACTTTAATTGATTACTAATGCAAGTTATATATAACATATAGATTCAAAAATATTCTAGGCTTAGTTACTTAATTAGTCCTCCAAAGTGGACCAATCAAATACCCCCATGCCAAGAATTTGCTAGTCCTAGCAACATCTATGAAGAACCCCAGAGTTCTAGGCCATCAGATCTCACCTCTAGAGACTAGTTTGAAATACTTTTGTTAGGCCTTAAGGTATGTATCCAAGTACCAATCAAGATACAGACTTGCTCAGCATCAGCCTTGGGTCGCTGACAAAGGTTTCTTAAACTTTGAAGTTTATCCTATGGTTTGTTAATCTTGGAGGTTGAAGTGTCTGTGCTTAGTGTGTACATTGATTAACAGGCATCCACGTTTCTTCTTCGCATACATTCCTAAGATCAGACTTGCCCTTCACCTACCCAGACCTACCTAGCTTCAACCATACTTAGACTTGGCAGCTTTCTCACCTTTTTGTATCCTGAGGTCAACACAAGGGCGAACCTAATGTATATCTCCTTGGCTAGGACTATGGCCTCTTTTATTTAGTTGTTCCCAGTCGTCTCCAAATTGTTTTTCTTCTTTTTTTTGTGTTTTCTTTTTTTGGTACCCATATGTAATGAGGTACCTTTTATTCTCCATAGCACCCATGTGTAGCGAGGTGTTATTTCTCTACTTCTCATTTTTCTTTATTCTCCATTTCCTTTGTCTGGTGAGTGGCTCTCCTTAGTCTTTTCTAAATGCTTCCCTTAAGTAAAATCTAGGAAGACTTGGGGCGCAAGGCTAGGCTCTGGACATCCCATACCTAGGGGTTACTGCATGTGACATGCTAGCCATACCCTGCAGGGATCTCTATTGAGTTTGAATAGGAGTTGAGGTGAATTAATTTAGATTCCCCTACCTCGGTTCAGATAGAACCCACGGTAAGCTCTCACATGGTTGCCAAGATTTTAAGTTTGTGTATGTGAAAAAGGACACTTCGGTTTCAAGGATCCCTAAACCAAGGGATAAATAGAGAAGTTCCATACTTCGTAAGCCTTTGACTTAATATATTAGCCTCTCACCTTCCTCAATTGCTTGAGGCAAAATCCATATCTTAACAAATACTCAAATTTTTAAGCCAAATTAGCCCTCGGGGTCTAAGGATAATATCTCTCGCTTATCTCCTGAGGCAATACGCTTAAGGTCTTACCTCATCATTTGATCTAGCTCAAAACTTAGATGAATTCATCTACAGAGATTGCTGGGACTAATAAATTAAACTTAGCAAATTAAAATCTTTTTTTTTTGTTTTTTTAAATAGAGTGAGAAAACTACTAATGCACCTATATGCAATCAGATATGTATAAATGCTATAAACAAAACCTCAGGTTTTATCTCTCCCCATGCCTAAACTTGACAATGCCCTCATTAGAAATAAAGTAAGAAAAGATAATACCTAAGGTGAAGAGTGAAAGGAGCTACAGCTCCTCAATGGTGATGGTGTTAGACTTGTGGCCATTAGATAAAGTGACACATGATTTTAAATGCTGGCCATTAACTTTGAATGGCTTACCAGAAGAGGGATGTTGTATTTCTACCGCTCCATGTGGAAACACCTTGGTGATTACATAGGGCCCATTCCAATGAGACTTGAGTTTTCTTGGAAACAGTTTAAGTTTGGAATTGAACAACTAGACTCGTTGGTTAGGGTCAAAGGTCTTCCTAAGAATATGCTTGTCATGAAAGACCTTAGTACACTCTTTGTAAGCTTGAGGGGTTTCATAATCTTCATTTCTAAGTTCCTTATGCTTACTCAGTTCCAGCATACATGCCTTGCCTTCATTGTCTAGATCCATGTTCATTTTTTTAATAGCCCAAAAAGCCTCGTGCTCCAACTCTTCAGGCAAATGGCATGCCTTTCTATACACAATCTTAAAGGGAGACATACCCAAAGGAGTCTTAGATGCTGTCCTATAGGCCCACAGAGCACCATTCAACTTTTGTGACTGGTCTTTCCTAGCAGGCCTGACAGTCTTCTCAAGAATATTCTTTTATCTCCCTATTGCACACTTCAACCTGCCCACTTGTCCGGGGATAATAGGGAGTTGCCACTTTATGAGTGACCCCCAGACTCTTGAGAAGGAAAGTGAAGTTTACATTCTAAAAATGTGGTCCCCTATCGTTGATGATAGTCCTAGGGTAGCTGAATCTAGAGATGATATTGGCCTTAATAAACTTTAGGACCACTGAATGATCGTTTGTCCTAGTTGGGATGGCCTCTATCCACTTTGGCACATAGTCGACTACCATTAAGATGCATTCATAACCTTGGTATATTGGGAAGGGGCCCATGAAATCAATGCCCCAAACATTGAAAATTTCAACAGGCTGTATCGACTGTTGGGGCATTTCATCCCTCCTCCCAATAGTTTTAGTTTATTGACATCAAGTGCAGGCCTTCACATACTTATGTGCATCCTTGAATAGTGAGGGCCACCAAAAGCTAGATTGGAGGACTTTGAATGAGGCCGTCTTTGCACCAAAGTGTCCCCGTAATGTAAAGTGTGGCAAAAATTCAGGACACTCAGCTGTTTGTCTTCTGGAATACACCTTCATAGAACTTGGTTACTCCCATTCTTGAAAAGTTTCAGTTCCTCCCAGTGATAATATTTAATTTGGGACATAAACCTATCTCTCTCTTGCTTGTCCTAAGTACTGGGAGTCTCACTAGTGACCAAGTAATTCACAATATCTGCAAATTGGGGGATATTGGTTGCACTACCATAAGGGACTTGTTAGGGAAAGATTCCAAGATTTCACCTGACAGGGTCTCAACCTCCTGGGGAATTTCGGATAGGTGTTTTGCAACAACTTATTTAGCCCCTTTCTTGCCTCGGATCTCGAGGTCAAATTCTTGAAGGAGTAGAATCAATCGAATTATCCTTGGTTTGGTGTCTTTCTTGGCAATAAGATGTTTCACTGCGAAGTGATCCGTATACACCACAACCTTGGACCTTAGTAGATATTACCTAAACTTCTCCAAAGTGAAAACTACAGCCAAGAGTTCCTTTTTAATGACAGTATAATTTTGCTGAGGGTCGGTTAATGTTTTGCTTGCATAATAATGTACATGAGGTTTCTTGTCGACCTTTTGACCCAAGACTGCTCCTATAGTGTAATTAGACACACCACACATTAGCTCAAATGGGAGAGTCCAATCAGGTGCTTGGAGAATAGGTGCAGTAGTAAGGGCCTTCTTTAAGAACTGAAAGGCCTCAGCACACTTTTTATCAAACATGAAGGTAGAATCCTTCGTCAATAAGTCACAAAGTAGCTTGGAAATCTTGCTAACATTTTCTATGAAGAGCCTATAAAAGCTCGTTTGGCCCAAGAAATATCTAACTTGCTTGACATTGGTGGGTAGTAGAAGTTTAGAAATAGATTCAACCTTGACTTTATCTACTTTTAAGCCTCGCCTGGACACTACATGCCCCAGAACAATGCCTTGCTAGACCATAAAATGACTTTTCTCCCAGCTCAAGACTAGTCCTGTCTCTTCGCAATGGGTTAGGACATTCTCAAGATGCAAGAGACATTGGTCAAAATACGTTCCATAGATCAGGAAGTCATCCATAAAGGCCTCTACATACTCGTTTGCCATGTCTGAGGAAATAGACATCATACATCGTTGAAAGGTTGCAGGAGCATTACTGTTGAACGCTACGAACCTACGCTAACGTGTTCGATTTTGGAAAACCTTTCGTTGTAGTTCGAAAGCGAAGAATTCGTGTTCAACAAATAAAATTTATACCAAAATTAAAATTCCGGGTCGAACACAGGGAGGCGAATGTTTGATTTAAAAACTACGCGTTTCTTTTTATTTGTTACAGAATAATTACATTTAGAACTATCTAATTATTTACAATAAATAGAAGAGAGAGAGAGAGTAAGATAGAAAGAGAATATTACATAGAGAAATCAAAATGAGATGTAGAATAAACAAGGAATTTTTGTATTGAAGAGATTGTTCGTTACAACTAGAAAGCATAAAACAATTACTCTAGAAAGCGATAAATTTACTCTAGAAAGCATTAAAAGAATGGAGAGAGAAATGTCCTC
The DNA here is from genome assembly GCA_037157565.1 of Thalassia testudinum. NCBI lineage: Eukaryota > Viridiplantae > Streptophyta > Magnoliopsida > Alismatales > Hydrocharitaceae > Thalassia > Thalassia testudinum. The sequence goes on along the minus strand of JAZHRO010000071.1, from coordinate 30,127,414 downwards.
CTCGACGATTACTTGGAGGACGAGTAGATTAATCTAGAAAGCAGTAAATCTATACTAGAAAGCGGTAAAAAGAATAGGGAGAGAAATCCTCCTCGACGGTTGCTTGGAGGACGAGCCGGACTGGACGACGCCTGGACGAAGGAGAACGAAGCGGGACGAAGGAGGATGAAGCAGAAGAACGGGAACGAAGCAGCACGCCGTCGTCGTCGCGGGATCCACTTCCGAAGGGGAACGAAAATTGGACTTTATCTCGCGAGAAGCATCCTGGGTGTGGGACAAGCTTCCTTGAGCTTTGGAGGGGTAGAGAGGAGAAAGAAGGGATGAGAATTTCGTATGGAGGGGGTCTCCTTTTATAGTTGCAAGGAGTGGGGGGCAAAATGGACATTACAACTTTAAAATAATAAAAGAGGGTTCTTTAGTGACGGATAAATCCGTCACTAAAGCTCCCTTCGTGGGCGACGTGGGCGGCTTGCGCGCGCCCGCTCGGCTGCTTGCGCACGCAACGCCTGCACACGTCCATTGATTTTCAGCCGTTCGATCGTGAGATCGGACGGCTTAGATCGCGTCCGCGCCCGCTGCGTTGCGCGCCCCCAGCGCGTCTGGTTGCGCGTTCGATTGCACGTCCAATCGCGCGTCGACGCTATCGGGCGCGCGCAGCCATTGGATCTCCATCTGACGCTCGTCTGCGCCCGCTCGCCCGCGCCTTCCACCCCCTCACTGCGGCTCGAACCCGCAACCTCTGCTTCGCCCACGGCTGCGTCGCCGCTGCGCTACGCGGACGAAATGGTCGCGCGGATGCTTTTAAGCGCGAGCGACCACAGCTGTTGGATCTCCATCTGGCGGCGGAGAGCGATCGGGCGGGGGCCTTCACAAAATGCAAGCGGCCGTTTGGGCGACTGAGATGGCACCACGAGATGGCGCCATCTTGGTCGTCCATCTTCTGGAAGTTGTAGATGGTGCCACAGATGTCGGATTGACTCGATTTTTTGTGTCGTTGGGCTGCGATCGTTGATCCGAATTCATCTGTGTGGTCGGATTTGTCATCTGAAGTGCGGATTTACACCATCCTGGCCCATGATCTTCTAGGGTTCCCGGGTCACTATCTGATGCTACGGATGCCTGATTAGGGCGATCTTGGAGTCGTTGAACTCCAATCGTCTCCCTGATCACATCCATACGGTTGGATCTTTGATCCGAGGCCCTGATAAAATATTTGCCCTGTCCAAGCACATAAAAGGAGACAATTAACCTCCATTTTATTCAAAGTATTCTAAATGCAAGATGATGCGTGTAATGCAATATTTATATCATGAAATGCAATCCTATGGTTAAGAACATGCATAAATAGACATCTTAAGTAGTGTAAATGTGTTTACATCAATTACATAATCCAAATGGGATATGTCAGAACGCAAATGTGCCATATGGACTTGTGAATGTGGTTTTCTCCTGATCACTAGGGAAGACAACAATTTGATTATACCCAGAATATTCGTCTAAGAAGCAAAATAACTTATTCCCTGCCAATTTTTCTAGAATTTGATCTATAAAGGGAAAAGGAAAATGCTATGAAGTCGATGGTTGAGGGTGTGCGACTTTGATGAAGTCGGCACAATGTGGTAACGTGGCAAGACCTGGGTCGTTGGATGGGGATTCAATTGCCTAGATTGCTCGATGGGTGCTCTTTGGATATCGGCGGGGGAACTTGGGCAACTGGGATGGCACCACGTGGTTCCATTGGACCATCCATCTTCTTTTCTTCATAGGTGATGCTACGGAAGTCCAATTGGGGCGATTTTCATGCTGTTGGGCTGGATCATCAATCCAAATTCATCTATATGGTTGGATTTTTCATTTGAGGCCTAGATTTGCATCATGTTGTCCCTTGGCCGTCGAAATTTTTGTGGCTTGTAGAGAATGCTACGAATGTTCGATCAAGGTGATTTTAGAAGCGTTGACTCTGATCATCACCCTGACAACATTCATGCGATTAGATCTTAAATCTGAAGCCCAAAAATATGTTGCCTTGCTTCCTAGCCATTAAAATAATAAAATTAATAAACAAATTATAGAATCTACTCTAAATGCATGATGATGCATGTTATGCCATATTTACAATGCTAAATGCATTTAACTAGATTAGGGACCCACATAATGGCATTTTATGCAAAATAAATGTGTATACATCACACCCCAATGGGTATCTTTTGCTAGTCCCTAACAAAATTAAACTAATCTATGTATAGAGGTAGAATTAGAATATGATTAAAAAGGCAAAAGTCATTTATTAACAGTAGAAAATTATGCTAAAAACCTAAACTCCAAAGAGTCAACAACACTTGAGTGCCTGCTAAAATGCAGATTGATTGCGCAGCAATCATAGGCCCTAATTCTCCTGAATTAAGGTAGAACCTAGTTTAACATGGGCATTCTACATGCATACACATCGTACTTTGCATCCTAGATGATTTATATGTTTTATACATAATAATGTGCTATTTGAGAGGTATTAATAATTGCAGGTAATTCAGGGCTACAGATGACTGATCCAACCTTATGGATTTGTTTGGAACAACGAAAAGAGTCCAATGCTTCCAAGATCGCATCAATCAGACTTCCATAGTACCCTAGAGAGTCTACAGAAGAAGAAAGAGCCAAGGGGAAAATTGAAGAATATTCAAACCTCAAATGACAAATCCAATCACACGGATGGATCCAGATCGATGTTTGCAGTCTAACGGCGAAAAATCAACCCAATCGGAGGCCTACATCATTAGATACAAGGAGAAGAAGATGGACGGCCAAGATGGTGCCATCGCAGCCACCCCTCACCACACCCCAATCTCGAAAGGAAAGACGTGGGCCGTTGGAGGTTGATTTAAGGTTGTCTGATCGAGAGATGGCTTAGGAGTTGAGGCACGATTTAAGGCCGTGCGGTGAGTAGGTGAAGGCAGCGGTGTGCGTGGGCGAGCGGAGGCCATGCGATGGAGATCCAAAGGCACACGTTGTGCCAGGTGTCAGCACCAGATTAAAACTGTGAATAGAGAAGGATTTGGAAGGCTTAATTAGGACCGTTCTCTCGATCAACGGATCTGATCAACTTAAGGCTTTTGCACGAAATTAAGGGCTCTAATGCCCTAAATACCCTTCACAAAACTTATAAAAAAGGCCTAAGGGTCCCCTTTGAAGGCATTCAATGGTTTTTTCCTTCTTCCTCCTACAACTCCACCTTCTTCTTCCCATCTTCTTTGCCATCATCTCTGCATCTCCGTCTGAAGCGTCCGTTGAGCCACCTCGGCGGATCGTTGTTGCTCTCTTCAACCTCTCTAGAAGGTCATCATGGACCACCTGTGGTGCCCTTGTTCTATTACAATAGTATTTTGCATATTTTATCTTTTATTCAATTATATGTATCCAATTCATGTTCAATCTCTCCTTGTGACATAAATATTGTGATTGATTGTTCCTTCTACTTAGTCTTTATATTTGAAACAAATGCATATAATCAAAAGTGCTTTCTGCCTCCCTATGATCGACCGGGACTCACCAGTTCCGTTAATTTATTTGTCAAGACGTATTTCGCACTATACTACAACGCATTTATCATTTACGCGATCTAGGCCTTGAACAAATTGGCGTCGTTGCCAGGGAGGCATGGTGACCTTTGATTTCATCTCTAACATAGTATTTTTGTGTGCAAGTTGAATCACACGAAGCGACGAACGAGACAAAGCGGGCGCTGTGAAAATCTGGTGCACACATTCTTGTTAGAAACTCGGCCAGAAATTGATTGCCATCATTAAAATTCAGTAGCTGTGTTTCTGATGCTCCAAAAATTATGAAATTTGAACTAAAACTAGATCTTCAAATTATCTTTCCAATGCTTTTAAAAAGAAATTTCTTCTGTGGAATTTTTAAAAATTCGTGGAGTACATACAGGTCAGATTGCTTGAAAATAGAACTTTGTGAACTTTAGAAATCAATTCTGACCAACATGCAAATCAGATTTACTCACAATTTGTGGGGTTTGAAAGAGAATCAAATTAGCTTTCATTATCATATTTTTACAAAATTTTTGGAGCATATTTGATATCGTTTCCAATATAAAAACCAAAACAGGGTCTAAATCCCAAATTTGACCCCTGGTTTGTTAAAAATTCATAACTTTTTGTTGAAAATAGTAAAAATTTTGGAAAAATACTCTGAAAATATTATTGAAAAGGGAATCTTTTTTCTAGGTTTCAAATCATTTAGATTTCATCTTATTTGAGAGTATACATTTGAATTGTGGTCTTCACTTTGAAAAAAACTTAGAAGCGCATGAGCCAATAGGATCACATAGACTAACTTGGACTCCGACGAGCCTAAGAGTCAGTCGGTGAGGTGAGTCACCTTGTGGACCACCCGCCATTTACTAAATTGAAGAACCAGGTTAAAATTCATGAAAATATATCAAATAACCTGTATTTGGCTTGAAACTACTAGGTAGTTCCAACCTCTCCTGAAAAACTTGGTGTCTAAACCTGCGGGGTAGCATCAAACGATCGTGGTTGCGATGTAACAGAACAGGAGGTGAAAGCCGAAGGAAGAACCTTCCTTGTAGTCCCCTCATAACTAGCCTGGCCGGGTTAGTTGTTGGAACCTTATTCCACATCTTGTTTTGGTGTTAACAAAATTATTATGAATTAATGTTTGCAATTGAGTTCTTTTCAGATTTAAGTGAAGATCAAGGAAAACATGAAATGATGGAGGCTTGATGATAAGGAGAAGATCATGATAAGAAGGAGGCAAGATGACAAGGAAGAGTCGAGGAGTAGACGATCATCTTCGACCTTTTAGGTTAGATTTTATATTTATGGATTGTATATGCCTCTTAACAAATGAATATAACTTAGATCGTAAAAATAATTAGAGATAAATTAGAATTAATATTGTGATCATTTTCGAAGAACGTAATTGATTAAATCACTTGAAAAAGGTACTTGTTAACCCACAAGTACCGGTACTAAAGTTTAGTACCGATACATGTGAGTTACAAGTTTAGGTTTTTTCAAAGAAATAAACCTGTACCCCGCGAGTACCGGTACTCATGATCAGTACCGATACCGGAGGTAATGAGTACCGGTACTAATGATCAGTACCGGTACAATTGGGTTACAGATTTGTGTTAAGAGTTTGAAACCCAAATATGGAAGTAACAAGTATCGGTACCCATACTTTAGTACTAGTACCGATAGCCGTTGGCTCAAAACTGAACGGCTAGAAAATTAATTTTGGCTATATGAACATTGGAATTTAAACCCCAACGTCTAGTAGATGTCCCAACTAGGTCCTAACTCTATAAATAATCCCTTGGATCCTTAGTTTGCACATAAGAAAAGAGAAGAAAAATTCCTAGAGCTATATTTCAAATTTCCACCATATTTGCAAGAGAGAAAGAAGAAGCTTGCCATTCACTCTCTACATTCTTGCAAGCTCAACGACGCATTTTTCTCACGCATCTACGAAGTGATTCACGTCCATCCTAGGCTCTCAAATTGGTATTCATTTTAATTATTGTTGGGAGGCATAGGAATTCTTGTTGTAAGAGTTCTTTTTCTTACACCAGCTCTTATTTGTATTTTGAGCTTGTTGCATGTTGGGCTGTAACAAACCCATTTTTGTACTTGGGTTGAGCTAACCCATTAATTACCTCAGTTTAGTAAATTGATTCTCTCGGGATTGAGAGAATTGGGTTAAAAACTCTAAGCTGGGAGGCTTAGGTAGTGGAGTACCCAAGGGAGGGGAACCACTATACATATTGTGCCAATTTTCTGTGGTTTGATTATTTATGCAAATCTTTTTTGTATTACTAATATTTTGTTTAAGTATTTGTTCGTGTAGCCATATTCCATATTTTACATCCTAACATTAGCCTGAGAGGCGAGAATTCCTTGCAGTCGGTCTCTCATCTAATTTTTTCAATAACACAAACTTAAACGAAAAATCTGGTCATCTGATCTAAAGGACCACTCTTATTAACAAGGCCTTAACCTTGTTCTGCTTGACTACACCAACCCTTTAAGTTGGTGTATGCAAGGAAGAAGATCGTTAAGACCTAAACTTATGAGACCTTGGGAGATGAATCCAATGTGGCAAAGGCGATTCTCGCCCAACCTCTCTTCTCAACCTTCTTCCACTCGATTAGCTGAGATGGTTAATCCTGGTCTTCGAGTTGGTCAGGACCTTGAGAATTAGGACCCAATGGCTCGTCTGGAAGCCAGGGTCGAGGTAACTGAACAAAAATATGAGCAGAGCATCGATAGGATTCTTACAACACTTGATAGGATGCAGTATCCACCACGTAGAGAACTACGGGACTTCTACTATCTGGCGGCAACAATTATAGCACCTTAGGTCAGGATTCCTATAGGCGGAGACGCATTCGAGTTGAAGTCGAATATCATAAGTCTGATTCAGACTCATTTTAATGGAAACTTGAATGAGGACCCCTTCCAGTACATCAAAGATTTGAGTCAAATTGTAAGCTCGGTTTGACCCAGGAATGTAGATATTGGAATTGTTCTCATGAAGCTTTTTCCTTTTTCTCTTAAGGATAAAGCTACTTATTGGTTCAAGACTATTGGGAGGCCAATTGGAGCTTGGGAGGAATTACGTCGTGAATTCCTCCAAAAGTTCTTCCCGATTGGTTGAACAAATGCTATGAGGTGAGCGATCATGACCTTTGCCCAAGGCCCTAGAGAGAACATGCATGAGTCCTGGGATAGATTCCACGATCTTCTTAGGAAGTGCCCACAACATGGTGTACCCAAATGGCACCTCGCTCAAGTCTTTTACCATGGGCTGGATGACACACATCGGTACCTGGCTGATGCATCTAGCAGTGGGAATTTCCTCCCAAAGGACGAGAACAATGCATTTGAACTGTTCAAGTCCTTAGCAGAGAACTCAATAAATGCCGCCTCAATGAACCAGTTCCAGCGACCTGGACAGCAATGCGTCAGTGTCCACATAGCTCAAGTTGAGTCTGCTCGAGCTGAGATGGACATTATAACCAAAAAGTTGGATAAGGTGGATCTACTTGATAAAAAGCTTGATTAATTAATGTGAGCGAGATCTGGATCTTCTGGCAGCACTGCTCTATCTTACTCCTCTCAAGCATCCCGAGCCCTCTCTGCTCGTACATATGCGCTCACTTGGGATGTTTTCTCTCCATCTCTGCGGGATCTTGCGTACCAGAAACTCGTGAACAATGTAGATCTGGTGCCATACAATCGGGGTTACGCACCACATGACGATGCGAGTGCATATTCTTTTGATGAATTTACAACTGAGACATCTTCGGCCTACGAAGATGTCAATGCTATTCACGGTTACGGGCATAATAACCTGTATTGTGGAACATATAACCCTGGCTGGCGCCAGCATCCCAATTTCTCCTAGTCTGGTAACCCAAAGAGGCCGAATCAAGCTCCACACTACCAGACCAGGCAATACGGGAATGCATAGAACACATACCCAAGATAGCAGCCATTCTCGTTGCAGCAACAAACATGCTCTATCTATCAGCTGCTACACCAAGCTGCCAACTATCCTCCAAAGTGGGCTGACCCTTTGGAGTCTTTGAAGGAGGAATTGCAGGCATTAATTCGAAAATCTACTCATGACAACCTGCAAATAATGAAGGAAATGGCTGACAAAATTTAGAGCATACAAAACATGTAAAACCAGATGATGCAAGAGCAGAGGTCACAGGGAGCTTTACCCTCCCAACTTGTCCCAAACCCGAGTTATGTGCAGAATCAAGGTGCCTCACCTAGATTCCAAGCACGACAGGCACATGCTGTTCTGCAAGCACCTCCCACACCACCTGGTTATGGGCTCGATCAGCCACCTCTGTTGCCAAACCTTATGTATTTAGGCCAACCCACTCCTCTGCCCCTTCATGGATAGCATGCCGATGCAAAAGCTGTCACCTTAAGGAGCGGAAAGATTACACAGGACCCGCTACCTAGGCAAGAGGGTAATGATTTTTCCTGCACTCTACCGCAAGATGGCTCACAACCCTCTTCCTCTCACAAGCCATCTTCATTAGACAAAGGAAAGAAGCCCCTAGACCCTAAGATTCACGTCCCTTTTCCCGCGGCTCTAATGTGAGATTCAGCACAGAAAAAGGATACACGGAATTTCGAGGACCTGAAATCTATGTTCAAGGAAGTTCACATTCAGGTCCCTCTTCTCGAAGCAATAGATCACATCCCTACTATTGCTAGGTTCTTCAAGGATTACTGTACTTCGAAGCGACAACAAAAAATCAGATAATAGGTGATTAGCCCATATTTGTGGGCTATTTAAGTATTTAAGTGCCTAGAAATTAAGTTAATTTTAACATTTAGATAGCATACACTAAGATGTAAATAAATTAATATTTTTAGCTTAAGTGCATAATTCATGTGTGGCATCTATATCTAAATGCATTTAGAATTAACCTAGAATTGCATGCATTTGATTAGTTAATTAATTAGGTGCATTACCTACATTGTTTTAATTAACATAGAATTTAAAGAGTTATGTATAAATAATCCTAATTATTTTATTATTCTTCTTTTTTCCTTCTACAGGAACGGCTCCACCTCTCCTCCTCCAGCCGTACCTCCTTCATGGCTGTGAGAAGCAGATCTACTCCCACCTCTCCCTTTCAAACCCATGCACATGGCTACAATAGAGGGGCAGTGATGGGAACACCATCATGAGCCCTAACTAACTCATTTTGACCTAGACAAGAGAACAAAAGCTCCTACATAACCAAGTGAAGGGCCTAATTCAAGGAATAACTGTTTTGAAAGAAAAGTAAGAAACAAAGGGTAAAACTGTAATTTTACCATTGTAGTACAACAACAGGATTTCTCAATGGCTAAACATAGGTCAAAAAGCATTAACAATATAAAAAGTGGGTTGGTCCAGTCAGAAAAGGGTTAATGTGAAATTTGGGAATTAAAGGACTTCTTGTAACCCTAAAATAGATCCACTTAATTTAACAAGGTTATGGTCAGGATAAAATTCAACTAAACCCTCTAAAAATCATGTAAAAGTATCCCCTAGGGTTTAGAACCTTCAATTTGACCTTTAGAACCTATTTTGACTTAAATAGGGGTCCTAGTCAAACATTTACTCTAAATTGGTTTTTTGTGCAAAACATCTAGTCAAACGTGGTCAAACCTAAAATCCAACTTTACCATTGGATTCCTTGGGTCAAAATTAGGTTTATACCAAAATTTGGACCTAAGGGGAGTTCACCTTGACCTACTTTGCAAAACAGTCCAACCCAATTACATTTAGACCCCTAGCTTTCGAAAACCATTGCAAATACCCCTTAGCTTCCTCGTCATTCTTTGCAATTAGGTCCCTCAGCCATTATAGCGGAGGAATCCTACTCTTGCAAGGATTCAAGAGGGATAAATTTGAAAGGGAGATTCTTTGAGGAATTCCCAATGATGTGAACCCAATTATGCGCTCTGATTCCCACCCAATCTCTCATGCGAATGCATGAGAGATATGGGTATCTCTCGACCTTCCAAGTTTGGCGAGGTTGCCGTGCTTGGAAGCTTACCTTCCAAGCACAAGGCCCTCTGCCTGCAACTATTTAAAGGTCCCTAGATCCTCCCGTCCATCCTAAGCTTGTTTTGGCATGAGATTACCCCCAAAATTCCTCCTCTCCCCTCCGGCCAAAAAGCCCACAAGCTCCGGCGACTCCACCTCCCTCTTCTCATCGCTCTGGCACCATACCAGTGGCAGAATTGGCTTCACTTCCTTCTTCCGCGTCGTGCCATACTTGCGCCCGCGCCTATCCCCCTCTCGTCGTCGTTGCCTCTCTATCTCAGCGTCTTCGTCTCCGGTGACGGCATATACGCTCCGTCTGCCCCTTTACCTCCTCTTTTGTCTAGCCACTCACAGATAAGTCTGCTTCACCTACTCTTTCTTTTCCCCTTATCAATTTCTACTTTCACACTCCAACAACCACAGACCACCCTCACCTTCTCCACCTCTGGCGAGGTGCTCCCGTCATTCCATGCACCCATCCACCTCGCCAAACACCTCAGAAGCTCTGCCACCTTCCTCTGATCATTTTCCCCCTCTCCATCGACCACCACACGTTCCACACACTGCCCCCGAACAAACCCATCTTCACGGTCACAGAACGACCTAGGCATGCACTCCTAGGCTGCCTCGCACCACGCCACCCATTGAGACACCTTCGCCGTGCCACGGTGAAGCCTCTTGCGTATTCTAATGAGGCTGCAAGGCCGTTTTACTTGAGAGCAGGTTCTGACCTCTGCCACCATTAGAGCAGGCTTGAAGCAAGTTTGCATCCTTCACCTATTGCCCCAGGCTTTAGGAAGCAGGGTCCCGGGTGCATGGGCTCCCTTTGCGAACCCCTTACGACCAGCAATTGGAGTCCTAGCATCTGCAGCCCTTGCGATTGAGAGTGATCTCCTGCGGGTGTGCAGGCGAGGCAAGTGGAACTTTTAGTCCCACCTCGATAAGTTTAGAGCAGCCTGTGTGGTATAAATTGTAATTGTGTCAGGGGCTTATTGCCTCCTGACACAGGGTGAGGTCCCACTTGCCCCCCATGCCTCGTCCGTGATACACTACTCTGTGGACTTGGTAGCCTGACTTGATTACTTGTGCACTCCTCGCACACCACCCACGCCGGTGCGCCTGGTCCTGGGCGCGCTAACTTGACCCATTTACCCGAGAAAGGCTCTGGGAGAGCGAGCCTAAGAGAGAAAAGAGAGAGAGTTTGCTGGGGAGGGTAGGGGTAGGTTTTGCACTTACTTGTAGGGAAAGGAAGAAGGAAGAGGAAGCTGAAGGAAAAGCTAAGGAAGAGAAAGCTAAGGAGAAAAAGCCGTAGAGGAAGCTAAGGCAAAGAAGAAGGCTGAAGAGAAGGCACGAGTGAAGAAGAAGAAAGTTGAAGAGAAATAGAAGCCAAAGACATCAGAGGAAAGAAGAACGAAGAAGAAGACAAAGGAAGAACCAAAGCCAAAGAAGAAAGAATAAGGAAGCTTCTGCAGAAAAGCAAAAGAAGAGGGCTTGGCTGAAGTTAGAAGCAGAGAAAGAGAAAGAAGAAGCCAACGTCAGACATCAGAGGAAAGAAAGAAGAAGAAGAAGAGAAAGCTCAAGCAAAGAAGAGAGAATTATCTGATTTTTACATCTATATTCATATTTTTGAGCTTCTATATACATTGAAACTATTTTTATTGCTTCATAATTTGATTGATCATCACATTTTATCAAATTGAAAGTTGTGTTAGTTTTTTAAATCCCAATTTGCCCCCTGTGTTCGACCTTGGATTCATAGTTTTTCGAGTAATAAACTTTCATCTATTTTTCGAAGCGATTTCAACTATACTGCGATGCAATATTTACAAACTCGATTTCGCTTTCGACTAAACATTTTTATGCCGTCGTCAGGGAGCAACGGGCAATTTAGAAACTTTGATCACAACTTCTCATTCAGTACTAACTTGATTTATTTCTTTTGTTGTGATTGTTTCAGGGGAGGGAAAGAAGACAGCTGCACAACAACCACACTAGGGGCAGGTAATTTCTCATTAGCCCTCTCTCTTAATCCCCTCAACTCTGAAAAGGGAAACAAAGAGAAAATCAATCTAGGGCTACTTGCTTTCCATATTTGGTAATTCACCAAAGTTGCCTGATTTTAATTTCAACACATTTTGAATTGTGCATCCATTTAAGGTAAATAGGGCTAGCACATTCTTGATTGAGCCCTAGATACCATCTTTGTGGCAACTAAATTGGACCAATTAGAACCAACTTAAGGATTCCAATCTAGGGTTTTTAGAGACACATCTTCTCTAAGCAAAGAATCAAAATTTTCGAAAAGAGGTGTGCCTAAGCTTTGTTTGAAGAGATTTATCCAAGAGAAACCCTAAGAAAATCAATCTCTTAAGTCACTTGAACCCTAAAAGAAAGGACCTCAAAGCTCTCAAAGGAGAAAAAGGTGAAGTTGACCCCTTGGGTCAACCAACCTTGAAATTAGGTCACATTTTGCACTCAAAAGATCTAAAGTTCAAGTGGAATCCTAAGCACCTTGATCTTAAATAAAAGTGGTAGACTTAAGAGGTCAAGGTCCTAATGAGACACTCATCATGATCTCTAATTACCCCTAATTAACTAGTCTTCCTAGTTAATTAGCTAAGGTTATGAATATATAAGGGTTAATTATAAAATAAGGGATATCTAGTCAAGGACCTTAAAATAAGTTAAAAGTGACATTTTATCATTCAATTAATATTATTAATAATATACTTAATAATTGGACTCGAAATCCTAATAATCATTCTCTTAATTAATAAGATAAGTAACTTAAACTTAATGCAAACCTAAGGATATAATAACTTACGTGATTTTACTTAATATAATAAATTAACCTAAAAAGGTAAAAAATGTAAATTCAAGGTGTAAACATAATATTTACCTTATTTACTAACATATATAAAAAGTTGAAAAAGATCTAAATTAAAATAAACCTTCAAAACCTGGGTTTACATTTTGGTCCTTAAAATTCATTGCAATCGGGCCCTTATTTCTCACACAGGTCCTTAAGTTTTATTACCTTTAAGTCCCTTTCCCTCTTCTTCTTCTTCTTCAGCCGAATGAACGGCTGGCGACAAAGAGTCACCCCACCGCGCGATTACCGCCTTGCTGATATCATCCTTCTTTGTCCAAGCTCTTGCAGCTTGCGCTCGCCACCTCCACTTCATCCACTGGTCTGGATTAATCGGGAATCCTATTTTTTAGTGGGAGATAACCTCATCGTTGCCGGAGACAACGCCGGAGGTTAAGCTCCTCAAGCTCCTTCGGCCAGACCCCGCCATTCTCTTCGCCGCCAACTGCTATAAATACCCCCTCACACCTCGGATTTTACTCAAGTTGGCTCCCTTCCCTCTTCTAACACTATAGCCGACTTTGATAGGCTATTCATCCAAAACTTTGGTGACTTCCCATTCCACTTTCCGACTTTCTCCGTCCATCTTAATCAGCCGAGGAGATCCGTCGTGGTCTTCTACGTCTCTGACACAGGCACTGACCCAAGGAATCCTCCGCTCCACCTCAAATCCACCTGCCGAAGATCTTTCTTCCACCCTCTGATTTCGTCGTCCTCCATGAGTCTTCGGCGGAACCCTATTGACCCCTTCGTCCAGGTAACAGTAGAATAGGAGTAGGAGTAGGAGTAGGCTAGCTTAGTCAGTTAGTTTAGGTAGTTAGATTAGAGTAATTTTAGAATTTTAGTTTCATCTTCTCTGACTCCAGCGAGTTCCTTGAGCTCGCCAGAGCTTTAATCTTGTCTTTTTAACTCACTGTACACCTTCCTTTAACCCTTACAATCACTTCTAAATCACTTAATCACTAATTGAATCACCTAATCGCTTAATTCATATTTCACCTTCACTGACTACTGACACTGTCCATGGTGACGGTAGTCGAGTTAATTCCACCTTCATGGGTTCTTCATCATCTATTCACCACTTATGAACCCTAATCGACACTATAATACATATTAATATCACATATAAATTAAACGCCCAAATATAATTGAGTTCCTGAGCTCGCTGTCCATGGTGGCTCAGGAATAGTTCAAACCATTAATTAACTATATAATTATAACTACTATTACTTGTTGACTTGTTTTAACCGCTCAATTGAGTTGTTAAACAAGTCCTGAGCTTTAACCACTCAGATCCTTTAAGAAAATGAATTCACTGTCAAATCTTAACTATAAAGAAATAATGAGGAATTAAATGTGATACTGAGGTTCCTTGCAACCTCAAGATCCTTTCTAAATCAAAAATGGTAAGTTTAATCAATCTGTACATACTTTTCATATTTTCTGGACTCACCGGAGCTCCGGCAAGCCAAATCTATGCTTCAGCCTGTGAAACTTGTTAAGAAGCTCCAGAATGGTATAATGTGGATCACTGATTGTTTTAAGGATGTTTAATTGAGATTTTAATGTATGGAGTTGTAGATTTGACTTCATCTTCTCCAACTCCGGCAGAGTTGGAGAAGTTTGATAAAGAGACATAAGAAGCATTTAAGGAACTCAGAAGCTTCAGTGCAATGCACTGAAGCTGTTTAAACCCTTGGAGTGCTGTAACAACCTTCCATTAGCTCTGTCGAACACACACCTTTTCAAGTTCAGGCAGCGAGCCTGAAACCCTAGAAATGTTGGTCAGAACACCTATCTGAAGATCTGAAAAAGTTTCTGATGTTGAGGAGACTCTATTTCAGGGCTTTAGTTTCTTGGGAGAAGGCTTTGAACAGAAAGTCAAACTTGAGGCCTTTATAGTCAAACCTAAGGAGGAAACTTTGTTTCTGAGTTCAATCTAAGGTATTGAGGAGTGTAAACTATTTCTGAGAATTTATTGAATGGTCTGAGAGAGAATAAAGTGAGCTCAGATGAGTTATTTAGTGAGAATTTGAATCCTGTCAATTTGGGTTACTTTCGAACCCAAACTAACAGGAGAAGCATTTTGTTGAAATTTGAACATGAATCCTTCCCAGATGAGTTAATTATAACCCTTAGAATTAGTTTAAATCAATTAGAAGCATTCTTAAGTGTTTGTTTACCTGTTTTAAGTCTGAAAATTCAAACTCTGAAGCTTTCAGAGAAGGTTCAACCTTTTATACACTGTCTGAAGGTCTTAAGAACTTAAAACTTAGTCTAACAGATGCGGAATTACATGTATAACTTGTACAGACCTTTAAATAAGAAAGAAAAGTCCATCTGAGGACTCTGTGGCATTAAAATCATTTCCAGGCATTAAATAACCCGTAGGAACCCCTGATTTTACTTTTCAAATTGAAGAGGAAAACATCTTCAAAACCTTAAATTGACCTTGCAATTGTGCAGATCTATCTTAGAGCTTTCTAACAAACTTGAAATCACTCGATTTGGAGCTCTGGGTAGAAAGTTATGATCATTTGAAGTTGGGTCTGAAAGGGGTTAGATAATCCCACATCGCTAGTTTCTAAGCGTGCACATGGTAATAAAAGCAATTTGTTGTATGCCCTCTTCAGTCGTTAGCGCTCGGCGCATCGGTTATTGATCTGATCCTATATGAGCATGTGCATGTGTGTGTGTGTGTGGGCTTGTGTGCCTGCGGGTGTGTACCCTTGGGGGTGTGAGTGAATGTTCTCTGGGAGGGCGAGAGGCCTCGGAGGCCGGGTTGAGTCGAATTGGCTCGAGACTATGAACCGGTATGAAATAAATCGAAAACGAACCTAATTGAGATTAGGAGAGGACCGAGTAGGGTCTGGTCCCACCCTGGTCTCAGGGTGCTATGTATCCTCGAAAGAACCTCGCCCTAAATAAAATAAATTTTGGTTAAAAAAGTAAAAAAAACCCGGTTCAACTGAAAGTTTAAGGGAATTGAAAGAGAAGTGTTGAAGCTGAAGGCTAAGTAAACAAAGGAGCACAGGCACTAAGGAAGGAAAAGAGATTAAGGAACAAAAGGAGAAGACTAAGGGAAGAAAAGAAGGCAGGAGAAGATAGGAACAACAGAAGAAAGGTAAGAAAGAACTCGAGAGAGAATAAAGATAAAGGAAAAGAAGAGAAAGAAAAGGAGAAGAAGATGAGAGGCTGAAGAAAATAAATGAAGAAAATCTTTTCTTGAATCATTTTTAATTACTTTTTGAATTTGTTTTAATTGTAAAAAGGCATGTTTTAATAGAATAACTTTTAATTGCCTTAATTTCTTTTGAAATAAAATTGGAAAACAAACATCATTTTAAGTAAATATGTTTTTCATATGAAATTTTGTGTATTCTTTATAGTTTAAATATTTTGGCAAAATTCATGTTTTAAAAAAATCAACCTAGTTATACCTCTTAAACTTATAGAGAAATAAAAGAAAATTGGTGAATTTGGAAAATTATTATACCTCCCAGTGAATGACCTGGACTCAACCAGTAAAAATTTCTAAAATGTTAGGTTAATTCAACCCTATACTGCACAGCCAACACAATTTCGAGTTAACCTAAGTGATTTCTTCTACTCTTCATTAAGTGAAATAAACTTAATTACTGAGTTGAGTGAAAGCATGTTACCAGGTCCCCATTTTGGTCTACCTGGAATCTCAGTGACAAGAGAGGTCGGGTGGGGGAAACCTGTAACTCGTGGTAGACTCAACGTCCGCGTGCACTTCACCTGTAGAGCGCATCCTCCAGCACCTCCAGCGTGCATAGCAGGCAGCACGCGCGTTCCCCCGTGCCTCTTCGCCTCTAGCCCGTGAGTCCCTCTAACCACCTACGCACACCGTCTAGCACCAGCGTGCCACTAGCACGTAGCTGGCCTCCGTCTTCTTCTTCTTTGGCTTCTCCTCTAACAGACTGAAGGAAACCCAAGGTCATCGTGGTCCTCCTTTGCACAGCTGCCTCATCTAGCCTTGATGCTTCACGCCATCAATGTCAATGAACTCGCCTCGACCTCAGGAGCTCAGCCACACCCTCTGAAGGTCGACAGTAGCTCGCCCGCGCCGGTGAGCCACTGCCACCATTGCTGGCCATCCTCGTCGTCGGCAAGACCACCGATGACCGTTCAACGCATCGTCATTGATCGGTGGCTTTCACTCAACTCAGTAATTAAGTTAATTTTACTTAACTAAGAGTAGAAAAAGTCACTTAGGTTAACTTGAAATTGTGTCGGTTGTGTAGCATAGGGTCGAATTAACCTAACATTTTAGAAATTTTTACTGGTTGAGTCCAGGTCGTTCACTGGGAGGTATAATTTTTTCTAAATTCACCAATTATCTTTTATTTCTTTATAAGTTTAGGAGGTATAACTATGTTGATTTTAAGAGCATGAATTTTGCCAAAATATTAATTAAAATGAAGTAATATGCAAAATCCCATAAGAGAACATATTTACTCAAAATGATCTACTTTATTAACAAGTAAACATGTTAGTTTTCCAATTTTATTTCAAAAGAAATTAAGGCAAATAAGAATTCTTTTATTAAAACATGCCTTATTACAATTAAGACAAATTCAAAGAAATTAAAGAAATAAAACTTCATTTCTTCAACCTCTCTTTTCTTCTCCTTTCTTTTTCTTTATTTTTATTCTCTCTCGAGCTGTTTTCTTACCTCTCTTCTTCTGTTCTATTCCTGCCTTCTTCTTCTCTTCCTTCCTCTTATTCTCTTCCCCTTAGCTTTCTTCTTCTTTCTTAGTTCCCTTAGTAGTGCCTGTTCTCCTTTCTTTTGCCTATTCTTTTAACACTCCTTAGCTGAACCGAGTTTTTCTACTTTTTAACCAAAAATTATTTTATTTGCTGTGAGGTCCTTTCGAGGATACACAACACCCTGAGACCAGGGTGGGACCGGACCCTACTCGGTCCTCGCCTAATCTCAATTAGGTTCAATTTCGATTTATTTCATTTTGGTTCATAGTTTCGAGGCAATCCGGCTCAACCAGCCTCCTAGGCCTCACCCTCCTAGAGCCACACTCGCTCACGCCCACTCGGGCACACACCCGCAGGCACACATGCCTGCACACACACATACACATGCTCAGAATGCCAGATAATCAGATTGCTAACCGGTGCTCCGAGCGCTGACGACTGGGAAGCCCATGTAACAAAATGCTTTTATTCCAAGGCGCCCGCTCAGAAACTGCTGATGTGGAACTATCTTAACCCCTTCCAGACCCAACTTCAACCGATCATAACTTCCTGCTCAGAGCTCCAAATCAAGTGATTTAAAGTTTGTTGGAAAGCTCTAAGGTTACTCTGTAAGATTACAGGGTCAATTTAAGGTTTATAGGATGTTTTCCTCTTCAATTTGAAGAGTGAAATAAGGGGTTCCTATGGGTTTTTATTGCCTGGAGGTGGAAATTAACTTCACAGAGTCCTCATATGGAATTATCTCTCTTAACTAAAGGTTTGAACAGGTTCTACAGGTTATTCCGCATCTGCTAGAGTGAGTCTAAGCTCTCAAGACCTTCAAGATCAGCAGAGAAGCTCAAAGCTTCTCTGAAAGCTTCAGAGATTGAATTTTCAGACTTAAAAATAGATGAACAGACACCTAAGAATGTTTCTAATTGATTTAAACAAATTCTAAGGGTTGTAACAGACTTATCTGGGCAAGATTCAAGATCAAAACTCAACAAAATGGCACTGCTGTTAGTTTGGGTTTGAAAATAACCCAAATTAACGGGGTTTGAATTCTCACACAATTATTCACTTGAGCTCAGTTAAATCATTCTAAAACTATCCAACAAGATCCCAGAAATAAATTTAACTCATCCATTCCTCAAATTGAACTTAGAACTCCATAATCAAACTTAGTTTGATTGTGAAGGCACAAAAATTTGACTTTCTGTTCAAAGCCTTCTCTCAAGAAATCAAAGCCTCGAATAGGATCTTCTTAACCTCAGAAACTCATTCAGATTCTCAAATAGGTGCTCTGACCAAGATTTCTAGGGTTTCAGGCTTGCCACTTGAGCTTGAAAAGGTGTGTGTTCGTCAGAGGAAATCAGAGGTTGTTACACTGGTTGGATCATAGAAATGAACCCAGGGATCAACAATGATGCTTCCAGACTTCTTAAACATGACTAGAACCTATCTGTCACTCATCTCCAACTCTGCTGGAGTTGGAGAAGATGAAGATCTATCTACAACTCCAGACATTAAAATCTCAATTTAAATACCTCAGCACAATCAGTGATCCTCAAATCATTGATCTGGAGCTTCTCAACAAATTCTAAAGGCTAAAGCTCAAGAATGGCTCGCCGGAGCTTCAGTGAGTCCAGAAAAAGGCAAAATTGTGTACAGAAAGGTGAATTGTACCATTTTCAATCTGAAAAGGATCCTGAGGTTGCAAGTAACCTCAGAATCACATTTAATTTCTCATTATCTCTTTATATGTAAGATTTGACAGTGAATTCATTTTGAATAAAAATTGAGTTGGTTGAGGCACGGGACTTGATCTCTCACTCAATTGGGTGGTTGAGACAAGTCAATAGATGTCTGTGATACTAAATATATATTTAATTAATGATTTGAACTACTCCTAAGTCGCCATTGATAGTGAGCTAAAGAGCTTAATTAAGATTGGGCATTTAATTTGTATGTGATATTTATATGTATTATAGTGTCGATTAGGGTCCATAATTGCTGAATAGACGATGGAGAACCCTATGAAGTTGGAATTAGCTCGACTACTGTCACCATGGTAGTGACAGTAGTTGGTGGAGGTGGAATTGATTTAGGCGATTAGGTGATCAATTAAGTGATTAAGTGGATTAGAAATGGTCGTGGGAGATAAAGGAAGGTGGACAGCGATTTCAAAAGATGAAATTAAGGCTCTGGCGAGCTTAAGGAGTTTGCCGGAGTCGGAGAAGATGACGCTGAAATTCTAAAATTACATCTAATCTAACTATCTAACTAACTAAGCTAACCTACTCCTACTCCTACTACTCCTAATCTACTGTTACCTGGATGAAGGGGTCAATAGGGTTCCGCCGAAGGTTCATAGCGGATGAAGAAATCAGAGGGTGAAAAAAGATCTCCGGCGGGTGGATTTAAGGTGGAGCAGAGGATTCCTTGGGTTGGCGCCTGTGTCAGAGACGCGGTAGACCACGGCGGATCTCCCCGGCTGATCAGAATGGATGAAGTTGGAAAGTGAGATGGAAAGTCACCGGAGTTTTGGACGAATAGCCTATCGAAGTCGGCTACAGTATTAGAAGAGGGAAGGGAGCCAACTTGAGTAAAATCAGAGGGGTAAGGGGGTATTTATAGTGGTTCGCAGCAAAGAGAATGACAGGGTCTGGCCAAAGAAGGAGCTTGAGGAGCTTAACCTCCGTCGTCGTCTTCGACGATGGTGAGGTTATCTCCCACTAGAAATTAGGATTTTCGGTTAATCCAGACTAGTGGATGAAGAGGAGGTGGTAAGCGCAAGCTGTAAGAGTTTGGACAAAGAAGGTTGATGTCGGCAGGGCGGTAATCGTACAGTGGTGTGACTCTCCGTCACCAGCCGTTCATTCGGCTGAAGAAGAAGATGAAAAGGGACTTATATGTAATAAAACTTAAGGACCTGTGTGAGAAATAAGGACCCAATTGTAATGAATTTTAAGGACCAAAATGTAAACCCAGGTTTTGAAGGTTTATTTTAACTTAAATCTTTTTCAACCTTTTATATATGTTAATAAATAAGGTAAGTATTATGTTTTCACATTGAATTTACATTTTTGACCTTTTTAGGTTAATTTATTATTGTAAGTAAAATCACTTAAGTTATTATATACTTTGGTATACATTAAGTTTAAGTTACTTAACTTATTAATTAAGGAAATGATTAATATAATTTCGAGTCCAATTATTATCTAGAGTATTAATAATGTTAATTGAATGATAAAATGTCATTTTTGACTTATTTTAAAGTCCTTTACTAAATATCCCTTATTCTATATTTAACCCTTATAAATTCATAACCTTAGCTAATTAACTAGGAAGACTAGTTAATTAGGGGTAATTAGAGATCATGATGAGTGTCTCATCAGTCACTGCCCACGTGTAGCCCTTGTCGTGGTCAACCACCTCCGAGCTCCGCACACCCGACTGCGGCCTCCTCATCACGCACGCACAAAGGAAGCAAATGCTATGTTTCATGTCATATTAATATTTACATTCACATGCCATTGCCACTCTTTTTATTTTAAATTTATTAATTAAATATTATGGATAATTTATGCAGGTGACCTCCCTGTTTCTCATAAATGCCATTTCAACATGATCTCTTATTATTTTCTTAATTTGAAGGCGGATTTGGCTCTATTTCTTGATGAAATTAATCGTGAACAACTCTTTTTAATCTGTGCAAGTTTAAATAGGTCATTTCCTCCCTGTGGACATGGCCCTCTCTCCTGTGAGTGGTTTAATTTTAATTATAATTATTTTTATTAGTCAATTTTCCACCACTTAGAAATATAACGATAAATCTTCTGAATCATCATTTTTGAAATCGAAAATCAACTCGTCAAATGGCCCCGTTGCCGGGGTGGCAATGAGCCTATTAGACTCGCATTTATTTAATTATTTGTTCACATTTTATTTGAGGCATATTTCAATTCAATTATCTATTTGGTGCGAGGTACATGTATTTAGAGACATCTTGACGCACCAGCCTCAGAGATCAGGCGATCCTTGACATCGCTAGCATAGTCGCAATACTGGGAAAAGGAGCATCACATCTGCCCTTGCAACACCTTGGTGGAGCTTGTTTCCACCACCAAAGGAGATATCTGGAGGACCACATCCTCATTTCATTCTTTCAGCTATAGATAGATTTGTATTTATCTCTCTTCTCTTTATTTTAGTACATTCATTTGGAAAACCCTTGTTCTAGGGCATATTTGAGGGGTTTGTTCCCCGACTTTCTTTTAGGCCCATGTTGGGTAACTTTTCGGGAGCCTGTTTCCTTTTCTTTAGATCTAGGTTTTCTTTTGTGGATTGATTTTATTTTTCTTGCTTGTACATAAGTAGCTGAAAAAAAAAAAAAAGAGTTGCCTGCTAGAAGCTGCCTACCTTAGGACGACCATTTAGGTGTGAATGAGTAGCCTCTAGATTTATTTTGCTTGCATTTGCGTGCATCTTGCATTGCTGATTGTTGGAGGAAAGGTACGTGCTCCTTCTTTGCATTCTATATTATTCACGCATGTGCATTTGGATTTAATTGCAAGACCACCTAAGTGAATTGAAGAGATCTAACAAGTGGTCACATATTTTCTTGAAAAAGGACTTTAAGTTAAGGAGGAACAGTAAAAACCAAGGACTTGAATTGAGACATTATGTTGTGGTTCAAAATTCAAAACTCAAAATTTTTACGGTGTATGCACACTTGTATCTCTTGCACCACGGCATGCATTTAGACACTCTTAGGTCTTGGAACTACTAGGACAAGAGCCCTCCTACCGTTGGATTCTGAAGTGTTCGGAACTTGAGATCAAAGGTTTTGTAAATCCAAAGAGGGGGATACCCTGTCATGGATTTTTGGGGGTAGTTAAGAAGCATCGCGAAAGCACAGCTTCAAAGGAAGGCTTAGACCTACTTGGATCCCTCGATCTTTCATCTTTGGAGTTGCTCTACCATTTGAGATTTAAGGAAGAACACCTAAGCTACAACTAGGTCTTTTTAGGCATTTCGAAGGTCAACAATAGGTGCGTAATTGATTGGGCAACTTGCTTTGTCACCTACAATTTGAATTAAAGTCAAAATCCTAAATTTGTAAAGACCTAACAAGTCCTTTTGAATTGTGTTTGTAGTGCATGCTTGGTAGGCGATATCTTAGGAGACAACTTGTGTTTGATCCTGAACTTGAAAGAATCTTAAGAAGGAACCTCCCAAGGGAAGAAATGGCTGGTCAAAGGAGCCTTAAGGAATATTTCATTCCAACCAATCAAGCTGGCTCTGCACTACGTAGATCTGGAGGGGACAATCCTTATGAGATCAAAAGCAGTACCATATCCTTGCTGCCCTCCTTTTGTGGTACTGCTAGGGAAGACCCTTACAGGCATATAGAGGAATTCAACGAGGTCTGTTCCATGGTGAAGCTGCAGGGCATTACTGATGACACTTAAATGCGGACCCTCTTTCCTTTCTCCCTCAAGGACAAAGCCAAGTGTTGGTATCATACCCTTGATGATATTAACACTTGGGATGCCATGAAGGAGTTTTTGAAGAAATACTTCCCCATGAGCAAAACAAATCACTTTAGGAGGGAAATTATGAGTTTTGTTCAAAAGGATGGGGAAGCTTTCCATGATGTGTGGGAGCACTTTAATGACCTATTGAGGCTTTGCCCACATCACTAGGTGCCTAAGTGGCAACTGGTTGAAAGGTTCTACACCGGAATTAATGATTCGCATAGGCAAACTGTGGATGGTGCCTGTACAGGAACCTTTCTATCTAAGACTAAGGACAAAGCTTGGAACGTTTTCATACTTTGAGTGAGAATTCTATTCACTTGAGTTCTGCCTACATGGATAGAAAACCCACTTTCATGCAAAGAAAGTTGGAGGCGAATGAGGCAAGGGACACCCATAATTAAGCCTATTAGATTCAATGGTTGACTCAAAACATGGAAAGGCTTATGTCGAGCCCAAGCCAATTCGTATCTAGGACCTCCCCATCCCAAGCTTCTGAATGCTCCATTTGCCAAGGCAATACACACGCCAATGTGGATTACCACTTGGCCTCCCAATTCCCTGAGCATGTACAGGCGGATCTGAATGTTGCTCAAGGGTCCGTCCTAGACCTCATAATGACCATTTTTCCAACACTTATAATGAGGGATGGAGGAATCACCCAAACTTTTCTTGGAGACAAGGGAATGTTTTAAATTCAAGGAATTATAAACCACAACCCTTTCAAAATCAACAAATGAACCAACCTCAAACCTTTGCCCAACTTAAGACCTTTGAGATGGATGAATTGAAGGCAATGTTGAGAACTATGCAAGAAAGTAAAAGTGCCATCATCCAATCTCATGACGAGGCTATACATGAAATGAAATCATAGATAGGACACCTTGTTGTGGCCGTTAGATAGAGAGAAACTAGGAAGCTTCCCGATGCTGCTGAGGAGAATCCTAAAGGAAAAGGGATTGTCTTTAGGGAGCATGCTCAGGCGATGATTATTTTGAGGAGTGGGAAAGAAATTTCCAAACCCGATGCTCCTATAGTCTCACCCTCTGAAAAACCATCCACCTCGACTTTCACCCCCATCGGAGAAGACTTGCCCAAATCTCCTCCTCTTGAAATCACCTCACCAGAAGAAGTTGCTCCTGTTCCACCCCTTACTCGACATGACAACCCTTCCACCCAGAGATCGAGAGTACCCTTTCCAGAGTTGATGGGAACACCATCATGAGCCATAACTAGCTCATTTTGACCTAATTAAGTCAGTAAATGCTCCTACATAATCGCCAGGGAGTCACAAGTCATTGCATAATCATTCTGAAAGAAAAATGAGAAACTAGGATTAAAACTACAATTTTACCAGCTCATCATGAATTCATTAAAACCATGGGTTTTCTCTGGGATTGAATGAAGGTCAATTGGTCTTAAAAAGATAACAAGTGGGATAAGACAGACAGAAAAGTGTTTGCACGTGTTCTGAGAATTAAATGACTTTTGAAACCCTAAAAATAGACTCGCTTAATTAACTGAGGTTTTTATTAGGATAAAATTCACCTAAACCCTCTAAAATTCATAAAAAAATATTCACTAGGGTTTATAACTTTCAATTTGACCATCAGAACCTATTTTGACCTAAAACAGAACCACAGACAGACATTTGCCCTAATTTGGGTTTTTACATAAATTACCTAGTCAAACTTGGTCCAACCTAAATCTAACTTCACCATTAGATTCCTTGGATTCAAATTAGGTTTGTACCAAAATTTTGGCTCAATCTGTGAGCATCTTGACCTAGTTTGCAATTTGGTCCAGTCTGATTCTTTTCTTTCACACATATGCTCCTAACTTTTGAAATCCTCACAAAAAGGCCCCTATCTTTGTTGTCACTCTTATCAAATAGGTCCCTCTGCCATTATCGTGGAGGAATCCTTCTTTGCCGACCTTTGATTGAAGAGAACTCTATTCAATCAATCCCTTCTAAAATTGGAAGGGAGATTTTTTGAGGAGCCCTCTTCCTTCTGAATCCATCCGTGAGCCCCATAACCTTCCCAACCTCTCATGCGAATGCATGAGAGATTCAGGTATCTTTCGAAATCCTACTCCGATGAGCATTCATAGCTTAATAGCTTGGCTTCCAAGCTTAAAACTCTCTCTATAGCCCTATATAAGGACCCTCAGACCTCGCCAAGTTCCCTAGACTTGAATTCTAGTCGAAAATCCTCCTTTTCCTCCCTCCTTTTTGGTCACAAAGCTCCTCAAGCTCCGGCGACCCCTCCTGACCTCCCTCATCATTCGGTCACAAAACCAGTGGCCTGATTTTTTTTCTCCTTCTCGTCTGCTCTTAGCCGTACCAGTAGGAGCCCCTCTACCTCCGTCGTTGTCGTTGCCCCCATCACCGGAGTACCTTCTTCCCCAGTGCCGTCCTACCAACGCCGATGCTGTTGTTCTCTTTTCATCCGTTTAGATTAGGTTAGATTAGTTAGTTTAGCCCTTAGGTTTAGTTTCGTACTCAAAAAAAAAACCCAAAAATATCTTTCGATTCCTCCACTCACCTCTGTCTTCCCCGTTTCTGGCCACTCCTCTGGCGAGGCGGCTCCACTGCTACACAACTCCATCCGCCTTGCTGAAACTTCCACAAGCTCCACCTCTCCACCCTCTTCAAAACCCCTCTCTTATCTTGCTATTTCATCCACCCAAACTCCCCGTCGACCAACCCACCTACACACCATTTCTATCTCCGTCCACCCTCATCCACGCACAAGACTTCCCATGACGCCGCCATCACATTCCACACCCTATGGTGATCCTCCTGAGCCTTTTAACCGGGGCTCTTAGCCTGTTCTTTGTGTTTCAGGTATCATGTCGGAGCTCCGTCGCAACATCATCCCTCTGACGTTGTTCTTTGTGTTCAAGGCCATGATTGCCCTAGGTCTTCATTCCAGACTGTGCTGAAGACTCCTAGGACCACTTCCAGGTGGCCAATTGAGGTCCCTGCCCTTAGCAGCTACTCCAATTAGAGGAGATTTCCTTGCTGCAGGTGCATGCGAAGGAGGTGGGCAAGATATCCCACATCATGGGATTTGGATGCGGTACAGGGGATAAGTTGTAAAAGTGTTGAGGGCTTATCACCTCAACACTTGGGGGGTGAGGTCCCCCGCACACTCACGTGCCTCGTTCGCGACATTACCCCTGCGGACCTGGTACACCCGATTACCTGCCTACTCTATCCACTCCTCGCTTACCAACCACTGCTGGTGAGCCTAGACCCGAGTGCGCTCTAGGTCTCGATTACATGTATACCTGGTACTGTTGGAGGCTCTGGGAGAGCGTGACCTAAATAGAGAAAGAGAGGAGAGAGCTTACGCTGGGGAGGGGGAGGGTTTTGCTGCAGAGGAAATTGGCTGACACTTAGCCAATTTAAGAAGTCCCTCCCCCAATGTGAAGAGGCTGAACAGAGGAAGAAGAAGAATAGGACCCGCAGAAGCAGAGGAAGAAGAAAAGAAGAGGAAGAAGGCCTGGACAGAAGAAAGAAAGAAGAGAGGAGGAGGAAGAAAAAGAAGCTGAAGAAAAAGCACTTTAAGTCATCTGATTGTAAAATCAGACGTCTGATTATCTGTTTCTTCATTTGATTATATTAAGTAAATACTATATATGTGTTAGGCTAATAATTGGTGATCCAAATCACCATTATTTTGTCTAGAATTCTTTTTATCTCTTCATATACTCATGTTATACATTGCATATTAGCTCTTGAGTAATTTATTATGCTCATTTATATTATCTATTGAGAATAGTGCATGAATTCCTATTTGCTCCCTGTGTTCGACCTCGGAACCTTTTTTGAGTAATAAAATTTATTTGTTTAAGTGCTATTTTGGCTATACTACAACATGACAATATTAAACACTGATTTAGCGCGAAGAACAAGAGTGCTTATCCACCTCTGGGCAGACTTCTGCTTGCTCATTTGGAAACAAAGATAAAATGGATGAGATCATGGAAACTTTCAAGCAAGTGCAGATTAACCTGCCTTTGATTGGGGCCATCAGGCAGATTCCGTTTTATGCCCGCTTCTTAAAGGACCTGTGCACGAAAAAGTGGCAATCTAGGAAACAGGTCCAATCAAAAGTTGTCCAGCCTGATTCTGTTAGCTCAATTGTTCAACATGGCACACCCCCAAAACTTAAGGACCCAGGAGCCTCGTACATCTCGATGGTTATTGGTGACTTACAGCTTGATGAGGCTCCACTTGATCTGGGTGCGGGGGTGAACATCCTTCCGAGCTACTTGTATGAACAACTTGGGGGAGGCAATCTGAAGCCTAGCCTGGTAATCCTCCAAGTTGCTGATCAATCACTTAAGACATCGTGGGGAATTCTGGAAGATGTCCTTGTGAGAGTGGAGGATTTCTTCTTCCCCGTTGACTTAGTTTTGGACACTGACCCTACCAATAAGCCAACTAAGCCCTCCATCATTTTGGGACACCCCTTCCTTGCAACTTCGCATGCTTCAATCAATTGCAATACTGGGGCATTGAAAATGGGCTTTGGAAATAGGAAAATCTGACTTAATGTGTTTGATGCTTATAAACAAGTTGGGCTTGAGGATTGTTCTTAAGTTGAGGTGATAAATGACCTGATTGAAGAGACAACCCCTACAATGTTATGTGATGACCCCCTTCAGCATGCCATTCTAAATGAGCATTCCCATCTCTTGGAGGAATGTGAAGGGGATATACTAGAACTTGAGGAGTTGCTGGGTGTTTCTGCTAAGTCTCTTTTCCCATCATCTCTACCCAAGGTAGATCTGCTACCTGAGATGGGGACATCTATTATGAAACCCTCAATCATACAAGCCCCCGAACTTGAGTTGAAACCCCTCCCAGACACTCTCAAGTACGTCTTCCTAGGTGCCAATGATATGCTCCTCGCTATCATTTCAGCTGTGCTATCTGAGGCACAGGAGGGAGCCTTGATTGAATGCTTGTCTAGGTACAAGGAAGCTATTGCTTGGAGCATTGCTGACATTAAGGGTATAGACTCTACACTTTGCATGCACCATATTGATACTGATGATTCCATCAAGCCATTTAGGGACATGCAGAGATGTCTGAACCCTAATATGAGGGAGGTGGTTAAAAAGGAAATCCTGAAGTGGTTGGATGCTAGGATCATATATCCCATTGCAGACAGTAAATGGGTAAGTCCTATTCATGTAGTGCCAAAGAAGGCAGGCTTTACTGTGGAATAGTGACTGTTGGGAGCACTGAATCGGTATTTAAAAGTATGGCATTGTAGTATAGCCGAAAAAGTGTTCAAAACAATTACAATTTTATTACTTGAAAAGGTTTCTGAGGTCGAACACAAGGAGTAAATGGAATTCACGCACTAATCTCAACAATAAAGGTAATTTGAACATATAATACTACTCAAAATCTAATTAGGAATGTAAAGCATGAGCATATGAAGAGTAAAAATAATTGTAGACAAAATAATGGAGAGCATATAAAAATTGGACGTCAGATTTTGCAATCAGACATCTTAAAAGTCTTGTGCTGCAGTGACTTGCTTTGATTTTTCTTTCTTGATTCTTCTTCTTCCTTTGGCTTCTTCCTTCTCTTCTTCTTTCTCTGTCTTTGGTTCCTTCTTCTCTGGCGCTTCTCTTCCTTTGCCTTTGCAAGCCTTCTCTTCTTAGCTTTCTCTACATTTGCCTTTTCTTTGACTTCTCCTTTGCCTTAAGCTTTGTGGTGCTCCTCTCTTTCTTCTTCTCTGAATTGGCTAAGTGTTGGAGCAAACTCTTCAGCGCAAAACCCCCCTTCCCCTGTGTAGCTTTCCTCTTTTTCTCACTTCTCTATTTCAGAATCACTCTCCTAGAGCCTTTAATCGGTCGGGTAATCGGACCTAACTGAGACTCGGATCTAGGCTCACCGGCGTGTGTGGTGAGCGAGGAGTGAACAGGTTTGGTAATCAGGTCGTGGACAGGTTTGCATGGGCAGTGTCGCGGACGAGTCCATGAGAGGGGGGAAGGAGGACCTCACCCTCAGTGTTGGAGGCGATAAGCTTCTAACACAAAATCAATTTATGTGATGTCGGGCAGCTTTCCAGTTCCGAGGTGGGACTAAATGTCCCACCTTATTTTGCGTGCACAGCAACAGGGTGACTTCCTCAATTAGCGAGGCTGCAGCTGCTCTCGACTCCAATCAAAGGCCTGGATGTGTGCATGCCACAAGTCCGCACCGCCTGGGACTATCACCTAGAGCAGCAACACCTGGAGCAGCAGCGCCTGGAGCGTAGCTTCAAGGTCGGCAGTAATGGCGGCTGGTGGCTGGATATCTGAAATCAAGAATAAGGGCCTTATGGTCGCATCAGAACGTTCAGCATGGTTGCCGTGGCACGGTGAATGTCATGGTGGTTGTGGCGAGGAGCGAAGGTGGCTGGGGTGGCGTATCTAGGGTTCACCGTGTGCGTATGTGTGGGTGTGTTCGGTGGAGTGTGTGGGTGGTCGATGGAGAGATTAGACTGAGGGGATATAATTAGGGAGTCGAGGCGGAAGTCGTAGGGTGGTCGGCGAGGTGTATGGAGGTGCGGAGCGAGGGGAGCACCTCGCCGGAGGTATTGCCGGAGGTGGAGAAGGTGACGGTGGTCAGTGGCGTCGATGGGTCATTTTGGGAAATAAAGGGAGGGAAAGAAAGTGGGAGAGGGAGAGATAGAGAGAGAGTCGAAAAACCTACTTTTAAAGGATGAAAGGGACAAGGGATCCACGCCGGTATGGTTGCCGGCCGTGGGGAAGACAAAGCTCCGTAGATGAGGTGGCAACGAAGATGGGGCAGAGGCTCCATCGACCGGTGTTGCGCGACGCGAAGGACTGAGAGGAAGACAACCTGACCATTGGTATTGTGGTTGGGCGACAAGAGAGCGAGGGAGAAGCCACCGGAGCTTGCAGAGATTATGGCCGGTGAGGGAGAGAAGAATCAAGGGGGAATCGGCGTAAATTCAAGCTGAGGAGAATCGGTTGGATCTGGGGAGTCTTTAAATAGGTCTTGGAGGAGGTTTTGTGCTTGGCATCCAAGCTTCCAAGCAAGGCAGGGTCGTTGGAGTTGGAAGCTTCAAAAGACCTAAATCTCTCATGTGTTCACATGAGACATTGGGAAACAATTAGGGCTCATCAATGGGTTCAGATTGGAGGGGATTACTTAGAGAATCTCCCTTCCAATTTTGGAAGGGATTCTCTGAGCAATCAAGGAGAAACCTCCTTTCAAAGCTCGCCGGAGTAGGATTCCTCTGCTATAATGGTGGAGGGAACTATTTGCAAAGACAATGAAGAAGCTAGGGGGCTAAATGCAAGGGTTTTTGAAAGTTAGGGGTAGAAATGTAATTAGATAGGACCTTTTTGCAAGCTAGGTCAAGATGAGTCCCCCTTGGGTCCAAATTTTGGTACAAACCTAATTTGGACCTAAGGAATCCAATGGTGAAGTTGGATTTTGGGTTTGACCATGTTTGGTTGGGAAATTTATGTAAAAACCCAATTTAGGGTAAATATCCATCTGAGACCTCATTCTAGGTCAAGATGGGTTCTAATGGCCAAATTGAAGGTTCTAAACCCTAGAGAATATTTTTTTATGATTTGTAGAGGGTTTAAGTGAATTTTATCTTGACTAGAACCTTGGTTAATCAAGTGGGTCTGTTTTAGGGATTCAAGAAGTCATTTAATTCATAGGATACACATAGACCCTTTTCTATCTGATCCAACCCACTTATTATCTTATTAAGACCCTTTGACCTTTGTTTAGCCCTTGAGAAAACCCGTTGTTGTACTGCATTGGTAAAATTTCAGTTTTACCCCTTGTTTCTTATTTTTCTCTCAAAAAGGTTATGCAGCGAATTAGGATCTTCACTTGGTTATGTAAGAGCTTTTATTCTCTTCATTGGGTCAAAATCAACTAGCT
Source organism: Thalassia testudinum (assembly GCA_037157565.1). Lineage (NCBI taxonomy): Eukaryota > Viridiplantae > Streptophyta > Magnoliopsida > Alismatales > Hydrocharitaceae > Thalassia > Thalassia testudinum. Next base: position 30,096,753 of record JAZHRO010000071.1, on the reverse strand, counting down.
AGGGCTCATGATGGTGTTCCCATCAATGACCAAGGTGAACAAGTTGTGACTAGACCCTCAACTGGATGGAGGGTCTATATTGATTACCGCAAGCTGAACACCGCTACCCAGAAGGATCACTTTCCCTTGCCTTTTGTTGATTAAATTCTTGAGAAATTGGCAGGGAATAAGTACTATTGCTTTCTTGATGGATATTCTGGGTACAACCAGGTTGCAGTCTTCCCTGATGATCAGGAGAAGATGGCATTCATGAGTCCTTGTGGTACCTTTGCATTCAGGCGTATGCCGTTTGGTGCAACCTTCCAGCGGTGTGTGATGTCCATTTTTTCGGACATGATTAACGAGTGTGTTGAAGTATTTATGGATGACTTCTCCATTTACGGCTCGTCTTTCTATCAGTGTCTCCTGCACATAGAGAATGTGTTGAAGCGATGTAAGGAGACTGGTTTAGTCCTCAGCTGGGAGAAAAGCCACTTCATGGTACAGAAAGGAATTGTACTTGGGAATGTTGTCTGAGCGAGGGTTGGAAGTGGACAAAGCCAAGATTGATTCTATTTCCAAACTTCCATTGCCTACGAATGTCAAACAAATTAGATCCTTTCTGGGCCATGTCGACTTTTATAGGTGCTTTATTAAAAATTTCAGTAAAATTTCTAGGCCACTTTGTGACCTGTTGGTGAAGGAATCTTCCTTCAATTTTGATTCAAAGTGTGCTGAGGCCTTTCAAACTCTAAAGGAGGCCTTGATCTCTGCGCCTATTCTCTGAGCTCCTGATTGGACACTCCCATCTAAGTTGATGTGTGATGCTTCGGATTATGCAGTGGGAGCAGTCCTTGGACAAAGGGTTGAGGGAAGACCTCATGTGCTGCATTATGCTAGCAAGACTTTAATCGAACCACAACAAAACCACACCGTCACTGAAAAGGAATTACTTGTTGTAGTTTTTGCTCTGGAGAAGTTTAGGTCTTATCTTCTTGGGTCTAAGGTGGTTATTTTCACTGAACATGCGGCGGTGAAATATCTCATTGCTAAGAAAGATTCTAAGCCACATCTGATTAGGTGGATCCTACTCCTTCAAGAATTTGACTTGGAGATATGTGAAAAGAAAGTAGAAAATGTTGTGGCTAACGACTTGTCTCGCCTTCCACTTAATGACTTCATCTGGAGACATCCGCGAGACATTTCCTGTTGAAACCCTTATGGCGGTAACACCAACCTCACCTTGGTATGCTGATACCGTCAATTACTTGGTCACTGGAGAAACTTCTGGCTCTTGGAATGAATAGAAAAGAAAGAGATTCATTTCCCAGGATAGATACTTTCATTGGGAAGAGCCTGAATTATTTAGAATTGGACAAGACCAAGTATTGAGACGATGCGTACCTGAAGTGGAGCAACAAAGTGTGCTGAGTTTTTGCCATGAACTTCATTGTGGAGGACACTTTGGTGCTAAGAAAACTGCTTTTAAGGTTCTCCAGTCCAGTTTTTGGTGGCCTTCGTTATTTAAGGATTCTCATAATTTTGCTAAGGCCTGTATTAGATGTCAATGGACTGGAACGATTGGGAAGAGAAATGAGATGCCTCAACACCGTATTCAATCTGTTGAAATTTTTGATGTGTGGGGAATTGACTTTATGGGCCCCTTCCCTTCGTCCCATGGTTATAAATATATCTTGGTGGCAGTTGATTATGTCTCTAAATGGATAGAGGCCATTCCTACATGCACAAATGACCACTATGTGGTCTTGAAATTTGTGAAGGCCAATATCATATCTCATTTTGGTTGCCCCAGGACCATTATAAGTGATGGGGGCCTTATTTCCGAAACCACCACTTCAATCGGCTACTCAGGAGTCTGGGAGTAACTCACAAGGTTTCTACCCCTTACCATCCTCAGACAAGTGGCCAGGTTGAAGTGTCAAATAAGGAGATAAAGAACATTTTAGAAAAGATCGTTAGACCTGATAGAAAGGACTAGTCCCAAAAGCTCGATGATGCTTTGTGGGTGTATCGAACGGCCTATAAGATCCCTTTGGGTACATCTCCCTTTCAGATTGTGTATGGGAAAGCATGCCATTTACCCGTTGAGCTGGAACATAGGGCACTTTTGGCTATTCGAAGTGTTAACATGGATTTAGAAAAGGCGGGTAAGGCACAACTTCTGGAATTAAGTGAGCTTGAGGAGCTGAGGAATGATGCTTATGACACCTCTCAAGCTTATAAAGAGAGAACTAAGTTCTTGATTGATAAGTATATTCATAGAAAGACCTTTGAGCCCAACCAACAAGTCTGGCTTTTCAATTCTAGACTTAACCTTTTTCCAGGGAAATTAAAATCTCGTTGGGATGGGCCTTACATAATCACTAAAGTGTTTTCACATGGAGCTGTGGAGATTAAGAGCCCTTCCTCTTCAGCAACTCCCTTTATCGTTAACGGCCAATGGTTAAAACCATACATTACTTTGGATGGCCATTTGGTTGACAAGGTCACTCTTGAGGAGCCTTAGCTCCTGTCATTCTCCGTCTTAGGTAATATCTTCCTTTAACTATTTTGTTTCTAATGAGGACATTATTTGAACCAGGCATGGGGGAGAGGACCTGAGGCATCTGTTTATAGCATGTCTACATTTTTCATTCATTCTTGCATATTGCATTCAAAAAAAAAAAAGAAGAAAAATATTTTGTATTATTGAGCTTAATTGGCTGGGCCTTGCATTCTTAAGTAGACCAGAACTTTAGGTTAGACTAAGTTGACTCTAGGTGTCTGAATTTAGAAGCTAAGTTGAGCTGCTAGCTTTAGACCTTTAGGGTCCTTTGTGGACTTGAAAACTTAAGTAGGAGTTAAGTTGCGGACCATTCCTCAAGAGGTTGAGGAAGGAAAGCTAGGGATTGAGTTAAAGGCTGGGTAGTTCCTGGAGTCTTGTTCTACCTTTTGGTTCCGGGTCCTCGTAACCTAAGCATCCACATTTCACACACACTTGGTCTTGTGTAAATAGTGATCACCCTAATTCATTTCTCAAAGAAAAGTTGGTTCTCTTAGTTTTGACTTAGGAGAAGCTTGAAAATACAATTTGATTGGAAGAGTTCCTGCCGCAGGAGAGGTGGAGTGCATACCTTGAGGATGCGATGATAATATGTCACCTCCTTGGTGCTTGTCTCTTAGGATATCCATCCTACTGGGGGCATGTGAGCGCATTGTGTGGTTCAGGTACCATGGGCGGCACTATCTTGAAGTGCCGATTGCCACAGGTCTAAATTCGCTTAAGAAATCCATGGGTGATACTATCTCAAAGTGTTGATTGCTAGGAGCTCTTGGGGTTGCTATGGGTGGTGTTATCTCGAAGCATCGAAATCCAGGCACTCTTCGAGGTGCAGTGATGGGGACAATGAATCTGACATAGACCATGTTGATAGCTGATCCAAGGTTAGACTTAGAGGAATCAAACAAAAAAAAATATATATTACAAAAAAAAATCCTTTTTCCTCTCTAGGTTGGCAATCATACCAACCTCAAATAACTCAGACCAATGCACATGCATGGATGCTTTAATCTTGGTCTAGGGGAGACACCACCCCACTCGATCTAGGGGAGACACCACCCCACTCGATCTAGGGGAGACACCAATCTGCTCCCGCCTCTCCATTTCAAACCCATGCACACAGCTACAAGAGAGGGGCAGCTACTACCGTGCTAGGGGAGACACCGCCCCACTCCACCACCGTGTACCCTAGTCCACCACCGTGGTCTCCAAGGCTGAGCTCCACCACACCGTGGGCCGGCGAGGTGACAGCTCGCCGTGCCAATCTGGCGAGCTCGGCCATCACCGTGTGCGTATGTCTCTGACAGCCACGCAACCATCACTGTTCAACTACCAGATCACCCTCCCTATCCATGCACCACCAACACCATCTTCTTCTTTTTCTTCTTCTTCTTCCTTTGTTTTCAGAACAAAACCATACTCGCGTCCTCCTCGCTGCACCTCCACCCTGCAGATGCAGCAGCGCACAACCTCTTGCGCGTGCTCCCTTGCCATCCCCGCGTGACCACCCTCTAGCTCCACCACGGTACGCACGCGCACGCCCTTACAGCGTGCACCGACCTCCATGCTCCATCCTCTAGTGCACGCCCTTCAGCACACCCACTCGCCTCCAGACCGCGTGCCCGCACTCCTTGTAGCGCGTCGTCGACACTTGCAGCAGTGACCGCACGTCCTCCAACCCACCGGCCCTCGCCCGTGCGCGCAGAGCATGTGCTACAGTAGTTGCTCTGCCTGTGTGCACTTCACCTGCAGAGCGCGTCCTCCAGCACCTCCAGCGCATGCAGCAGGTAGCACGTGCGTTCCCCTGTGCCTCTTCGCCTCCAGGCCGTGCGTCCCTGATAAACGCCAGTTTATCATCATTCTTATGCATTAAAACAAACCTAGCTCTTAGGATTTTACTCCGCAAACGGGTTTTTGGGCTGCATTTAGGCATAAAATAGGTTAGGCATGCATTGCATTTTTTATTATCTTTTTAATATGCTTTTGTGAGTGTTAGGGATGTACAGATATATAGATCCCTAAAACCCTAACACTCAAGAAGGCAAATGGTGAAGGAGAAGCCCAGACTAGCTGGAACTCAGCCTGATCCAGCTCACCTCAGCTTGATCCAGCTCACCGCAGTTGGAACCTAGCTCACTTGAACTAGGGTTAGCTCATCCCAGCTCCATTAAGCTAATCTCAGCTGAATGGCAGCTCAAGAGAGTTCATCTTAGCTCACCCTAGCTCAAGTCAGCTCAGATCCAGCTCAACTTAGCTGAGTCTAGCTCATCTCAGCTTCCACTAGTCCACAGGGAGCTCTATATAGCTCAGCTGAGTTGACAGGAGTTCACCCCAGCTCAGATCCAGGCTACATCCAGCTCCACTCAACTCCAGCCAGCTGAAGAAGAACTCATCCCAGCTCAGGAAGCTCAAGTCCAGCCCCCGGGGACTTAGCTTAGCTCAACTCAGTTGAGCTAAGCTACCTTAGTTGCCTCAACCAGCTTGAGTCTCCCCGGGAGCACCAGACCTAGCTCACCTCAGCTCATCATGGTAGAAGCTAGCTTACTTTAGCTTGGCTTAGCAACTAGCAAAGAAGTAGCAAGCTAAGCCAGCTAGAGTAGCTCCATGCCAGCCTCTTCAGCAGCAGCCAGCTCCAATTTCAGCTCCAGACTTCTCCTCCTCAGCTCCTCCCTCCAAACCTGAGCTCCAACACCTTCTCCTCTACTCCACCTTTAGCTAAGCTAGCTTAGCTTAGCTTAGCTTAGCTAGCAACCAGCTCCTTGGCCATCCACCACCTTCAAAGTCAACCCTAGCTAGCTCCACCAACTTAAGCCTACCTAAGCTAGCTACCCTACTCAAGTTGGCACCACCTCTTAGCCATCCCTTCACCCCATTATCACCACCAAAAGACACCTTAAGTTGGCGCCAAAAACTACCCCTAACCACCTCTATATTGGCGACAACTTTCAGCCCTTAATCCACCCTACACCTACCCACATAAGCCATGCTAGCCATCCACCTACCCCTCCTTCTAGAATCCCTCTTGGCGCCAACTTAGACCACCTTCTGGAACCCTTTTGGTGCCAACATCAAGGGGTGTCAACACCCATAGCTACCCCCTTGGTGTCCCTTAAGGTGGCGCCAACTCACCTTGGCCGTAGGATCTTTAACCACCTCCATCTCTTCATCTTGGCCCTTCATTTCAAGGGACACCTTAGCCCCCTTCCCTATAAAAACCCACCACCTACCACCATTTTAGATCATCCTCCATTAGTGTATTTTGCTACCTAAACCACCTATACCTACGGCCAAGAAGAAGGAGTAGAGAAGGAGATTAAAGGGGCACATCACCAGCCCTTTTGGTGCCTTCTTCTCCCCACTCTCTTCGACTTGGTCCACGCCAAGGAGGAGGGCTCTTCCACTTCAAGGAGGACGGCCAGGCAAGGAAGAAGGACCTAGGGTGGGCGTCCACCCTTGGAGAGAAGCTTAGGGCACGCCCCCTTTGGGCTTGCCTTGGAGGACATCACCTTGGCGAAGCACTGCAAGGAAGGAGTTGAAGGATTGTTTTCAAGCTTGGGAGCCACCAACCTTGGAGCAAGAAGCCCTCTTCTTCACCATCTATATAGAGGATTTGTGTTTTCTTTTCTTATTTTAATTTTTCTAGTAGTAGAAGCATTCCTCTAGTAGGCTTTTTTTTTTTTTTTTTTTGTAAAACACTTTTCATCAATCAAGTTGCCTTCTTTGCAATTTTCTATTTTGCATTTCTACTTGCTTTAATTTTTTGGCATTTTTCACTCCCTCTCCCTAATTATTCTAGGCCTCCACTTGCCTAGAGTGAGCTTAGGGAGAGGCTCTACTTGCCACATAGAAGTAGTATTTAAATTGAAGTGTAAATCACCTTTTCCGCCACCAGTTCGCATGTTGCCTTAGCTTAAAAATAAAAAAAAATGATATATTGAAAAAATACCAAAAAGAAAGTTGAGATTGTATTCCAAGAAAGAGAATCACTATTGCAAACATTTGGCCTCCTTGGATGACCCTAGATACTCCCCTATCTAGGAATATAAATTTAAGAGCGAAAGCGGATTTACATGTTACAACGACCTAATTAACAAACCGCGTATTTTCACTATCAGTCCCTTTAACCACCTGCGCACATCGTCTAGCACCAGCGTGCCACTCGTGCGTAGCCATCCTCCGTCTTCTTCTTCTTTGGCTTCTCCTCCAATTGACCGAAGGAATCCCAAAGTCATCGTGGTCCTCCTCCACACAGCTACCCCATCTAGCCTCGAAGCTTTGCGCTATTAACATCAATGAACACGCCTCGACCTCAGGAGCTTGGCCACACCCTCTGAAGGTTGACAGCAGCCCGCCCGTGCCGGCCAGCCACCGCCACCATTGCCGGCCTTCCTCATCGCTGGCGAGACCTCTGGAGGCCGTTCGACATGCTGTCATCGCCTACGCGTAGCCCTCGTCGTGGCCAACCACCTCCGAGCTCCGCACACCCAACCGCGGCCTCCTCATCGTGATGCACAAAGGAGGCAAATGCTCTGTTTCATGTCACATTAATATTTCCATTCACATGCCATTGCCACTCTTTTTATTTTAAATTTATTAATTAAATATCATGGCTAATTTAAGCAAGTGACCTCCCTCTTTCTCATAAACGCCATTTTAGCATGATCTCTTGTTGTTTTCTTAATTTGAAGGCAAATTTGGCTCGATTTCTTGATGAAATTAATCGTGAGCATCTGTTTTTAACTTGTGCAAGTTTAAATAGGTCATTGCCTCCCTGTGTACACGACTTGCTCTCCTATGAGTGGTTTAATTTCAATTCTAATTTTTTTGATTAGTCAATTTTCCACCACTTAGAAATACAACGATAAATCTTCTTAATCATCATTTTCAAAATCGAAAATTGACTTGTCAATAGGCAGTATTATATAAGGAAGCCAGCGCTGTTATCTTAGTTGACTTATCGCGTAAAAAGGACCTGGGCTCACCACTGATTTCTTGCTTTTTGCAGGACTCCCCTTTTGATAGGGCCCTTCTTGACTTGGGGTCATCCATCAACCTAAATCCCACCATAGTATTTGATCAATTTTGATTTGGGGAGTTAAAGCCCACCTCGGTTACCATACAGTTGGCTAACCAATCAGTGAAAACGTTGAGGGGGGTGGTTGAAAATGTGATCGTTAAAGTCCAAGGATTCTGCTTTCTAGCGGACTTTTTTGTTCTTGATATGGAGGTTCCTCCTAATCTTCATGATGCGTCGATTATTTTAGGTCGCTTGTTCTTGGCAACCACTTGTGCAAACATCGACTGTGCATCAGAGTGTGATTGTGCAGCAATCATAGGTCTTAATTGACCTAAATTAGGCTAGGACTTAGCATAAGTTAGGGTAATTCATGCATGCATGAGCATTATCTGCATCTTTATTGCTTTATTTTAGCTATGCATAAAATAATGTTATAATGTGCTGATTAAGTGCATTATGTCAATTGCAGGCAATAAGCTGATCAGAAGCTAGATTTGGAGTTGGATCTGGAGCTGGATCGGGAATAATGGGTGTTGCAGTAGGACTGGAGCAGAAGACTTAGATTAGATTTAGGGAATAATGATGTAAGAGAGTTAAGGTATGCTATTCTATTAAGTAGGAATAAAGCAGTAAAATGCGAAGAGCTTAGGTCCATCCTAGCCCTAGAATAGCCTAGAAACTTCTCCCAAGCCTTAGCCACCCTTAGATTAGGTCACCACACCCTAGGAAACCCTAAAACCCTAGTTCCAACCCTTATTTGGATGTCCAGATAAGTAATAGGACGTCTAGAACCCTTAGCCAACTCCCGCACACCTCAAACCCACTTTTGCAGTGTTATTGGACGTCCAGACACTTTGTTAGACGTCCAATTTCTGCAGAATACCCAAGACAGAACCTTGAATTCTTCCTGACTTTGATTGGACGTCCAGACAACAAGTCTAGACTTCTAATTTTTGAGTATAAGTCGTCTGATTCTGTTCTTCAGTTCCTGTTTTGAGATTCAAGCCTTGATCTTGGATCTCTAGCTCCCTAGACCCAATTCCAACCCCATATGAACCTAAATTAAGGTACCCTAACCTTGGTACACCACCTCTAGACCTCCTTGAGGACCTAATTAGGTCCTCACCTAACCCAATTGACTTAGATCATAGTCAATTACCATTACCTAAGTCAATTGGACTCATTGAGTCTAATTGAGCTCAGATCTCAACCCACATAAGTCCAATTGGACTTAGTGAGAGTCTAATTGACCTAAGCCCAACTTAATTGAGTTATTTCACTTCGAATTAGGTTCACACTCACTCAATTAAACTTAGGTTAAGTTTAATTGCAATTTCCCCTTAGCAATTAGGGTTTGCAACCCTAATTCAAGGCATACACCTACCCAAACCCCTTAGGACCTAACTAGACCTCTTAGCCACCTAGGGCACGACCACACACACACACACACACGCACACACCCACTCACGCACACACACTCCTCTAGAGTTCTCTAGAACTCTCTTGAGGTGGTGCCACTCTTGGTTGCCAAATTTAGCAACCAAGAGGCATTCAATTCTTAGATCCACTTTTTGTGGATCTAACAGCCACTTCTCTCTCACTCTCCCATGAGATCCCACCATAGGCCCCTCTAGAGAGTTCCACACTTCTCTAGAGAGACTCCCTTAGGTCTATAAAAAGACCTAAGGGGTGGCCATTTGCACCCATCCATTTCCTTGGCATTCATTCCACTTAGGCTAGCCACTTTCATCTCCACTCCACCTCCATGAGGAGCACCACCATGAAGGCCACCATCTCCACGCCAGGATGCTGGATCATCTCCCCAACCTCTCTCTAAGGGTCGGCCTAAGCACCATTCGTCGCCCCTCCTTCTTCTCCCAGCCATTCAAAGGCCATCGGAGACCACCTTTGAATGCCCTTCCTTTCTACTAGATTAGTAACTTAGCTCTTCGTAGTTTACTGCTTTCATTTACTGCTTAGTAGTGTAGCTCTTATTCTCCCCCAATGATGCATGCAAAATTCCCCCATAGATTCCTGTATGCGATCATTTTCTAGTAGCTAGATTTACATTTTCAAGCATTCATGTACAACCTTTCCTCTACATTCCATGTTGCAAACACTTCTTTGAATGAATGAATAAAAGATACATTTTTATATATATATCTCTATGTTTGAAATCACCATGAGCTTATTGGTTGCCATCTTTTCTGTGTGATTCAAGTTGCCTGTTTTTCACTCATATATATATTTTGCAACAAGAATGTCGATTATGGAAAATATAGAAGACCTAACTATAAATGCATTTTCTGTAAATAGCCACCACGTAACTAGAATTGTGCACACCGAAACTCACACTTTCACTTTCGTTATCTATCTGACACATGCGCACGTAATCAGAATTCATAATAGAAGTGGCAAAATCTTAATTCGACGATTGGAAACCGGCGTGCGATTTTAAATAAAGCAGAGTGGTAAAAGATCGATTTCAGATTTGAACAAATGCCTCCCAGAGACAAACGACCGGGACTCAAAGTCTCGTTATTTTTACAAACTCATTTTTTTGACGAACGTTTTTGCACGACTATACTACGATTTCCGACAACTTTCAAATGTGTGAAAACGGCTTCTGTCAGGGTGCATGGAGATTGCCCTAGGGAACGAAAAGCTTAGACTGGACATTTTCAGGGCATTAAAGAACTTCTATTGCAATTTAATCGAGGAGGATGGTGAAGATGAAGATTCAGCTTTCTGTGGGAGCATTGGGCTCCTCTGCAGCGACCCAATGGCACATTCATCTTCACTATCAGGGCTCTTAGATCGCGATCCATGCGGGACTGAGACTAATGACATATACATTTCATCCCATGGATTTGGTTGTCATGGGTGTTCATCTACTCCTAACACCCCTGATCCAGACTATCCTGTCCTATCTAACGCTGATATCTTAAGATAGGATTACATGACCACTGCGGATAGATTCTCCACTAGTTAGGATCAACAGATTTTCGCTGTTGTTTCCTCTCCTCCCCTACATAAACCCTCTCCCCACCCTCCGCTACTAGAGTTACAGCCCTTACTTGATTCACTTAAGTACGTGTTTCTGGGAGAAAGTGAGACGTATCCCATGATTATTAATGCTCACTTGACTCTAGACCAGGAGCACCAGTTGATTTCCGTTCTACAAGCACATAGGGTGGGGCATTGCTGATCTCCGCGGGATTTGCCCTTCATATTGCACTCACCATATCTACATTGATGAAGGTGTGAGACCATCAAGACAACCTCAGAGACACCTAAATCCAAATATGTTGGAGGTTGTTAAGAAGGAGATCATTAAATGGTTGGACGCGGGCATGATCTATCCAATTTCCAATAGCCAGTGGGTGAGTCCCATTCAGATTGTGCCCAAAAAGGAGGGACTCACCGTGATAAAAAATGAATAGGGCGAATCCATCCCGACCTGCACCACGACTTCTTGGCAGGTCTGCATTGATTATAGGAAGCTAAACTCGGCTACCAAAAGGATCATTTTCCTTAAACCTTTGTTGATCAGATTTTAGAATGGCTAGCCGGGCGTAGTTTCTTCTACATTCTGGATGGATACTCTAGGTACAATCAAGTAGCGATCAATCCGAAAGATCAAGACAAGATGACTTTTACATGTCCCTTTGGAACATTCGTTTAAGCGGATGCCCTTCAGTTTCTGCAATGCACCAGCTACTTTTCAGCAATGCATGATGGCCATCTTTTCAAACATGATCGGGGACTACATAGAAGTGTTCATGGATGACTTCTCTATGTTTGGAGATGACTTTTTGTCTTGTCTTGATAACCTCACAACGATCCTGAGGAGGTGTATAGAAGTTAACCTAGTACTTTCATGGGAAAAAAAGCCATTTTATGGTGAGGGATGGCATCGTACTAGGTCACAGGATCTCCTCTAATGGACTCGAGGTCAATCGAGCTAAGTCCGAAATCATTTCGTGATTACCTCCGCCTAGCTCGATCAAGCAAATCAGATCATTCTTAGGGCATGTCGGATTTTATCGAAGATTCATTTATGATTTCTCGAAAATTGCTAGTCCATTAATGAATCTTCTGGTAATCGACACTCCCTTTGATTTCAACTCCTCGTGTCTTAGCTCTTTTGAGACCTTGTGAAGCGCTGTTTCAGGTGCACCTATTCTCCAACCTCTCGACTAGTCTCTCGACTTTGAGATGATGTGTGATGCCTCCGACTTTGCTGTTGGAGCCGTTCTTGGCTGACGTCGGGAGCGCAATCCATTCGTAATATAGTACGTGAGCAAAACGATGAACGAGGCTCTACGTAACTATAGAGTCACTAAGAAAGAATTGCTAGCTGTGGTATTCGGGTCGGAGAAATTCAGGTCATACTTACTTGGGTCCAGAGTTATTATCTAAACTATCCATTCCGCCCTCCGGCATTTGTTGGTAAAGAAGGATGCCAAACCCTACCTTATCAGATGGATCATTCTTTGCAGGAATTGGATGTTGTGATCCACGACAAAGCTGGAGCCCATAATGTTGTGGCAGATCACTTGTCTTGGCTAGACCCAGACTATATTCCATACTCCTTGCCTATCTCAGATTGATTTCTGGATGAATCTCTGCTATCCATCAACTCTGTTGAGTTTCCTTGGTATGCTGTCGTACCTGCAGGATTATCCAAGGATCAAAAACTCAAATTTATATTAGAGGCTAAATCTATTTTTGGGATGACCCATTGCTCTTTCGCATTGAGGCTGATCAGATCATCCGAAGATCATCCCTGATTCGAAAATCTCTAGTGTGTTATCCTTTTTCCACAATGATGCTTGTGGGGGTCATTTCTCGGGCTGAAAGATCACTGCAAAGATTTTACAGTCGAGATTTTTTCAGCCAACCATTTTCAGAGATACACATGAGTTTGCCAAGTGCTGTAAGCGATGCCAGTCGGTCGGTTCTATGACCCGAAGAGACATGATGCCTCTCAAATCTATTCTTGTCATAGAAGTGTTTGATGTTTGGGGCATTGACTTTATGGGCCCCTTCCTGAACTCGCCTGTCTTTGAGTACAAACTCCTCGTAGTAGACTATGTCTCAAAGTGGGTAGAAGCTATCCTGGAAAGACAAGTTGATCATAAGACTATTATATCCTTCGTTCAGGAATTCATTTTTGCGAGATTTGGAGTTCCCCGCGCCCTGATAAGTGATGGGGGTAGTCACTTCATCCATGCCTATTTCAAGTCATTATTGAAGAAATACAGGGTGCAGCATCGCATTGCTACCCCGTATCACCCACAGACCAATGGGCGGCTAAAGTATCAAACCGTTAAATCAAGCTTATCCTTTAAAAGATGGTTAGACCTGATAGGAAGGATCGGTCCGATCGGTTGATTGATGCACTATGGGCATATCGGACTACGTGCAAGGCCCCGCTCAAAATGTCGCCATATCGCATGGTGTATGGAAAGTCTTGTTACCTTCCTGTGGAGCTAGAGCACCATGCCTTTTGGGCAGTGCTAAAGTGTAATTTTAATCTCGAGGCCGGAGGTTATGAAAGGAAGCTCCAGCTTAGTGAGTTAGAGGAGATTAGGCAGGAGGCTTACGAGAATGCAAAAATATACAAAGACAAGATGAAGGCTTTCCATGATAGACACTTTTGGAGGAAGGAGTTTGCGCTTGACCAGTAGGTCAGGTTATTTGACTCCTGACTCAAATTCTTTGTGGGAAAGCTCAAGTCCAAGTGGACGGGGCCATTTTTGGTGATCCACCCGTATCCTAATGGGGTAGTCCAAATAAGAGACCTAAAATCTGGGCATGTTTTTACGGTTAATGGCCAATGCCTCAAACCATTTTTTGCCCAGGAACCTCCTCCTGCTGACAAAATGATACATCTTCTCGAGGACGTGTGACTGATGAGTTACCCAGCTAGAGGCGTTAAACTAAGCACGTATACATATGTGTACCATATATACATATCATATTTCATTTTCGCATATTATTTTGCATATTGTGTATGGCATTGCAGTGATAGCATGAGCTGAACGACAACTCAGAAGCAGTTCCAGGTGATTTCTATCCACATACACCCTGCCTTATTCCAATTTCTTTTATTCATGCATGAGGACATGCAAACACTTAGGCATGGGGAGGTAGTCTGTAAAATCTGAAAATTTTCTGCCAACAAGTGGAGGATTAGATCATTTTATCAAGAGGTTTTATTAAAGATTTATTATTTAGTAGATTCCTAAGCTTAGAGTCCAGTATAACCTTACACCTGCATGTAGAATTTGCAATGGATCCACTGTGAAAATCGATAGACATCTCTAGTTTGTTGAGAAGAAGCATTGCTTCTTCTCATGAACCCTTGGACAACAATCAGAGAGTCAGGTGAACTATCTTCTAGTAGATCCACCAAAACATATGTGAGATGAGAGTAGAGAGTCTACTGGTGCTCTAAGGCTAGTGTAAGAAATATTTAATTCTAGATAATTGAATAATACTCGGAGTTGGGCATAGTTTTCGCTCTCAGTTCTTGCGTACTAATTCTGTGAGAAATTCCATACGAGGCAAAAACACAGAGAGTGGGTTCTAATAAAACTAGGACTGAGGTGGATGGTCACGACCATCCTTTGCGAAATCCTCGGCTGAAGGAGGGTACTGATGTCAAGGTCAGAAATACATCGTCCTATTCGTTCCCTACCTGGTGTCGAGAGTAGGCACTTCCACCAAATAAGCCACCCGAGATCCTCTTGGTCATCCTAAAAAAAAAAACATCCCAAATAATGCCTCATGAATAAAAGTATGTCGTGTTACATTGTCGCGTTATGTTATGTTGGTGATGAACATGTTTCACGAATTAAAATTGGGGTTTGGAGGACCCATCATCGTAGTCGTAAAACTCGTTATCAAATACAATTTTACCGAAAATCTAAGGGAGTCCCGGGTCGAACATAGGGAGGCGACGTTTACCTTGCTTAAAAATCGTGCTTCATTTTGTTTCTTTTTGGTATTTTGAGGTTTTGTTATTTTTTTTGTGTTTTTGAAATAAAACAAAAAATAGAATAAATTCACAAGAGAGATGGAACAAATATGATATATTGCACAGTCGTCTTTTACAATAATCTACGAAAGCATAAAAAAGAGAGGGAGGTGAGAAGGAATCTCTCGAATTGGCTGTTCGATAAGACGACGGCGCCTGGTGGAAGCTTGGACGAAGGAGTTGAGGAGCAGGATGATGGAGGTGAGATGCTGGAGGACGTCGGGTAGAGGAATTCTTCACCGAGGCTCTAGAATGGAGGTGAGGAGGCAGAGATGATTTGCTATCGGAATGGAGGTAGAGGATGGCTCCAAGGCGACCTATGAAGGTGATGGGATGAGGGACGAATATTTGATGGGATAAAGGAATGCTACACTAATAGGAGGCCTTTGGAACTTGAGAGTAAGCTTTAGTGGAGCTTTAGTAGGCTACTAGAGCTTAGGAGTAGGTAGGAGGAGAGTAGGTAGAGATGGTTTGGAATGGGGGGTGTAGGGGTGTTTATATAGTGGTGGAATGGAGGTGGTTTCTGTGCATGGGCCTTTAGTGACATTTAAGACATTGCTAAGGCATTTATGCACCTTGACTGGCGCTTGGACACTTGGCCGTAGCTGTTGTAGGCGCAGTGATGGTCGGTTGTTGGATCAGGCGTGGATGGCTATGATCGCGAGAGGAGAATGCGTGCTCGCAGCTGTTTGAAATCTGCACCACTGGCGTGTGCGCTGAAAGTCGTCGGATGAGGCATCGTATGGTCGAGGCTCACCTACAGATCGTACGTGCCTTGATTTGAATCGCGCGCCTCGCGCGATTGTGAGGATCAGGCTGCGGGAGCCGCTCCTGCTCGTCTTAAATGAATGCCCCAAATGGTGCGTGTGCGATCTGGCGTGCGCCCTCGCATCGGTGGTTGGTGTCGGATCGCGCATGGAGAATCTCAACTACTCGATAGAGATTGATCGGCCCTATTGCAGCTGGCACTGTAGCGGGCACAGCGAATCATGGCTCGAACTTGCGCTCGCTGTTTGAGAGTGCTCATCCTCACTGTTGTACCAAAGTGACACTTTGTCGAGCGGAGGGCACTGCAGTCGCGTGCGCCTTGGCCATTGGATGATAATCCAACGGTCGAGGTGCATTCTTGCTTGAGGCTGGAGCGATTGCTCAGGTAGGGGGCGGTTTGGATGGCGCCACGTGGCACCATCTGGGCCGTTCGTCTTCATCTTCTTGTAGAGGGTGCTATGGAACTCTGATCAAGGTGATTTTCGCATTGACGAACTACGATTGTCGCTTCGGATTCATCCATATGGTTGGATTCTTCATCCGAAGCTCGTAAAGATGTCACACTACCTCCTGGTCTTATAAAATAGAAGAATTAATATACATAATATGCAACTATCCTAAATGCTATGCAATGGATGTTATGTAGTATTTATAACATGATATGCAATGCTAAGCCTAGGAACTATCATAAATAAGCATTTTATCATGAATTCATGAGTGTTTATCATATCCCCATGCTTACTTTTTGCTAGTCCCTAGAAAAATTAACCTAAATGCTATGTATAAAAGTAGAATCAGGATTCGATTACATAGGCAAAATTCGTCGATTGCTTTAGAAAATCTCAACCCTAAGACCTGATTTCAAAAACTCAACAGTGTTTGAATGTCTACCAGAATGCAGATCGTCCAAGCCCTTGCCTTATTTGAAAAGTGAAGATACACAAATTTTTTTATTTTTTTTCTTTTCTATTTTTTTTGGACATTTAGAATTTGAGAGTTCCGGGATAACTTTTTATAGCTACCCGACCTGCCCAAGACTCGAAAAGGACTCTAAGTGCTAAGCATCTATTGAAAAGAGTGAAAGACTCACTAGGTGGCCGTTAAAATAGACTTCGGGTTTCTACGACCCTAGGTGACCTTGCCTAGAGGTTTATCTTTGCGAATGGTAGCTTTCTCTTTGCTTCTATTTGTGGGGTCAACATAAGGGCGAAACCAATGTATATCTCCTCGGTTTATTCTACTTCCCCGCTTCTTCCCTAAGTGTTTTGGGAATTATTGTGCATTTTTGTGAGCTGGGCTCTGGACAATAGGCCAATGGGCTGTTACCCACGGTAACTTGCCAGCCATACTTGTGCGGTAAAGTATGGTTTTATTTGTTTATTTATTTTTATTTTCTCCCTTTTTCTATTTTTTTTCTTTTCCTTTTTTTTTAAGTAAGTGACTTCCCTGATCTAATATTTACTTAAAGGCAATACGACGAAAATGGTCTTGTGGCTAGGCTTTGGACAACCGACCGATGAGCTGTTACCACTAACAACTAGCCAGTCATACCACCCTAGACAGTTAATTAGCTACCCAATTTTTGAAGAAACCGCTGAAAAGTGAGTTAGTACAAAAAGTGTGTAGATGCTTAGGCTTAAAGTCTCCTCGAATCAGAGGGCGGGTTGATAAATTGTATACTTATCACCCTAATTTATTTACTAGATTAAGGATGAATTTGAGTTGGAAAGGACTAGAGACTAAGTCCACATTCGAGTGGACACCCGGGATAATTAAGCTCGAAGACCTGAAGAGTCTGAGTATTCAGGTCCCAAAGTATCAATTCCTAAAGTTTACAACTCCTAATTCCTAAGTTCTCGTCTCCTAATTTTTTTTTTTAAGATGAAAAATAATAAATTACTGTTATGGCTGACAAAAAGATTCATAAGAAATATCCACCCTCCCATGCTTAGCTAATGCAATGTCCTCATTGTTAAAAATGAAAGCATGCAGGAGAGTAGAAGTGGAAGAATAGCACCTAGTTTTC
This sequence comes from Thalassia testudinum, assembly GCA_037157565.1. NCBI lineage: Eukaryota > Viridiplantae > Streptophyta > Magnoliopsida > Alismatales > Hydrocharitaceae > Thalassia > Thalassia testudinum. The sequence continues at coordinate 30,079,358 of JAZHRO010000071.1, read as the reverse complement.
TTGAGATTCTGGTCAGCTCGGAACAATCTTTACACATGCTGAGTTTAGTGCCTTTAGCTAGGCGATGACCAGCCCAAGGTGGTTAGGGCAAGGTAAGAGCAACCTTGTCCGAGACGGGTTCAGGGAGCACAGGGTCAACAAAGGGTTTGAGACGTTGTCCGTTGACCTTGAAGAAATTATCAGTCTTTGGGTTAGAGATTTTGACAGGGTCGTTAAGGAAAATCCGATCAATAACAAATGGGTCGTCCCACTTAGACCTAAGCTTACCAGGGAAGAGCTTTAGTCAAGAATGGAAAAGCCAAACCTTCTGGTTCGGCTCAAAGCTCTTACGTGAAATCATCTGGTCATGGAGAGCTTTGGTCCTTGCCTTATAGATTCTGGCATTTTCATAAGCATAATTTCTAAGCTCCTCCAACTCAGATAGTTGGGGTTTCCTGGTCTTCTCAGACAACTGTAGGTCAAAATTACATTTTCTGATGGCCCTACATTTTCTGATGGCACAAAATGCCCAGTGTTTAATCTCTACAGGTAAGTGGCACGCCTTACCAAAAACCAGATGGAACAGAGACATACTGATAGGCATTTTGTACGCTGTATGTTAGGCCCAAAGATCATCATCTAGCTTTTCGATCCAATCCTTCCTATTAGGCCTTACGGTTTTCTGCAAAATGTTTTTGATCTCTCTATTGGAGACCTCAGTCTGGTCGTTCGTCTGAGGGTGGTAGGGTGTGGAAATCTGATGATTCACCCCATATTTCCCCAATAAATTCTAAAATTGGGCATGACTGAAATGCGTGCCACCATTACTGATAATCGCTCGAGGAATCCTGAATCGATTGAAGATATTCTTCTTCACAAAATCGATGACCACCTTGTGATCATTGGTCTGGGTGGGGATTGCCTCAATGCATTTGGACACGTAATCAACAACGACTAGAATACACTGGTGTCCAAATGAAGGAGGAAAAGGTCCCATGAAGTTGATGCCCCAAATGTCAAAAGTTTCAATGGAAAATATTGGGTTAAGGGGCATCATATCTCTCTTAGCCATGTTCTTGAGTGTCTGGCATCGGGTGCCGGACTTTGAGAGTTCCTGGGCATCCTTAAATAATGATGGCCAATAGAATCCAGATTGCAAGATTTTTGCTACCGTCCTTTTCCTGGAAAAGTGTCCACCACGCGCAGATGTATGGTAGAACTCAAGTATACTATGGAACTCAATTTTTAGGATGCATCAACGAATAATCTGGTCTGCGTCGATGTGGTACAGCTCGGGATCATCCCAAAAATAATATTTGTCCTCAGGCACAAGTTTGTCCTGTTGTTGTTTGGTCCAATCCTGGGGGATTTGACCAATGACCAAATAATTGACGATATTCGCAAACTAGGGGGTTCGGATACCCGAGATTGTAAGGATAGTCTCATTCGGAAAAGTGTCTAAAATAGGGATATTTGGATGAGGAGAATCAATTAGGATTCTCGAGAGGTGATCCGCCACTACATTTTGTGCCCCAGCTTTATCCCTGATTTCAAGATCAAATTCTTGAAGTAATAGAATCCAGCGAATAAGTCGGGGCTTGGCATCCTTTTTGGCCAAGAGATGTTTCAAGGCCGAGTGGTCAGTGTAAATGATTACATGAGAACCTAAAAGATAAGCCTAAATTTTTCTAAAGTAAAAACTATAACTAGCAATTCTTTTTCAATAATAGTGTTGATCGCATGTGTTTCACGTGTTTGAAATCAGGGTTACAAGTAACCCGTTGTCGTAGTTATGAAACTCATGATCAGATAAAATTTATACTGAAACTCCAAGGGAGTCCTGGATCGAACACAGGGAGGCGATGTTTACTTTAATTGAAAATTGTGCTTCGATTTGTTTCTTTTTGGTATTTTAGGGTTTTGATATTTTTTTTGTATTTTTTTGAAAAGAGGACAAGAAGAATGAATCACAAGATAGAAATGGAATAAATATGATATATATATCAATCCAATGTCGATTACAATGAACTATGAAAGCATAAAAAGAGAGGGGGGTGAGAGGAAATCTCTCGAGTAAGCTATTTGAAGAGACGATGATGCCTGGAGGAAGCTCGAACGAAGGAGGTGAGGAGCAGGATGACGGAGGTGAAATGCAGGACGTTGGGTAGAGGAAAGCTTTGGCGTAGCTCCAGAATGGAGGTGAGAAGGCGGAGATGATCTACCATCGGAACGGAGGTGGGAGGATGGCTCCAAGACGACCTATGAATGGGGATGGGAAGATGGATGAATATTTGGTGGGGCAGAGTTTTGCTATATTAATAGGCATCTTTGGAGCTTGAGAGCAAGCTCTAGCAGAGCGTTGGTAGGCTTGCTAGAGCTTGGGAGTAGGTGGGAGTAGCGTAGGTAGAGATAGCTTGGAAGGGAGGGGGTGTAGGTCCTTTTATAGTGGAGGAGAAGAGGCAAAAATAGGCATGGGACCATTAGTGACCCCAAGGCCGTCGTTGGAAGCGTCGCTATAGAAAACTCATGCCCGTTCACACCCATAGTTGGCTTTGCTGGCGTGCGAAGAATTAGCAACGACTGTAAGCGTCGTTGTAAGTCTAGCACATGTGTCGTTGTAGGCTGGCGCCAACCGAGCACGTGCCCGCCCCATGCTCTGCTGGCGCTGCCTGTGCTATGCCCGCTCATGTGCTCGGATTGTGCGACAGCTCGCTGGTGTGCGCTGGTGTGCGCACTCGATTGAAAATGGGGGGGCTACGAGGATTCGAACCCACGCCCCTCCCTTGCGAACCATTGCCCCACCCATTGCGCCAAGCCTTCATGTGTGTCGCAAGGAGGAATTTGCAGCTGCATGGCGCGGTGAGCTCTTAGCCATTGGATTTGCATCGAACGGCTGAGATCACTTGATGGGCGGCCTTTGAAGATGTGGCAGGTGGCAGGTGGCAGTGGGCACTCTAGATGGTGCCACGTGGCATCATCTGAACCATCCACACTTCATTGCTTGCAGTGGATGCCACGGTGCTCGGATCGAGGTGATTTCTACATTGTTGGATTGTGATTGACACTCCGGATCCATCCGTACGGTCGAATTTTTCATCTGAAGTTTGTAAGGATGTCGCATTGCCTCTCGGCAATATAAAATGAAGGAATTAATATACAAAACATACAACTATCCTAAATGCCATGTGTTGAATGATTACGAACCTACGCTAACGTGTTCGGTTTTGGAAAACCTGTCGTTGTAGTTCGAAAGCGAAGAATTCGTGTTCAACAAATAAAATTTATACCGAAATTAAAATTCCGGGTTGAACACAGGGCGGCAGACGTTTGATTTAAAAACTACGCGTTTCTTTTTATTTGTTACAGAATAATTCAATTTAGAACCATCTAATTATTTACAATAAATAGAAGAGAGAGAGAGTAAGAGAGAAGGAGAATATTACACAGAGAAATCAAAATGAGATGTAGAATAAACAAGGAATTTTTGTATTGAAGAGATTGTTCGTTACAACTAGACAGCATAAAACAATTACTCTAGAAAGCGATAAATTTACTCTAGAAAGCATTAAAAGAATGGAGAGAGAAATGTCCTCCTCGACGATTGCTTGGAGGACGAGTAGATTAATCTAGAAAGCAGTAAATCTATACTAGAAAGCGGTAAAAAGAATAGGGAGAGAGAAATCCTCCTCGACGGTTGCTTGGAGGACGAGCCGGACTGGACGACGCCTGGACGAAGGAGAACGAAGCGGGACGAAGGAGGACGAAGCAGAAGAGCGGGAACGAAGCAGCACGTCGTCGTCATCGCGGGATCCACTTCCGAAGGGGAACGAAAATTGGACTTTATCTCACGAGAAGCATCCCGGGTGTGGGACAAGCTTCTCTTGAGCATTGGAGGGGTAGAGAGGAGAAAGAAGGGATGAGAATTTCGTATGGAGGGGGTCTCCTTTTATAGTTGCAAGGAGTGGGGGCAAAATAGACATTACATCTTCAAAATAATAAATAAGGGGTCTTTAGTGACGGATAAATCCGTCACTAAAGCCCCGACGTGGCCGTCGCCGCCGCACCCACGCTCGCCCGCTCGGCTGCCCGCATGCGTAACGCCTACGCACGTCCGCAAAGTCTCAGCCGTCCGATTGCGAGATCGGACGGCTTAAAATCGCGCCTTCACCGCTGCCGCCCGCCCGCCTGTGCGTGCGATCGCACGTTCACGCGCGCGTCCAATCGCGCGTTGGCGCTATAGGGCGCGCGCGGCCGTTGGATCGCGATCGTGCGGTCGATTGGAGGCGCGCCACCACTCCAATTTCTGCGGGGCGCAGCTGGAACGCGCGTCGCTGCTTCGCGTTAGAGCGCTCGACCGCTGCGCTGCGGTCGCGTTTGTGTCGAGCGCTTGACTCCAGCGCGGGCGCGTCGCAGCCGCTGGATCGAGATCCAACGGCGGAGAGGAGGCAGGTGCGCGGTCTTCACAAGATGCAAGCGACCGTTTGGGCGGCTGAGATGGCGCCACGTGGCGTCATCTTGGCCGTCCATCTTCTGGAAGTTGTAGATGGTGCCACGGATGTCGGATTGACTCGATTTTTGTGTCGTTGGACTGCGATCGTCGATCCGAATTCATCCGTGCGGTCGGATTTGTCATCTGAAGTGCAGATTTACACCATCCTGGCCCTTGATCTTCTAGGGTTCCCCGATCTATATCTGATGCTACGGATGCCTGATTAGGGCGATCTTGGAGTCGTTGAACTCCAATTGTCGCCCTGATCACATCCATACGGTTGGATCTTTGATCCGAGGCCCCGATAAAATGTTTGCCCTGTCCAAGCACATAAAAGGAGACAATTAACCTCCATTTTATTCAAACTACTCTAAATGCAAGATGATGCATGTTATGCAATATTTATATCATGAAATGCAATCCTATGCTTAAGAACATGTATAAATAGACATTTAAGTAGTGTAAATCTGTTTACATCATACCCCCATGCCTATCTTTTGCTAGTCCCTAGCAAAAACTATATGCTATTTATAAAAGAATTAGGTTATATTATTTGGACCTGAGTTATTTTCAATCATTAAGAAATTGTCTACTTAGGAACTGAACTTTCAAAGACACAACAGTGCCAGGGTATCAGCCAAAATGTAGACCGCCTCAAGCCCTCGCCTTATTCAAAGAAAAATTTCTTTTTCTCTTTTTACTCTTTTCTAATTTTTTTTTTTTTTTGTTTTTTGGATTTTCAAATTTTAGGGTTCAAGAGTGGCTTTCTACGACCATTCAACTCACCGAAGATTTGATGAGAACCCTAAGTTTTAAGCATCTTATTGTGATTGTGATAGACTCGTTGACCGGCAATTAGAACGGACTTCGGATTTCTACGCCTCTAGGTGACCTCAAAAAGAATTCTGCCTAAAGGTGTATCTTTACAACCGGTAGCTTTCTCCCTACTTTTATTTTTTAACGGGGTCAACACAAGGGTGAATCCAGTGTATATCTCCCCGGTTTATTCTACTTCTCCGCTTCTTCCTAAGTGTTTTGGAAATTTTTAGTGCATTTTCTGAGCTGGGTTCTGGACAACCGGTCGATGAGCTGTTACCACCGACAACTTGCCAGCCATACTCGTGTGGCGAAGTGTGGCTTATTTCTTTTTGTTCTTTTCTCCTTTTTGATTTTTTTTTTTTTTAAGTAGGTGGCTTCCCTGATCTAAGATTTACCTAAAGGCAGCAAAAAGAGAAAGGTCTAGTGACTGGGCTCTGGACAACCTACCTATGGGCTGTTACCCACGATAACTTGCCATCCATATCACCCTAGAAGGTTCATTAGCTACCCAATTTTCGTTAGAATCGTCGAATAACGAGTCAGTGCAAAGAAAGTGTGTAGATGCTTAAAACTCAAAATTCCCTCAAATCAGAGGGCGGGTGAATAAGTCGTGTACTTATCACCCAAACTTATTTATTCCAATTATAATAGAATTAAGATGGCGAGGACTTGAAGACAAATCCACATTTTAGTGGATACACAGGCTAATTAAGTCCAAAGACCTGGGGGGTCTTTGTGTTCAGATCCTAATGTAGTATTTCCTAAGATTGCAAATTTTCTTAAACCCAAATTCTCTTTCCTAATTTCGAATTTTTTTTTTATAAAAGTAAATAAACAAATCTATGGAGCTGACGAATGAATTCAGAGATAAATATCCACCCCCCCGTGCCTATCTAATGCAATGTCCTCATTGTATTAAAAAGACATAAAACAGAGTGGAAAAGCGAAGAAAGCACCTGAATTGCGTGAATATCAGGTCTGCTCCAAGATGAAAATGAAAAAGAACTGTATAAGTGCTGAGTTTAGTGCCTTCAGCTAGGCACACTATACAAAGAAAAGAAATGAAGAATTCACAAGTGCAGGTCAGAATTAATATAAACAGAAGAATCCTCCGACCTATCAACAGCGGTCCACAGATGTGGACCATATTGTGGTGCAGACCCATCCCCCATAATCGAGAATATCTTAGGTTCTGGATAAAAATTACCCAAAACCTAAAATCAGAATGCAAGCGGGGTCGGGCCTGCGATTTATGAGGATGCAACCCAAGACCAAAAAGTCGGGTTACAGAGAATTGAAGCTCAAAAGGATAATCGTTGAATGTGTGCTTGAGTTGAACATCCTCGAAACAAATGTCGTAAGGGTTCTGATTTGATGGTTTCAGCTTAAAAGGAACCTTTCGACTCAATCTTCCATTTCCTCCAAAATTAATTTCCCAAATCAACACTTCCCAGCTCCTATCCTCCTCATTCAGCATATCAAATTCCAGGACCTCTTGTATATTCATCACCCCGTCTGAAATCTCCAAGTCTAAATGATGTGGCAAAATCAAAATTGACTTGGGTCTAATTATCTCAGAATTAGAATTATCAATAAGCTCAACAGGGTGGAACTGATAATCAGGGCATTGAATTGATTCTTCCAGAAAATGCGATTCTGGATTCGTAATGTGTGCCCTAATAAGATCAGTGTTCTCAGTTATTGGGCTATCAATTGATCTATCAGATTCCTCAAGCCCAATCGTCTCACAGAAATTGTGTTCAGAAAACTCGCGTGAGACTTCGCAATTTGAATCTTCACCTTCAAGATCCGTATCAATGTATGTCCCAAAATCATTTGTCACTTTGTGTTCCAAGGAGACACATGTTTCCTCGTAACCCGGCTCAGGGATCTCAGGTGAAGAAATCAGATCATCTTTAATTGGTTGCTTTAATTCAATCTGGTCAGCCTCGTAACACGTGTCCCCCCCAACAGGTGCCTGAGCGGGTTCTATCATTAGCTTTCCTGAAGAGGGTTCATCCTGGGAATTATTCCAAGATTGAATCAAAGCAACCACGAATCTCATCCTCAATTTTGCTAATTTCCCAAGTAGAAACTCACCCGGGTTCTTATCCTTAACATCCTGGAGCCAATCCAACAAAGACTTGTTTAAATCATCAATCATTTCAATCAGGGGCTCCAATCTCTCAATGCAAGGTATTGGCTGAACTTCTAAAGATTGAATGCTATTCCTCAAGTTAGCCAGAACCTTATCCTGAACCTGGTTAACTTGAACCAAATGAGTTGGTTCAGGGTTGGGCGGGTTTGGGCTCAATGCAGGGGAATTAACGAATTGAGATTCGTTATACCCTTCCTGATAATAGGTCATTTCAGATTGTTGAAAAGATGGTGATGACCTAAAGGCAGTGAAATCAGAGGATGGGTAAGAATCGGTGTATCCTTCTTGATTGTAGATCGTATTATGCTGTTCATGAAAGGAGGACGATCTATAATCGATGTAGCTCTGAGAAGGATAAAAATCAGAATCAAAGTATTCAGGGTTAGACCCTAAACACGGGGGTCCGGAATTGTATCCCCAATCCGAATTATCCCAACTAACTGATGGTCGATTACAATACGAGTTGGGATAATCGTCATGGTGAGGATAATTTACAACAGGAGGGAAAGAGCGGGAATGCGTGAAATATGTGGAAAGATTCATGATACACGGGAGGAAGAAAGGTGCCCTGCAATACAAACAATCAAACCTGTCCTTAAATAGGTTAGCCTAAAGACCTACAGACTCTCAAAACCCGTCTTGAGATAAAGGAACGATTTGATCTACTTCCGTCTGTTCAATCCAACCAGTTAGAAGGAGGGACTAGGGAGAAGGTTCTTCCTTCGGCTTGCGCCTCTGGTTCCTAGTGTACCCCCCAGCCGCGATCGTTTGACTCTGCTCCCCTAGCTAGACATCAGATTGAACAGTAGAAACAGACTAATCGAAAATAATCTCGTTCTGAGTTCTGAAGAGCGAGTCCAATCCTTAAGGCCAACGTCTACTCTATTTTATTTAGGGCTAGGTTTGAATGTGCATTGGAATGTGATGGGCCCTTTAAATGGGTTGTGCCCTTAATGATTGATTGATTCGTGTGTGAGTGCACAACCAGTGGTTTTCAAGCAAGATTGTTTTTGATGTGGTGAATTTTAAGGTTCAAATCTTGCTTAGTAGCTTTTAGGATTCAACTTTAGGTGTTTTCAATCAAGTTTCATTAGCACACCAAATTTTTGCAAGCACAGGTGAAGATGTTTTCCTTTAAAGTTTAAAAAGAATGTGGAGTGCCTGGTAAATCCCTAAGAGTTGAACCTAATTGGCAGCTACTTGATGAGTTGATTTTATTTGAAGTGGTGCGGCCCAATCAACTCAAATAATTGGCCTGTTGCACCACTTAATTACGCACACAAATGATTACCTAACCTGATTTCTACTCAATTATGTGTTTAGATGTGTGTACCGGCTCCTAAGATTGGTTTACCGGTTGAGTTTGAAAATCAGATGAGGTTGTGTACCTCTGTGAGATTTTTTTTTTTTTTTAAATGTGGGGGTTGGGGTGAGTATGGGTGTCAAACAACAAACAATCTAACCTTAGAGTTTATAAAGACACCTAGGTTGATTGATGTTTGAGTTATTATGTGATGAAATGAAATCTAATGGGTGGGAGGTGGGGGGTAACTCACAAAACCTTTTACAGCACTTTACTCCAATCTACCGCTTTTGCCTGCCTCAAAAGAGTACCTGCAATTACAATAAGAAAGGAGAAAAGTGAGGTAAATGATTTGTAAGTTACAAAACGCGAAGAGAAATCAAAGATCGTTGCCTACCCGGCAACGGCGCCAAAATGTTGAACGATTACGAACCTACGCTAACGTGTTCGGTTTTGGAAAACCTGTCGTTGTAGTTCGAAAGCGAAGAATTCGTGTTCAACAAATAAAATTTATACCGAAATTAAAATTCCGGGTCGAACACAGGGAGGCAGACGTTTGATTTAAAAACTACGCGTTTCTTTTTATTTGTTACAGAATAATTCAATTTAGAACCATCTAATTATTTACAATAAATAGAAGAGAGAGAGAGAGTAAGAGAGAAAGAGAATATTACACAGAGAAATCAAAATGAGATGTAGAATAAACAAGGAATTTTTGTATTGAAGAGATTGTTCGTTACAACTAGAAAGCATAAAACAATTACCCTAGAAAGCGATAAATTTACTCTAGAAAGCATTAAAAGAATGGAGAGAGAAATGTCCTCCTCGACGATTGCTTGGAGGACGAGTAGATTAATCTAGAAAGCAGTAAATCTATACTAGAAAGCGGTAAAAAGAATAGGGAGAGAGAAATCCTCCTCGACGGTTGCTTGGAGGACGAGCCGGACGGGACGACGCCTGGACGAAGGAGAACGAAGCGGGACGAAGGAGGATGAAGCAGAAGAATGGGAACGAAGCAGCACGTCGTCGTCGTCGCGGGATCCACTTCCGAAGGGGAACGAAAATTGGACTTTATGTCGCGAGAAGCATCCCGGGTGTGGGACAAGCTTCTCTTGAGCTTTGGAGGGGTAGAGAGGAGAAAGAAGGGATGAGAATTTCGTATGGAGGGGGTCTCCTTTTATAGTTGCAAGGAGTGGGGGCAAAATAGACATTACATCTTCAAAATAATAAATAAGGGGTCTTTAGTGACGGATAAATCCGTCACTAAAGCCCCGACGTGGCCGTCGCCGCCGCACCCACGCTCGCCCGCTCGGCTGCCCGCATGCGTAACGCCTACGCACGTCCGCAAAGTCTCAGCCGTCCGATTGCGAGATCGGACGGCTTAAAATCGCGCCTTCACCGCTGCCGCCCGCCCGCCTGTGCGTGCGATCGCACGTTCACGCGCGCGTCCAATCGCGCGTTGGCGCTATAGGGCGCGCGCGGCCGTTGGATCGCGATCGTGCGGTCGATTGGAGGCGCGCCACCACTCCAATTTCTGCGGGGCGCAGCTGGAACGCGCGTCGCTGCTTCGCGTTAGAGCGCTCGACCGCTGCGCTGCGGTCGCGTTTGTGTCGAGCGCTTGACTTCAGCGCGGGCGCGTCGCAGCCGTTGGATCGAGATCCAACGGTGGAGAGGAGACGGGTGCGTGGTCTTCACAAGATGCAAGCGGCCGTTTGGGCGGCTGAGATGGCACCACGTGGCGTCATCTTGGTCGTCCATCTTCTGGAAGTTGTAGATGGTGCCACGGATGTCGGATTGACTCGATTTTTGTGTCGTTGGACTGCGATCGTCGATCCGAATTCATCCGTGCGGTCGGATTTGTCATCTGAAGTGCGGATTTACACCATCTTGGCCCTTGATCTTCTAAGGTTCCCCGATCTATATCTGATGCTACGGATGCCTGATTAGGGCGATCTTGGAGTCGTTGAACTCCAATTGTCGCCCTAATCACATCCATACGGTTGGATCTTTGATCCGAGGCCCCGATAAAATGTTTGCCATGTCCAAGCACATAAAAGGAGACAATTAACCTCCATTTTATTCAAACTACTCTAAATGCAAGATGATGCATGTTATGCAATATGTATATCATGAAATGCAATCCTATGCCTAAGAACATGCATAAATAGACATTTTAAGTAGTGTAAATCTGTTTACATCACCATGCAATGGATGTTATGCAATATTTGTAACATGATATGCAATGCTAAACCTAGGAACTATCATAAATAAGCAATTTATCATGAATTCATGTGTGTTCATCAGGTGTAGTTCCTCTTAGTCTCATCTAGAGTCTTACTAGCGTAGTAAATCACAGAGGGCTTTTTCTCAATGTTCTGACCCAAGACAGCCCCGATAGCATAATTAGATGCGTCAGCCATAATCTCAAATGGGGTTGTCTAGACTGGTGGTTGCAACACCATGGCATAGGTGACTGCCGTTTTTAACAAATCAAATGCCTTACGGCGTGATTCATCAAACTCGAACGGCTTGTCTTTGGCCAGAAGGTTACTCAAGGGTCGAGCAACCTTCGAGAAGTCCTTGATGAATCTTTTATAAAAACCCACATGCGCAAGGAAAGAGCAGACCTGTTTCACGAATGTGGGTGGAGGAAGTCTAGAGATAGCATCCATTTTAGCCTTATCAACCTCAATGCCCCGATTAGAGACCACATGACCTAGGACAATGCCTTCCCGAGTCATAAAGTGGCTCTTTTCCCAGCTAAGGACCAGTCGTGTTTTGATGCATCTCTGGAGGATCAATTCCATGTTAGCCAGGCAGGACTCAAAAGAATCTCTGAAAATAGAGAAATCATCCATGAACACCTTAAGACAATCTCTCACCATGTCAGAAAAGATGGCCAGCATGCACCTTTGAAAAGTCGGGGTGCATTGCAAAGCCCGACATTCTATGGAATGCAAAAGTTCCATAGGGATAGGTGAAAGTTGTCTTTTACTGGTCTTCGGGATGGATAGGGACTTGGTTATATCCTGAATAACCATCCATAAAGAAAAAGTATTTCTGCCCAGCTAACCTTTCTAGGATTTGATCGATGAATGGCAAGGGAAAGTGATCCTTTTTGGTGGTTGTGTTCAGCTTCCTATATTTAATACAGACTCTCCAAGCAGAAGCTGAACGAGTGGTGAAGGTTTCCCCTTTCTCGTTAGTCGTAACGGTTATTCCCACCTTCGTGGGTACAATTTGAATGGGGCTAACCCACGGACTATCTGAGATTGGGTATATAATTCTAGCATCGAGCCACTTGATTATCTCCTTCTTGACCACTTCTCACATATTCGGGTTTAGTCTCCTTTGCATTTCGCGAGAAGGGCAGGATCCATCTTCCATGAAAATATGATGATTACAATAAGATGGCTAGATACCCCTAAGGTCGTGGATGGTCCAACCAATTGCCTCCTTATTGTTGTTAAGGACCTTAATCAACCTCAATTCTTTCTCCTTAGTTAAATCAACACTAATAATCATAGGGAGCATGTTCTCAGGTCTTAAGAACTCATATTTCAAATTTTTAGGCAATGGTTTCAATTCAAGCTGAGGTGGGTTTAATATAGAAGGTAGGGAGGACTCTGATGAAGATTCATCAGGATGATCCAGTGGAAGAGGCTGGGAATGAACAAAATCAACAGCCTCTTCGAAATGTGGTAGGTCTGCCACGGAGGGTTATGGGTTGGGCTTGCTAAAGCTGGTGGAGTCCTCGAGTGCACCGATCGTCATGCAAGTCTCAAAATCAAGATCCTTGAGCTCCTCAATGAATCCACAATCCTCAAATCCTCTTATCGCCTTAAAAATATCAAGAGTTAGCTTCTTATCCCTAAAGGCGATCTCCATACTACCCTCTCATAGTTTATGTTGGCCTTGGCGGTAGCTAGGAATGGGCACCCCAGAATGATGGGCGTGTTCCTCAAATCGTTAGGTACATCCACGTCAAGGACCAAGAAATCTACAGGAAAATAGAAATCCTTGACCTTGATGATTACATCCTCAATAATGCCCTTCGGTGTGGTGACCGAGCGGTCTGCTAGTTGTAGCGTTACTGAGGTTGGCCTAAGTTCGCCTAATCCAAACCTCTCGTAAAGAGAAGTCGGAATTAGGTTGATGGATTCACCTAAATCCAACAGTGCCCTATCAAAAGTGTATTCCCCAATAATGCATGAAATCAAGGGGGCACCAAGAAAAAAAAATCTTTTGAGGAAGGTAATGCAGGATGACAGAACTTGCTTACTCAGAGAGAATTACCTTCCTCGGAGTGGGTTCTCTCGGCTTACGCTTTTGGGCACATAGTTCTTTAAGAAATTTATCATATGGGTGGTATTTTCAATTTCCAATCCCTAGGCCATATTATCTTTTTCAGTCTCCTCCTCTCTCTCAAGCTCCCCAAGGTTTTGGCATCTAGAAGGTAATTCAAGATTCTAGTCTGCTTTCCACTTCTCAAGGTGACGGAGTATGCAGAGGCATATGGGTTCGGGTCTTGAGGTGGGTTAGTGAAGATTGGAGGGCCTTCATTGGTCATGTAACCGGAAGAAGAAGAAGAGGAGGAGGGGCCCTGTTCAACCACCTGAGCATGTGCGTGTGGGTCCCTTTGATTCCGGTACCCTTGGGCTCTATTGCCTTGATTTTGCACATTACGCGGGTTGGGTACGAGTTGGGATGGTAGAGATCCGGGTTGTTAGGTATTAGCAATTAACCCAGATTGCGAGTTATCCAATGATGTCTTCATTTGCTGCATAAGCTGAAGCATGGACCCTAACATTTCCACCATCTGTCGATTTAAATCAGCTTGACCTACAGATTGTTGGGCATTCCAAGATTGCTGAGTAATCGATCTCGGGGGCAACTGGGTGTATACTTGACCCTGACCCATAGGTCTTTGAGATGCATAGTTGCTGGGTCGAGTTTGGGTCTGTTGCCCCTGACTTTTCTAGGAGAAGTTAGGGTGGTTCCTCTAACCCAAGTTATAAGTGTTGGAATACGGGTTGGATCTAACATTCTCCTGCATTGCATACGTATCCTCATAGGACGAAGATGGAGGGAAGGAAGGATCAGAAAAACTGGGATCAAAGGCCTCAGTTTGGAACCCGTAAGGTTTCGAGAAATCTTGGCTCACAGGTTGAGCCGATTCAAGTTGGTTCATGAACTCCTACCTCGTGGGAGCTCATGAGGAATGGAATCCCGAATTCTGGGATTGAGTAGGTGTAGAAGTGTTTCCTAAATTTCTAGAAATCCATTCTTCCATTCTTTTAGCAACCAAGTCCATTTTATCAAGCTTATTACAAATTAATTCCATGTCAAATGAATGAGAATCCTGCATCTCATTAGCATTTGACCTGGGTTGTTGGGACTGGTTGAATGCATCCATGGAGGCATGATTAATTGAGTTCTCATTCATTTCCTCAAATAGGTCGTATGCGCTATCTGCATCCCTATTGAGGAAATTACCTCTATAGGAGGCATCCACGTGATCACGGAGTTGTTCAACCAACCTGTGATAGAAAATCTGCACGAGTTGCCATTTCGGCACCTCGTGGTGTGGACACTTCCTCAAAAGTTCCTGGAATCACTCCCAGGAACCATGAAACAATTCCCCCGGCCGCCTGTCGCAAGGCATTGGTTCGTCCGATTGGGAAGAATTTCTTCAGGAAAGCCGACTTAAGAGCAGCCCATGTTTCTATCAGCCTTCTGATGGTCTGGTAGCAATGTGTAGCCTTATCCCTGAGAGAGTGGGGAAAGAGCCTCATGATCATTTGCTCTTCATTCACATTCCTTGCCTTGGTGGTCTGAACCAAACTGGTCAGATCCTCCAAGTGCCGGAATGGGTCCTCTGAGTCAAGCCCATGGAAATGCTTAATCAAACTTAAGACTTGGGGCTTGATTTCTATGTCTCCAATGGGAATTATGATGCCATGACGTTCTCCATAGTTTGAAGGATCATAGAAATCTTTCAAGGGCCAAGCACCCTGACCATTCATTTGTTGGAACCATTGCTGCATCTGCTGCAATTCTTCCAACTGCCTCTGAATCAGCTCTTCCTGGTTTGGGGGCGGGGGAGGTGGTTGTTGATCAACCATGGGATCTGCTTGGCTATAGCTCAACCTCTGCCTCTGGGAATAGTCTAAAGGTCCTTCCAATCTAGGGTTCAATGACCTCCTTCCAAGCATACACTGGAAGGAAGTCTGAAGGACGGGGAAGAGAAGGAACCCTGTAGCACAAAAATGCAAGCTTGTCCTTAGGTTGGGTAGCCTAATGATCTATAGACTCTCAAAATCCATCCTAAGATTATGGACAATTTACTCTACTTATATCTAGGCAATCCAACTAGTTAGAAGGAGGGACTGGGGAGAAGGTTCTTCCTTTGCCTTGCGCCTCTGGTTCCTAATGTACCCCTAGCCACGATCGTTTGATACTACTCCCCTAGCTTGACATCTGATTGACTAGTATAAGTAGGTTAATCGTGAACAATCTCAATCTGAATCTCGACGAGTGAACCAGTCCTTAGGGCCAACGTCTAATCAATTTTAGTTACGCTTGGGACATTGGTGCTTCAGGAATGTGATTGGCCCTTAATGGGTTGTGTCCTTAATGATTTGTTTGAGAATGTGTGAATGTGCATAACCAAAAAGTTTTCAAGCAAGATTATTAATGATGAGGTGAGTTTTTGGGTTCGAATCATGCTTAGTAGCTTTTAGGATTCAAATATTAGGTGTGTTCAACAAAGTTTTGAGAGGCAAACCAAGTTTTGAAAGCATGAGTTCAAGTGTTTTTCCTTTATAAATCAAGAAAATATGGAGTGCTTGACTTGACCTAAATATTGAATCCTATGGGGCAGCTACAAAATGAATTTCTTTTAAATTAGGTGGTGCGGCCCAAATAATTCAATCAATCGGCCCAAATGCATCATCGATTAAGGAACACAGAAAGGTGATTAACCTAATATGATTTCTACTTCTTTATGTGTTGAATTGGTGTGCTGGTTCCATAGGTTGAAATCCCAATTAAGTAGATGAAAATCAAGCTAGGTTATATGCCTCAAATGTGGGTGTATAAAGTGTGTTGATTTGTCCCACAGAAAGTATCTTTTTGTTTTGTTTTTTTTCATAAAATGTGGGAGTGAAATGAGTGGAGGTGGCAAACAAGACAAACAATTCTATCCTAGGGTTTATGCAAGCACCTAAGTAGATTTGGTCTTGGTTATGAGTGTAGCGAAATGAAACTATTGGGGGGGAGGGGGAATGTGGGGGACACTTACAAAGTACTCTACCCGCAGTTTACTCCAGTCTACTGCACTTGGATCTGCATGCTAGGGTACCTGCAAGACAATAGATCAGAGATAAGCGAGGTTAGCAATATGTAAATGTAAAGAAGTGCAGAAAATTAGAAAGTAAATTCCGTTGCCTCCTCGGAAATGGAGCTAAAATGATGAACGTGTTTCACGAATTAAAATCAGGGTTTGGAGGACCTTTCGTCATAGTCGCAAAACTCGTTATCAAATACAATTTTACCGAAACTCCAAGGGAGTCCCAGGTCGAACACAGGGTGGTGACGTTTACCTTGCTTGAAAATCGTGCTTTATTTTTTTTCTTTTTTTATTTTGAGGTTTTGTTATTTTTTGTGTTTTTGAAATAAAAAGACAAGTATAATAAATTCACAAGAGAGATGGAACAAATACGATATATTGCACAATTTCCGATTACAATAATCTACGAAAACATAAAAAAGAGAGGGAGGTGAGAAGGAATCTCTCGAATCGGCTGTTCGGCGAGACGATGGCGCCTGGCGGAAGCTTGGATGGAGTTGAGGAGCGGGATGGCGGAGGTGAGATGTAGGAGGATGTCGAGTAGAGGAATGCTTCATTGAGGCTCTGTAATGGAGGTGAGGAGGCAGAGATGATCTGCTACTGGAATGGAGGTAGGAGGATGGCTCCAAGGCGACCTATGAAGGTGATGGAATGAGGGACGAATATTTGGAGGGATAAAGGAATGCTATACTAATAGGAGGCCTTTGGAGCTTGAGAGTAAGCTCTAATGGAGATTTGGTAGGCTACTAGAGCTTAGGAGTTGGTAGGAGTAGAGTAGGTTGAGATGGTTTGGAATGGGGGGCGTAGGGGTGTTTATATAGTGGTGGATGGAGGTGGTTTAAGTGCACGGGCCTTTAGTGACATTTAAGACGTTGCTAAAGACTCGCCAGAGATGTCGCTAAAGCATTCACGTGCCTTGGTTTGCGCTTGGACGCGTGGTCGCAGTTGTCATAGACGCGTTGATTTTCGGCCGTTGGATCAGGTGTGGACAGTTGTGATCGTGAGAGGAGAACGTGCGCTTGCAGCCATTTGAAATCCATATCGCTGCTGCGTGCGCTGGCAGCCATCGGATGAGGCATCGCACGGCCGAGGCTCACTTGCAGATTGTGTGTGCTTTGATTTGAATCGCGTGCCTCGTGCTATTGCGAGGATCGGATGGTGGGCACCGCTCCTGGTCATCTTAAATGCACACCCTAGATGGCGCGCGTGCGATCTAGCGTGCGCCCTTGCGTTGATGGGTGGCATCGCATCACGAGTGGAGAATCTCGACCGCTCGATCATGATCGAGCGGTCATATTGCAGCTGTCACTGTAGTAGGCGCGGCGAATCACGGCTTGAACTTGTGCTCACTGTTTGAGAGCGCTCGTCCTCACTGTTGCACCAAAGCAATGCTTTGTCGAGCGGAGGGTGGTGCGGTTGCGTGTGCCTTGGCCATTGGATGAAGATCCAATGGTCGAGGTGCATCCTTACTTGAGGTTGGCACGATGGCTCAGGTGGGGGGTGGTCTGGATGGCACCACGTGGCATCATTTGGGCCATCCGTCTTCATCTTCTTATAGAGGGTGCTACCAAGCTTTGATCAAGGTGATTTTCGTGTTGACAGACTGCGATCGTCGCTCTAGATTCATTCGTACGGTCAGATTTTTCATTTGAAGCCCGTAAAGATGCCGCACTACCTCCTGGCCATGTAAAATGGAAGAATTAATATACATAATATACAACTATCCTAAATGCTATTCAATGGATGTTATGTAGTATTTATAATATGATATGCAATGCTAAGCCTAGGAACTATTATAAATAAGCATTTTATCATGAATTCATGTGTGTTGATCAGTTGGTAATGGCATTAGAAAAAAAAAGAGAGGTATTTGTTCAGAAGTTTGAGTTATGTAAGTCAAAGTGTTTTGAGGCGAAAACACCTACCATCCCCATGAACCACCAAATACAGCCTTAACCTATTTTTTCTGTATTTCTGACTGCTTAAATATGGGATAAGGGGTCTGACTTAGTCGTAGGGTTATTAGAACCTAATTAAAGTGTGATGTCATGCAAGACCACCAAATACAGTTGCAGATCTAGGGAGATGTGAGCTCAAGAAGAAAAAGAAAAATAAAAGAAAAAAATAGAGATAGAGAAAAAAAGAAAATGTACAAAAGATTAAAGAGAGCACAATTTTCCAGCCCTTCTCTAAGTTAATTTATTCAATAATCTAGACATCTAGATTCTGAAATACTAGTCTCTATGTGGCACCAGAAGAGAGTGAGCCACCAAATACAAATCCAGTTAACTCAGACATCTTCTACCTCAGACAAAAGCTGGGGCTAAAATCAGAGAATAGTTTATATCCCCAAGAGAAGAGGTTTGCCTATCCTAGCAGAATTTTACTAGGGATAAAGTAGAAGCTTTAAATGCTTACTGACTCTTCGCTTGGATCTGTTGCAGAAGCTACAACATTACATATTCATGGTTATTTGGATTCTGAATTTTGGATGAAACAATAAGAAATAAACCTTTAGTTAAACTCTTGATAAAATGCATTTAGTCTTGCACTTGCTAGGGACTAGAAAGATTTAGGCATGGGGGTATGATTGCGCAGCAATCGTAGGCCCTAATTTGCCTGAATTAAGGTAGAACCTAGCTTAACATGGCCATTCTGTGTGCATACACATCGTACTTTGCATCCTAGATGATTTATATGTTTTATACATAATAATGTGCTATTTGAGAGGTATTAATAATTGCAGGTAATTCAGGGCTACAGATGATCGATCTAACCTTGTGGATTTGTTTAGAATGACGACGGGAATCCAATGCTTCCAAGATCGCATCAATCAGACTTCCGTAGCACCCTAGGGAGTCCATAGAAGAAGTAAGAGCCAAGGGGCAAATTGAAGAATATCTAGACCTCAGATGACAAATCCAACCGCATGGCTGGATCCAGGTTGATGTTCGCAGTCCAATGGCACAAAAATCAACTCAATCAGAGGCCTACATCATTAGATACAAGTAGAAGAAGATGTACGGCCATGATGGCACCATGTGGCGCCATCGTAGCTGCCCCTCACCATGCCCCAATCTTGGAAGGAAAGACGTAGGCCGTTGGATCATCATCCAATGGTCGTGATGCATCCATGCTGTCGGCCTTCAGCCGCTTCATCGAGCGAGGATGAGATCTCGACCGTTAGATTTGCATCCAACGGCTAACGGTGGCTGCACGGGAGAGGGAAACTGCAACAACTGGCGCATAGCACAATGGAGAGTGCACGTAGCACAGCGGAGAGCACGCTTAATAACCAAGGTGCGACATAGGTTTGAGTCACGATGTGGGAGTTGGCCATGCGTGGATGAAATTCAACCATAGGATCTTCATGGGGCGGTGGAGGCGCGGACGCGTGGTGGGTGTGGGGGCATCAGATGAAGATGCACGTGATGATGCATGCTTATGAGTCGAGAGGACGCGGCGTATGCTCTTTTAAGCCGTCCGATCAAGAGATCGAACGACTGAGATGGCTTAGGAGTTGAGGTGTGATTTAAGGTCGTGCGGTGAGCAGGTGAAGGCAGCGGCGCGTGTAGGCGAGTGGAGACCGTGCGATGGAGATCCAAGGGCACACGTTGTGCCATGTGTTAGCACCAGATTAAAATTGTGAATAGAGACGGATTTGGAGGGCTTAATCAGGATCATTGATCTCTCGATCAACGGATCTGATCAACCTAAGGCCTTTGCACGTAATTAAGGGCTCCAATGCCATAAATACCCTTCACCAAAGCTATAAAAAGAGGCCTAAGGGTTCCCTTTGAAGGCATTCAATGGTTTTTTCCTTCTTCTTCCTCCTTCTACAACTCCTCCACCTTCTTCTTCCCATCTTCTTTGCCTCCGTCTTTGCATCTCTGTCTGAAGCGTCCATTGAGCCACCTCGGCGGATCATTGCTGCTCTCTTCAACATCTCCAGAAGGCCACCACGGACCACCCATGGTGCCCTTGTTCTATTACAATAGTAGTTTGCATATTTTATGTTTTATTGAATTACATGTATCCAATTCATGTTCAATCTCTCCTTGTGATATAAATATTATGATTGATTGTTCCTTCTACTTAGTCTTTATATTTGAAACAAATGCATAAAATCAAAAGCGCTTTCTGCCTCCCTGTGATCGACCGGGACTCACCAGTTCCGTTAATTTATTTGTCAAGATGTATTTTGCACTATACTACAACGTAGTTATCTTTGACGCAATCTACGCCTCGAACACAGACCACCGAAATCCTTGCCTTATTTTGTACATAAAAGAGAAGAATTTTTTTTTCTTTTCTTTTCTAATTTTTTTGGAATTTTTGTTAAAATTTTGGGGTAGCTTTCTACAGCTACCCAACCCACCCAAGACTCAAGAAGACTCCAAGTGCTAAGCATCTTTATTGTGTAGAGGTGATTGACTCACTCAATGGTAATCAGAATAGACTTTAGGTATCTACAAACCCTAGGTGAGCCTAAGTGAAAGTTTTCAACCTAAAGGTCTACCTTTTTGATTGGTAGCTTTCTCCCTTCCTTTATTGTTGGTGGGGTCAACACAAGGGTGAACCTAGTGTATATCTCTGCAAGTTTATTCTACTTCCCCGCTTCTCCTTAAGTTTCAGGATTATTTATGTATTTTTTGGGCTAGGTTATGGACAATCGGCAATGGGGGGTTACCTACGGCAACTATCGGTGCAGTGAAGTGTGGCTTGTTATTTTTTTCCTTTTTTTCTATTTTTTCATTTATTTTCTTTTTAGGTCTTTTACTCTTTTTTTTCTTCTTTTAAGTATGTGGTTTCTCTGATCTATGATTTACCTAAAGGCAATGGCCAAGGAGATTAGGTTGTGTGGTTGGGCTCTGGACACCTGACTATGAGTTGTTACTCACAACAACATGCCAGCCATACCACCCTAGTATGTTTATTAGCAACGTAATTCTCATTAAGCCCGTAGAGTGAGTCAGTGCGAGAAGTGTGTAGATGCTTAGACTATAAGTCCTCTCAAATCAGAGGGTAGGTTGATAAGTCATGTACTTATTACCCCAACTTATTTAATCAATTAAGATAAATTCTAAATTGGCAAGTACTTAAGAAATGGGTCCACATTTTAGTAGACACCTGAGTTAATTAAGCCCATAGGCCTGAAGAGTCTTAAGTGTTTAGGTCCTACTGTATCATTTTCTAAAGTTCAAAAAACTCTTAATGCCTAAGTTCTCTTTTCCT
The DNA here is from genome assembly GCA_037157565.1 of Thalassia testudinum. Classification (NCBI taxonomy): domain Eukaryota; kingdom Viridiplantae; phylum Streptophyta; class Magnoliopsida; order Alismatales; family Hydrocharitaceae; genus Thalassia; species Thalassia testudinum. Next base: position 30,058,024 of record JAZHRO010000071.1, on the reverse strand, counting down.
AATCCTATTTTTTAAAAAATAAAAAATAAAAAATAAATGAAAAATAAAAAGAAAAATTTCTATGGAGCTGACAAAATAATTTAGAAATAGTTGTATCCACTCCCATGCTAACTAATGCAATGTCCGCATTGTAAAATAAAGGCATGAAAATGAGTGGAATAGACAAAGATATCACCTAACTTCCGTGACAGATATGGTCAGCTTCGATCATACTATACATTGGTGTTGAATTTAGTGTCTTCAGCTAGGCATAGTACACAAATAGAGAAGAAATTAAGTGCTCAAATTGGCAAGTCAAAATCAGAATAAGAAGATTGACGTTTAGACTCGTAAGAATGTGTCCACGAATGTGGACTAGATTGCGATGTTGACTGATGGGGCGGAGATTTGTTGCGAAAAGGTTTGAGTTTGGAAAACCCGTCATCGTAGTTCAATTTTTGAGAAAATTCGTCAAGTAGATAATATTTATAACCAAAACTCGAGATGAGTCCCGGGTCAAACACGGGGAGGCGAATGTTTGGTTTAAAAAATCCATGTTTCGCTTTTATTTGTTTTTATCATTTTTGTCTTTTATAATTATTTTGTGTTTTTATTAAGCAATAGATCAGATCGATGAAAACATTATCTAACTAATCTACTTGCAAAATATAAGAGAGAGAGAGAAAAAATATCAATATATTGATGAACAAATGTTTCCTACAGTTATGAAACCAGAAAAGCTATACTAGAAAGCAGTACAGATGGATGGATATGAGAAGAGTCCCCCTCGACGGTCGCTTGGAGGATGACTCGCTCTAACAGTGCCCAAATGATGGTGGTGAGGAGTGGGACGAGGGAGAATGGCGGCGGAGGAAGGAGGACTGGGAAGGACATCGTCGTGGTGAGGATCTTCTTCCCGAAGGAGGTGAGAGGATGGCTATGGGATGCTCCACGAATGGGGATGAAAGGTGGGAAAATATTTGATTCTACTCTAGAGGAGCATCTTGGGCTTGGGACAAGCTCTCTTCAAGGCCTTGGAGGTGGTAAGGTGAAGAAAAGAAGAGATGATGAAAAATGGGAGGGGTAGGGGTCCTTTTATAGTGGAGGAAAGGATCAATTTCGTATATAAGAAATTTAGTGACGGTCATAAACGTCGCTGAAGATTCGCTGCAAATGTTGCTGAAGACAGTCCACACACCTCACTGTTGCCGCTATATTGGTGCACGCTCGTGTTGCGCACCTTTACGTGCTCGCATGCTGCGTCACTATGTCTTCGCGTGCCTACTACGCCCATGGTGTGGTGCCTTGCGTTGTCGCTACGTTGTTTGTGTGTGCCTCTGCATGTGCACGCACCCACGCTACTGTGTGCGTGCGGTGGCATATGCGTGCACATGGGCAACCTAGGTTGCACCACATGGTGTGATCTGGGCCATCCATCTTCTTTCCCTTGTAGGGGCAGCTACACAGGTTGGATTGAGTCAATTTTCATGCCGTTAGGCTGCGATCATTGACCTGAATCCATCCGTGAGGTCAGATTTGTTGTTTGAAGCTTCGAATTGCTTCACCTAGTCCCTCGGCCGTTGATCTTCCTCAGACTACATATGGTGCTATGGCACTCCGATTATGGTGATTTTAGAGGCATTGGACTCCGATTGTTGTCCTGATTATATCCGTATAGTCGGATCGTCAATCTGAGGCTCTGAATTAAATCTCCTCTCCTAGCCATAAAAGGATGCAATTAACCTAAAATATGCACAAACTACTCTAAATGTAGAATGATGCATGCTATGCAATATTTATAATATGAAATGTAAATCTAAGCCTAAGAACATGCATGAATAGGCATTTTAACCTAAATAGATGTGTTTACATCATACCCCCATGCCTGTCTTTTGCTAGTCTCTAGCAAAATTAAACTACATGCTATATATAAAAACAAAATTAGGACTTGATCGCTTAGGCCTAAGTTGTTTATTAACAATAGAAATTTTCAACTAAGGTCTGAAACTACGAAAACTCAATTACACCCAGGTGTTTGCCAGAATGTAGATCGCCCAAGTCCTGGCCTTATTTGAAAAGGGAAGATGCATTTATTTTTTTCTTCTTTTCTAATTTTTTGGACTTTTGGAGTTTGTGAGTTTCGAGATAACTTTTTACGGCTACTCGACCTGCCCAGGACTCAAGAAGGACTCTAAGTGCTAAGCATCTTGTGAAAGGGTGATAGACTCGCTAAGCTGCCGTTAAAATAGACTTTAGGTTTCTACAACCCTAGGTGACCTTAAGAGTTTCTGCCTAAAGGTTTATCCTTCCGATCAGTAGCTTTCTCCCTACTATTTTTTTAAATTTTTTTATGGGGTCAACATAAGGGCGAACCCAGTATATATCTTCCTGGTTTATTCTGCTTCCCTGTTTCTTTCTTAAGTGTTTTGGGAAATTTTTTTTTTGAAAGAGTGAGGAGTGACATCGTTAACGATGGTAGACCGGGAGCATTTTATTCAGATAAAAAATCAATGAAGAAAAAATTACAAGGAAATATTACCACACCCCACTATAATATTTACAAGGAGACTCCACGCTCCCAATAACTCCCAACATTCTTTGACAATTCTCCTCACATTTATTGATGTCCCACGAAATAACTTCTTGTTACGAGCACACCAAATGCACCATAAGGCTCCAGCCATCAATGGACGTGGCTTGGAAGAATTTCTGAAACACGTCCATAAGTCTTCCCAAGATGGTAAGGCTTCATCGAAGATGTCCCTCCATATTTGATCTGTTACCAAGCAAGTAGAAAAAATGTGCAAGACATTGTCGGTGGGGAGGTTACAAAGAGGGAAATTTTGGGATGGTACACCCAATCATGTTTGCCTTAGATCACCTGCGATGAGTCCATTGCGTAGCCAAAGAAATATTTTTATTTTCAGAGGTATTTTTAGATGCCACACCATTGCGCAATCCTTATCTATCAGTGATGGGTTGGAAGATTCTCTACCAAACATCCAATTGTAGTCCTTAGAAGGAGTGAATGGTCCATGAGACCATGCAAATTTTTCAGAACCTCCCATTGGTTCAAAGGTTTCCAGCTCTCTCCTTAGCTGCTCCAATTCCTCTTCCAGTCTACCCGCTTGTCTTGCTGCATGATTTAGCAAGTCCCATCTTTTGTGTAGAAAATCCTAGTAGTCCTTCACCACTACTGATTTACCTACTATAGCATTGTAAACGCAAGAAAATCTGGAGTTTAGGGGTCCCAAGCTAGACCACTCAACATGCCCAAAGGAGAAGTATTCGCCGTCACTAAGTATCGGTGAAAAGTGTTGCCAATTCTCACACATGGCAGCCCATACTGATTTCAAGAATGGGGATGGTTTGCAAGGGGTCGTAGTGCATCTGGTTACATGAGATCGGCCATGTACATCTTTAATGATCATAGACCAAGTCCTGTCAACGTCTTTAAGGAGCTTGATAGCCAACTTCAGTAGCAGGGAGTCATTGAACTCCTTCAGCGAACAAATGCCAAGACCACTACATAGCTAAGTGCTTTGAGAATTATTTGTACGTTTTTGTGAGCTGGGCTTTGGACAACCGGCCAATGGGCTGTTACTCACGGTAACTTGCCAGCCATACTCGTGCGGTGAAGTGTGGTTTATTTTTCTATTTATATTTTTCTCCTTTTTCAATTTTTCTCCTTTTCTTTTTGGGTATTTCTTTTTTTTTTCCTTTTAAGTAGGTGGCTTCCCTGATCTAAGATTTACCTAAAGGCAGCAAGAAGAGAATGGTCTTGTGGCTGGGCTCTGGACAACTGGTTGATGAGCTATTACCACTGACAACTTGCCAGCCATGCCACCCTAGATGGTTCATTAGCTACCTAATTTCCGTAAAAACTGCCGGAAAGTGAGTCGGTGCAAATAGTGTGTAGATGCTTAGACTTAAAGTCCCCTCAAATTAGAGGGAGAGATGATAAGTCATGTACTTATCACCCCAATTTATTGGTCTAATTAGAATAAAATTACTTGGTGAGGACTCGAGACTAAGTCCACATTTGAGTGGACACTCGGGCTGACTAAGGCTGAAGACCTAAAGAGTCTAAGTATTTAGGTCTGCTCGTATCATTTCCTAAAGTTAATAACTTCCAAATGCCTAAGTTCTCTTCTCCAAATTCTATTCTTTTTTTCTTTGGTCTTTTCGAATTTTCAAAATTTTTTAAAAAGAAAATAAAAGAAATTCTACAAAGCTAACGAAATAATTTCAGGATTAAGTATCCACCACCCCATGCCAAAATGATGAGATGCCCTCATTGTTGAAATAAAGACATGAAACAGGTGGAATAACAGAATATCACCTGAGTTTCATGACAATCCAGTTAGCTCCGCAGAGAGGAGAGTATACACATGCGCTAAGTTTAATGCCTTTGGCTAGGCATAATATACATACAAGGAAGAAATTGAGAATTCGTCAAGATCAAAATAAGAACATTAATCTTCAGACCCGCTAATAGAAGATGTCCACAAGTGTGGATTGATTGAGCGTGTTTCGTGAATTTGAAATCAGGGTTAAGAGTAACCTGTAGTTGTAACTTGCAAAACGTGTCTATCAGATAAAATTTATAACTGAAACTCAAAGGAATCCCAGGTCTAACACAGGGAGGATACGCTTGCTTTAATTGAAAATCGCGCTTCGTTTTGTTTCTTTTTGGTATTTTAGGGTTTTGTTATTTTTTTATTTTTGAAATAAAATGACAAGCAATCACAAGAGAGAGATGGAATCAAATATGATGTATTTCATGAATGTCAATTACAATAAACTATGAAAGCATAAAAGAGAAAGGGGTGAGAAGAAACCTCCCGAAGCGACTGTTTGGTGAGACGAAGGTACCTGGCGGAAGCTCGGACGAAGGAGTTGGGAAGCAGGACGACAGAGGTGAGATGCAGAAGGACGTCAGGTAAAGGAAAGCTTCAGCGTGGCTCCGGAATGGAGGTGTGAAGGCAAAGATGATCCACTACCAGAATGAAGGTGGGAGGACGGTTCCAAGGCAACCTATGAATGGGGATCAGAAGATGGAGGAATATGTGGTGGGGCAGAGTTTCGTTACACTAATAGGAGCCTTGGGAGCTTGAGAGCAAGCTTTTACGGAGCGTTGGTAGGCTTGCTAGAGCTTAGGAGTAGGTGGGAGTAGAGTAGGTAGAGATGAAGAGGAATAGGGGATGTAGGGGTGTTTGTATAGTGATGGGAGAAGCATCCTACACATAGACATTCAGCAATAGCTATAAGCGTCACTAAAAGCCGCTCAAGCTGTCTCCAAAAGATCTATGCCTTTTCATTGCCTTGGCTGGCGTATGCACTACGCAGGCCATTTAGTAACAGTTGCAAGTGTCACTAAAGGCCCACCAGGTTGTCACTGAAGGTAGGCACCAACCAAGCACTCGCCCACGCTTAGATGGCATTGGTTGGCGCATGGGGAGGTGCGTCATTACCTGCGTGTGCACATTAGGTCATCCGCTGTGTCACGTGGAAGCACAGGGATCATTGATCACCAATCGTGCAGTTGAATTTGGAGCTCATGCTCGTGCTATGCTATTGATTGCGTACTCTTGCGGGGATTCGACCATGTGCCTGCAGCTTGATAGTGCCCCTCGCGACTAATGCGCTGTGGGTGTTTTTGTGTCTCAAAGATGAATTGAGTGCTGCGGGCGTGGAGGCATCCCAGCCGTTGGATCTTGATCCAATGGCTGGGATTCGAAGGTACGGAAGATGAAGGGTGTGGTCGGTTGCTGCTGGCCGGTGTTGGGTGATACGGATTTTACACAGTTTGTAAAATACGTCGTTGTAATGCGTAAAATCGATCAACTCTTAAATTTATATTCCTAGATAGGGGAGTATCTAGGGTCGTCCAAGGAGGCCAAATGTTTGCAAAATTAATTCTCTTGCTTACAAAATAGATCTCAACTTTCTTTTTGATATTTTAAATATGTAATTTTTTTTGTTTTGAAAAGACGAGGGCAAAATGCGAATTGTGGCGGAAAGTACTAACACCTATAATTGCTTAACTAAAACTTAAGAGATAGATATATCCTCTTCCTAAGCTCACTCTAGGCAAGTGGAGGCCTAGAGTAATTAGGAAGAAGAGGTGAAACAAGTCCTAGAACAAAAACAACAATTGCAATAGAAAGTAAAAAGAAGGCAATTTTATTATCTAGAATTTGTGTTCTTTTCCAAGACAAGTAGAGGAATGCTTCTACAAGAAATGAAAAAATCTAAAAGCAATAAAAGAAGCACAAATCCTCTTGCAAAATTTGGTGAAGAAGAGAGTCTTCTTGCTCCAAGCCTAGCTGCTCCTTAGCTTGAAAAGAGGGCCTCCTTCTCCTTCCTTGAGAGCTCCTCCAAGGTGGATGCTACCACCTTCAATGCTCTCCTCCAAGGGGTAGGCATGCACCACCCTCAAAAGCTCCTCCAAGGTGGCATGGACCACCTTCAAGATCTCCTCCAAAGATATTCCTTGCCTGGCTTCTCCTTTAGCTGGCGTGACTCAAGAGAGAAGGGCAGAGGGGAAGGCACCAAAGGGACAGAATATTCCCTTAATCTTCTTCTTCTTCTCTCTTGGGTATGGGCTCTAGAAAAAATATGAGAGTGAATTTGATAGCCAAGGATGGTCTGAATGGTGGTGGGTAGTGGTCTTTTTATATGGTAGGATGGGGGGTTAAGGTGACTCTTGAAATGGAGGGCTAAGATGGGAAGATGGAGGTGGTTGGCGCCAACCCAAGGGGTGCCATGGGGTGGTTATGGTGGTGAAAGGGCACCTATATTTGGCGCCAACTATGGGGCTTCTAGAAAGTAGGAGAGGTGGATGGTGGAGATGGGTTTAAGGGGAGATGTGTGGTGGAGATGAAGGGGATTTTTGGAGGGAAAAGTGGCACCAACAAGGGGGTAGTTAGGGTGGTTTTGGCGGCACTTTTAGGCGCCTTTTGGAGGTGGTGGGTAGGCTAGGTTGGCACCAAGTAGGTTTAGCTTATGTGGAGCTTAGGTGGAGCTAGTTGGTGGAGTTGTTAGGTAGGGTTTTTGGGTGGTACAAGCAAAGGAAGCTGGAGCATAGCTAAACTAAGCTAAGCTAAGCTAGCTTAGCTAATGGTGGAGTAGAGGAGGAGGTGTTGGAGCTAGGGTTTGGAGGGAGGAGTTGGTTCTGAAGAATCTGGAGCTGAAGTGGAGCAGGTAGCTGCTGAAGAGGTCAACATGGGGCTACTCTAGCTGGCTTAGCTTGCTAGTTCTTTGCTAGCTACTAAGCCAAGCTAAAGTGAGCTGGCTTCTATTGAATGGAGCTGAGGTGAGCTGGGTCTGGTGCTCCCAGGGAGGATTGAGCTGGTTGAGACAGCTAAGGTAGCTTAGCTCAATTAGCTTGAGCTAAGCTAGGTCCCTGGGAGCTGGACTTGAGCTTCTTAAGCTGGGATGAGTTCTTCTCCAGCTAGCTGGAGTTGAGTGGAGCTGTATGTAGCTAGATTTGAGTTGGGGTGAACTCCAGTCAACTTAGCTGAGCTAGCTAGAGCTCCCTGTGGACTAGTGGGAGCTGAGATAGGCTAGACTCAGCTAAGTTGAGCTGGATCTGAGCTGACCTGAGCTTGGGTGAGCTAAGATGAGCTCTCTTGAGCTGCCATTCAGTTGAGATTAGCGGAATGGAGCTGGGATATGCTAACCCTAGTCCACATGAGCTAGGTTCCAGCTGTGGTGAGCTAGATCAAGCTGAGTTCCAGCTAGTCTGAGCTCCTTCTTCACGAATTTCCTTCTTGAGTGCTAGGGTTTTAGGGATCTGTATATCTATTCATCCCTAACACTCACAAAAACACATTAAAACAACAAAAGAAAATGCAATGCATGCTTAACCTAGTTAATGCCTAAATGCATCCCAAAAACCCATTTGCAGAGTAAAATCCTAAGAGCTAGGTTTATTTTAGTGCATAAGAATGATGATAAACTGCCGTTTATCACACCCCCATGCTTATCTTTTGCTAGACTCAGCAAGACTTCAAAAATTTTTTGGAAAACGAAATTTTTGGGAAATCTAATGTTTTCTACTTTTGAGGAGAAAGAGATTAAGGGACCTTGGTTGATCTAAACATAGGAGGTACGGGATTTGTTAAAGAAAAACATCAGGATTTATTTTGGATCCAACCATTAGACAAAACGGGATCAATATATCCTCCAGAAAATTCACAAATTAACCCCTTGTTAATTTAGATGACTTGAAATTTTTTTTTAGGATTTTTCTAGCTCATGAATATGATTCGCAACTTGCAAAATCCTTTAAAACCTTGTGTCCGTACCTGTGAAAAGTCAACATTTATAAGGGCATGTTAATTTATTTATTATTACTTTTTTTTTCCCATGCTTATTTTTAGCTTAGTCTTACAACAGATGTGTCGAGATCATCATTCCCGTTACCAATCCTCAAGGGGGCTTTGGCGCCAGTACTTCGGGATAGCACTGTCCATGACACCACCCAGGAGCTCACAACCCCAAAACATAATGCGGTGTAAAGGGGCGCTCCAAGCAAACTCAAGCTCTTGCTCCGACACTATAGGTAGAGCATCGTCCAAGACACTTGAGCTGCTAAAATGCGCTTTAATGCTCCATCTAAAGATATGAAATATAGATATGGAGCAGCACCAAGGCGATAACATGTTGACATCACATCCTCAAAGGAGGCATTTTCCTCCTTCTCGATGGTGGGAACTCAAACCAATGATCTGCTTCAGACTTTTACTAAGTCCAAACAAGGGAGCTTTTCAAATTTTTAGCTGTTTTTAAGTGTTGGCTTGTGTGTGAAAATTGACACAAGAAGTTCCTCAAGACATGTAGGTTTTTGAATCAGAAACTAAGCCAAATACTTTCCACATTACAAAATAGGATCAAGTCACCTGAACTATCATGAGTTCAGGTGGAATTTTTAGAGAAGGATATCTGATCAAGTCTAAAATAGATCCTGAAATTCTAATGACCAGATCTGCATCCTGATTGCACTGTAAAAATACACCTGCAATTGTGCCATCTTGTGCTATTTCCTAGCATTACTAGTGCATATTAGGGTTCCATAATCGCATTTGTAAAAATACATGCATGCATGCATTTAATTGAGAGGGGAGGAGAGTAAATAAATGGCCTTGCATTTAACATTTTTTCCTCAAGTGCACCTTTGCAAAATTCACCATCTTTTTATTTTTTATTTCACTTGATTTTGAAATCTTCCCTGCGGCTGCATGGAGCATCCTCTTCCTCCTCGCGCCATTCCCTGCTCAGGCCCGTTCCCTGCGCCAGCCTCTCCATGCCATGAGCCATGCATGAGCATGCACAGCCAGGGCATGGCTGTGCATGCTCTCCTCTTCCTCTATAAAATAGCCACGGCTCCTCCTTTGCAAAAGCCAGCCTGGTCCTCCACAAAAAAAGCCAACGCAGCAACTTCTCCTTTCTGGCCACCGTCCCCTCCCCTCTCCCTCCATACGTCGGCCCTCCTCCTCTAAGGAGACACCCGGTGGACAGGAGCACCTCATGGTGGTGCACAACCACCACCGTGAGTCCACCACCGCCCAACTCATCAAAGAGCCGGTGGGCATGGTGGCTCTTTTCTTGGTTCACCGTTTGAAGCACCTTCAGCCATTGGAGCAAAGCTTCAAGCTGTGAAGCTCAACCGGCCACTGCACGCCCTGCAGCAGCCGGCCAAGCCCCACAGCAGCAGTAGCAAGGTGGTAGCAGGCCGCCTTCGCTTCCACGTGCGCCTGCAGGCGCCCTCGCCTCCAGCTTCTTCGCGCAAGCGCCCTGTCGCGCTCTCTCTTCCGCAATCGGCCACCGCACGCCAGCAACACCTGCAAGCCTCTGCGCAAGTAGCAAGTCTCCCTTGCCCTCCACCGCACACGCCAGTAACCCTCTCTGCGCTCTCAGTCGCGACATCCCACCCACAGCCACCAATCGGAGCCACTCTTCCACACGCACCGAGCCGTCCGCACTCACAGCACCGCTCGCTCCTGGTCGCGCGGCTCGCCCGGCCACTGAAGCCACTGTTCACGCCAGTCTACTGAACACTGTGGCTACAGTGGGGTGACCGGTGAGTTTCTCACTTAAACGGTCACCCGGCGTGCTGCAACCGGCCGCAGCCCGCACGCGCGTCTTGGCCTGCGTCGCCCGCACCCGCCCGCGTACGTCTGCGTGCGTCCGCCTCTCCCAGTGCCTGCTCCCTTCGCTCGCATGCCTCTGCGTGTGCCCGTTCCAGCCCTTCGCGCAGTGCGGTGCGCTGCGGCCTCTTCTCTCCCTCGCACCCACTCCCGTCTGCGTGCTGCGGCCTCTTCTCTCCACGCGCATATGCGCCTGTGCGCGCGCGTGGGACCTCCAGACGACGCCCACTGGTCTGCAGACGGCTTAACCCTCAGCAGCATCCTCTCTCTCTCTCTCATTCTCACAACACTCTCTCCCTATCTCTTCACCGACGCTTACACACATACACACATACACACACACCTATACACTATTATATACATATATATATATACATATACGTATACATATATATATTGATATATATACATATATTTATATACATATATATATATATACATATATATCTACATATATACATATACTTATATACATACATACATACATACATATATATATATATATATATATACACATATCTATCTATATAACTATATATACATATATATACATATATATACATATCTAGCTACATATATCTATATATACATATATTACTATATACATATACATATATCTATCTATACAAATATTTACATACCTATATATATACATATACATATATATACATATATAACTACATATATATACCTATATATTTATAACCATATATATATATACATATAGATATATTTACATATATACATATATATAAATATTTTCACATTACTTACCATACGTGGTATCACGGGAATATCTGCACCAGTTGCTGATATTCCCCGATACCTGCATACAAAAAGTGTGGTCACACTCATCTTATACCATCCATCCTACACTCCACGCGGCACCTCGTCCTGTTGGTTGCGTCTTTCTAAATGATGACCGACTCGACACCGTGCTACACTCCATCGTCGCCTCCACCCCGACCCCTTTATACATATATAGTATAGACATATATATATACTATAGTTACTTTACTCCTATTTCTCTTGCATGGCCATAAAAAGATAAAAAATATATATATAAAAGAGAAAAGATAATCTTTGAATTGTAGGTACTCCGTCTTGCGAATAGCAAGACCCATTTTGGAAACCTGATTTGGTTCAAAGCCAAGAACCTAATTTTGAGGGTGTGCCACAAGGACAAAGATTATCAGAAAAAAAATCTAAATAGAAAAACACCAAAAACACAATAAACGAATAGAAGAGATTCATTGTAGGAAAGGTGTAGAAACTTGACTCGTAACCCCACTTCCTTGAGTTCGACCCTGGGCCTAAAAGTGACCAAGATAAAATCAAGTAGGCCAGGTTAAAAATTTTGTAAAGAGATGGTTAGGTCCGATTTAGGTTAACCACTATACACATTTCAACGATAAAATCACCACATTAACAACCTAACCGGGACCAACACCATACCTTTTCCGGCGCCGTTGCCGGGGAAGTGCGCCTTCAAGTAAGTTTTTACTCCATTCATGTAATTTTTTCTCTTCTCTCTTCATGGGTGTCTCTATTTTTGGTGTGCAAGTGAACCTGTTGCAAGGAGAAGGCAGGCAGACGAAGTCGGAGACGTAAGCAGATCCAAGGCAGGAACGAGAGCGTGAAGATGCCGACACCGCATTGGAGCTTTGCACATGTTGCCGAACAAGTAGGTTTTCTTTTCTTAGCAACCTAGGTTAACTTGTAACCTTAATAAAAAAAAAAAACTAAAAACTAAAAGACTAGAAAAACTTCTTGGGATCTCTTGGGGCAAGTGGATTAAAATTCACTTGTTTGATTGATTGCCCTTACTCCCACAGCCCCAGGATTTCCCGCCCTACTTCGCATAGCGAAAATCCAAGAATATTGATTCTTGAATTTTTCACCGTGTGAAGTATTCTTTGAGGCAAACATAAAAAGATTGATTGCACCCGTCTTTTGCCTCACTTATCTGCTAATTCGGGATCACATTTTTGGTGGGGAGACTTGGAATTGAGTTGATTCCAACCCCACCACGACTTTTCAACTTGCCTAAGTTTCGATCCCGAATACTTCAACCCCAACAATTTAAGTTTCTTTATTTGTTGATTGAGCCTTGTGTGTGGAAATCTTTTTGGTGATTGGGAGCACTTGAATTGAAGTGCTTTGGCTCCCTTTCACATAAATCTAAAACTGATTCATGCATCCACACATAGAAATCTCCATTTGGGGAAGCCCATTGCATTGTAGCATGCATTAACCAACTATATTGAAGAAGGGTTTGTTGGGCTTAGAAGAAAACTTGTATTCTTGCAAAACCCGGAGATTGGTTGAATTGGTATTTCAGCAAATCCTAAAATCCATACTACTTAAGGCTGAATTCTAAAAACCATTCACCAATAAAAACTTCAATTCGGGGAGATTTCCCTGTTGCATGCTTGTTTTACACACTTGAAAAAATCAATCACGTGGCCATTACCCGTAAACAACGCCCTTCACATTCCAGAAGCACTTGATCCTAAGCCTCTGACTAAAATTGGTAGTAACTTGAACCTTCTTAAGGATTGGAGGTCTAACTACCTGCGTGTAGCGTCTACATGCTGGTGAGGGTTCCCGCGTGCTATCGTGTGTCTAAGACTGGGGCAAACGGCCTTTCAATTTGGCCCGATGGTTCTGCGGTGCTTGCATTCGGTTCCGTAGTTCGTGATAGTAGGTAACTTAGATCTTTAGGTCTAAGGGCACACTGTAGTGGTTAGGAATTTGATTGAATTGATTTGTCATCAAGTGTACCTTTGCGGCGTCATTTCTCTCATCTCTTTTCCCTTCTCATCTCCCCAATTCTTCCCACAGTAGTGCATGTTTGGGAGGAGGTCACAAAACCCTGAACTGTTTGAATTGTCTGATAAATTTAGAAAAGAAGTCGAATCGTCCTCCTCCTCCACAAACATGGCTGCATGCCCACCCCCAAATCCTGAGGGAGGAAACCACCCTCAGAACCCACTAGGTGGTGAAGCCTTAGATCCTATAACCCGCCTCCAAGCCCAAATGGAGATGTATAATTGGAAAATTGAAGCCATTCAGGAAACATTGGAGGAAATGCAGAACAGTCCCGAACGGGAGGATCCTAGGTCTCTTAGCTCCTATCAGAATCCCGCTGCTACAGAGACCATCAGACAAATTTGGGTCCCCATGGGTGGGAACGACTTTGAACTGAAGCCTAACAATATTGGCCTAATAAATTCTCATTTCCATGGTCATGCAAGTGAAGATCCTTTTCTCCACTTGGAAGACCGAACCCGACTGGCTGAAATGGTTAAACCAAGAAATGTCAGGTTACCTATAGTCCTCATGAAAATGTTCCCGTTTTCATTGCGGGATAAAGCGTCGCAGTGGTTACGGACCCTTAGGAGAACCATCTACTCTTGGGAAGAGATGCGAACAGCATTTCTCAAGAAGTTCTTCCCAATTGGGCGAACCAATGCGCTTCATCGTGCTATCACCTCTTTTACACAACAAAACAGCGAACAATTTCATGAGGCATGGGAGAGGTATAACGACCTCCTCAGGAAGTGTTCGCACCACGGTCTGCCTAAGTGGCATATAGCCCAGATTTTCTACTATGGGCTAAATGAGACTTTGAAGCAGATTGCAGATGCTTCCTGCAGAGGGAATTTTATGAATAAAGACGAGAATGGAGCATTCGAATTGTTTGAAAATATGAGTGAAAACTCAATGAACAATGCCTCCATTGTTGCCTTTAATCGTACCAGCCAGCCCCGAAATGTCCACGAAGTTGACACAGGACCCTCCCATTCATCCACTGATCTCAGCCTTATTGCACAAAAACTGGATGAAGTCTCTGTCGTGCACAAGAAGCTGGACGAGCTTCTGGTCAACCCCGCCCGTTCTATGGCAAACACCCCCACCTCACCACTTCATCACAATCCCAATTCTTCCAACACCAGGCTTATCCCGAGAAACCCGGTAAGACCTTCCTTACCGAGTGTCGCGCCGAGCGACTCGGTAAGTCATGTGGATCTGGCTTCTACGAGCCAATATTTCGACACGGAGGACCAAGCCTCCGTGTGCTCGAAAGCGTATTTACATGCGGACACATATTCTAGCATAGAAGATGCTTGCGCCCTGGGGAACAACCCATTCTCTGCCACTTATAACCTAGGGTGGCGAAATCATCAGAATTTCGCATGGTCCAACAACCCGCAGTGCCAAAACTTCGCGGGTGGACCAATGTGACCGTCCGCACCCGTTATCCCAAGGGCCCAGTCTAATCCTATGGCAAATCTACCATCAGGCCCTTGCGTACCGCAAACCGAACACGCATCAAGTCCTCTTGATAAATTGATGCGAATGATGACGGAAATTTCAAAGTGCCATGAAGAGAACATGACCTCTCTTTAGCACCAATTGGCGCAGCAGAATGCTGAGATCAGTCAACTACGCATGGCGACTCGATCTTAGGGCACTCTTCCCACCCAACCTGTTCCAAAGCTGCGAAACTTCGTACCCCATGGTCCTCAACCACAGGTACGACCTTCTCAGGGGCAGGTTAATCAAATTCTGCAAGCTTCGAGCATTCCATCGGAATTTCTGGCTAATCCCACTGCAGCACCACACTCTTATGTCCCTATTGCAAACCCTCCTCCGCCGTATGATCCCACTGGACCCTCATTGTCCAATGCTATCACTATGAGGAGCGGTAAGTAGACCGCCGATTTGCCTCAACCTGATCCTGGCCCGTCTTCTTCATTGCCCTCTCCTTCGGGATGCGCAGCTCATTCGTGAGAGGACGATAAACCCAAATTGGTGCCAGAATCAGTTCCATTCCCTGAGGCTCTACTGAGGGAGCCAAAAGGAAAAAAGAAAGATACACAAGCCTTTGATAACCTGCGTAATTTGTTCAAGGATGTAGAAATCAAGGTACCCCTGCTCGAGGCTATCGACCACATACCTACTGTTGCCCGATTTTTCAAAGACTACACAACACCCAGGTGACAGTCAAAGAAAACTAAGAATCCGGTGGATCTCTCGCCTCATGCGAGTTGTGCTATATTGTCAAACCTACCACCAAAGCAGAAAGATCCGGGCACACCACTGATTTCCTGTAGCATCCAAGGCTACAATTTTAACCGTGCCCTGCTTGATCTAGTATCTTCCATCAATCTTATACCAACCATCATGCTCGAAAAATTTTCCTTGGGAAATCTGAAACCTACTCCTATCACGTTACAGTTGGCAGATCATTTTGTCAAAATCCCGAAGGGTGTGGTGGAAGACATGGTGTTTAGGGTCAACAGTCTCTGTTTTCCTATTGACTTTCTTGTCTTAGATATGGAAGTTCCTAGCTCACTTTCTGATTGTCCGATCATCCTTGGTCGACCTTTCTTGGCCACAGCCTGTGCCCTTATCAACTGTGAGTTGGGCTGTATTGAGATTGCCGTTGGATCTGAAAAGCTTTAGCTTAACATCTTCAAGGAAGCCAAGAACTTTGATTGCGATTGTATCGAGGATGACACGTCTGACGAGGACATGGCCGTTAGTGCATGTATCAGACTAATTGGGACCTATTCTGACTGCTGCGGATTGCCTATAAACACTGTCGACTGCCTGACCAACACATATTGTGACGTTCCCCCATCCCTCCCTTGTCCCGTACCTTCTCCTGGCCAGACTTCTGACGAGGTTTTCTCCGCTTCCCATACCTCGTGGTCTGAGTCATATCTAGGCTACTCACCGTCGATCCACACTCATGAAGACTGGATTGCCCTTTCTTTCCCGGCAAATCAGGCGGATTTGCAAATCCACACTGGGACCTTGAGCCCATATACTTCTCATTGGGGCTATTCCTTTTTGGATCCATCTATCCAAGAAGCCCCTCTTCTTGGCCAATCTGAAGGCCAACTTCTTCCTCCTGACCTGTTTTCTGATCCTCCTGGGACATTCTCGTCCCAGGAAATGCCAGATCTTTCATCTTCCACCATCACTTTTCACGCCACTGTCATGGTCACTTCACTTGTCACTTCACCACCCACCATCCACCCACCCTACCACCCTGCTGTATACCCTGCACCTCAGCTCTCGTTACTTGATCTTTCGTCCTTTCTCTACCTTTCCCTGCATGCATATGAGGACATAGCATTGTTTGGCATGGGGGGGTGGATAGGCATCCATAGGATCTGGGTATTTTATGGTATCATGCAGTTTCCACCTATTTATAAATATGTAAGAAAAAGAAAAAGAAAAAAAAATAATAATAAATGGTGTTTAGTAATGATCTGAAGGCTGAAACAAAAATACAATAAGTGTTTATGGACATTCAACCTCTGTTTTGAAGACTTTCCAGGCCACAGAAGCTTGATTCGCTTAGGCTCGGCTTAATTCACTTGAGCATTGACATGATAGATCGGAATTTCTCATAACTAAGGACGTATTCTTGTACTTGAGACACCAGTACAGGATTCGTTGGTTTGCTTCTACTTGAGAGTGTAAGTAAACTTGTTTCACACTACACTTATCAAGAAAGACCAGGTGAACATAAGATCCAACCCTAGTGTTCATTAGGGAAGGTGGAGTCCTTACCTATGCGCACAGGTAAACTTTTTATCCCAGGCTTTAGTCTTGTGTTTAGGAGCGACTCTTTCCACCAAGAAAGAACTCTCGCACCAAAAAGAAAAGTGTGCTCCTCCAAATAATGTTGTAAGAGATATACTGACACATGTTTCAAAAAAAAAAAAAAGAGAAGATGCAAATAAGTTATTATATCTCGCAAATGTCTGTAAAGTCTCTACCCTAAAAAAAGTTCTTCAGGGCAAGTTGCAAATACCCTATTTTTCCTGTGAGCCATAAATGTCGGAAAATGGGAGTTGAGTTTTCTGTCATCTTCTTAAGGGTCAATCCGAAAACACGAGCTGAAACTGGGACCAACCTGTACTTAAAGATTCGTGAAACCCTGGGCTTGAGTCTTAATGTTCATCTGGTCAGTCTTGATCCTTCACTAATCACAAGCCATAACCTCTTGATCTCTCGAGTATGGCAAAAACCTCCTGGGTCCTGGAAATCGTACTTAAGGATTAAATATCAAGAGTCCTGGTTAGTCGAGAGATGATCTATGTCATGTGAGACTTAAAGTACTGGTAGTCTTCTCTACAATTGGTTCTCACAATATCAAACAATAAACACACCTCTATCGCCTCAGAAGAAAATCTTCAGCCTAAGATCATTTCTAAATAATGTTTTGCTAGGGACTAGCAAAAGATAGGCATGGGGGTATGATTGCACCGCAAAAATACACCAGCAATTGTGCCGTCTTATGCTATTTCCTAGCATTACCAGTGCATATTAGGGTTCCATAGTCGCATTTGTAAAAATACATGCATTCATGCATTTAATTGAGAGGGGAGGAGAGTAAATAAATGGCCTTGCATTTAACATTTTTTCCTCAAGTGCATCTTTGCAAAATTCACCATCTTTTTATTTTTTATTTCACTTGATTTTTAAATCTTCCCCGTAGCTGCATGGAGCATCCTCTTCTTCCTCGCGCCATTCCCTGCTCAGGCCCTTTCCCTGCGCCAACCTCTCCATGCCATGAGCCATGCATGAGCATGCACAATCAGGGCATGGCTGTGCATGCTCTCCTTTTCCACCATAAAACAGCCACGGCTCCTCCTTTGCAAAAGCCAACCTGGTCCTCCACAAAAAAAGCCAACACAGCGTCTACGTGTTGCGGCCTCTTCTCTCCCTCGCGCCCACTCCCGTCTACGTGTTGCGGCCTCTTCTCTCCGCGTGCATACGTGCCTGCGTGCGCGCGTGGGACCTCCAGACGACGCCCACTGGTCTGCAGACGGCTTAACCCTCAGCAACACCCTCTCTCTCTCTCTCTCTTTCTCACAACACTCTCTCCCTATCTCTTCACTGACACTTACACACATACACTCACACTTTCATACACACACACACACACCTATACACTATTATATACACATATATATACATATACATATATATATTGATATATATACATATATTTATATACATATATATATATATACACTTATATCTATATATATAGTAGTATGTATAAAACTAAGTATTAGTATACATATATATATAGATATATACATAAATCTATATACTTATATATATATACATATATATCTACATATATACATATACTTATATACATATATATATATACATATATCTATACATATATTAGTACTTATATAACTATGTATTAGTCTATATACATACTTATATATATATATATATATACATCTATATACTTATATATATATATATACATATATATACACATATACTTATACATACATACACGTATATATATATATATATATATATATACATACATATCTATCTATATAACTATATATACATATATATACATATATATACATATCTAGCTACATATATCTATATATACATATATTACTATATACATATACATACATATATATACATCTATATAGTTATATATACATACATATACATATACATATATCTATCTATACATATATTTACATACCTATATATATATATATACATATGCATATATATACATATATAACTACATATATATACCTATATATTTATAACCATATATATATATACATATAGATATATTTACATATATACATATATATAAATATTTTCACATTACTTACCATACGTGGTATCACGGGAATATCTGCACCAGTTGCTGATATTCCCCGATACCCGCATACAAAAAGCGTGGTCACACTCATCTTCCAGCATCCATCCTACACTCCATGTGGCACCTTGTCCTGTTGGTTGCATCTTTCTAGACGACGACTGACTCGACACCGTACTACACTCCATCGTCGCCTCCACCCCCACCCCTTTATACATATATAGTATAGACATATATATATATATATACTATAGTTACTTTACTCCTATTTCTCTTGCATGGCCATAAAAAGATAAAAAAAAAATATATAAAAGAGTAAAGATAATCTTTGAATTGCAGGTACTCCATCTTGCGAATAGCAAGACCCATTTTGGAAACCTGATTTGGCTCAAAGCCAAGAACCTAATTTTAAGGGTGTGCCTGAAGGACAAAGATTATCAGAAAAAAAATCTAAATAGAAAAACACCAAAAACATAATAAATGAACGGAAGAGATTCGTTGTAGGAATGGCGTAGAAACTTGACTCATAACCCCACTTCCCTGAGTTCGACCCTAGGCCTAAAAGTGACCAAGATAAAATCAAGTAGGCCAGGTTAAAAATTTTGTAAAAAGATTGTTAGGTCTGATTTAGGTTAACCACTATACACATTTCAACGATAAAATCACCACATTAACAACCTAACCGGGACCGACACCACATCCTCATCCCTAGTTTGTTAAAGATTAAATCCCATTGTACCAAAAGTGAAATTTTCGACCTTAGTCCCGATTGGAAAAATTTTTCCTCAAAAGGTTTTCAACATTTTTATTGTTTTGGGTATGCAAGTAGGAAAATAAAAATGCATGTTTTTAGGTTTTGAAAATCCTAAATCGATCGTCAAAGTTTAAAAACACCCCCCCATGCTTAAGATATGCAATGCCCTCATGCATTAGGAGGGAAAGGGGATCACCTTAGTGATGAACGGTCAGGTTTAGGAGGATCAAAACCTGAAAAAAAAAGAAGAAAAAAGGAAAGCAGGAAAAAATGATGGGTTACCTCCCATCCAGTGCTATCTTTTACACCATTCAGCCGGGCGTGAAGGTATGCATGGAAGGCGGAAAATCATGTAAATAGTTGGACACTTGGATGCCCGCAAAAAAAGTGTCTTCTTCTAGATCCCTAGAATATTGATTAGAAGCAATATTGGGATCAAAGTTGGATGGAAAATGATAAGTGTAGCCCGAGTTTGGCCATGGTTTTAAATCAGGTTGGATGCCAAACTCGGGCGGGGTTGGTGGCAGGTCCATAAGAAAGGAGTCGGGGAAGGAATGGTGAGGATTGGGTGAAGTTAGTGTGGAAAAGTGGGGTGCAGGAATAGTGGGTGGGTTAGGGTGATCAGGGGGTGTATCAGGAATAGATTTGGGGCCAAGACAAGTCTCCAGATCACAAATTTCGCTGATCACTGATTCTGAATCAGAATCCTCAAAAAAATTGCGGTCGGTAAGGATATCTATCAACATTGTTTCCTCCACCATATTGGAAATTTTCGTATCTGAGTCCTCAAAAAAGTTATCATCATGGAATCTCCTGGAGGTTTTGAAAATATCTAAAGTGATAGTTTGGCTGGAGCAAGTGATATCCATTTTGCCTGTGTGGCAATTGATATTTGCCTTTGCAGTGGCCAGAAAAGGGCATCCAAGGATTATTGGGGAGTCCAGTAATGATTCAGGTACCTCAATGTCAAGAACCAAAAAGTCTGCCGGGAAGACACAATTCTGGACCTTGACCAAAACATCCTCAACAATCCCATGAGGTTTGATTGTAGATCGGTGGCTAATTGAAGGGTAACCTCGACGGGTTTTAATTCACCGATCTGAAATTCTTCAAATAAAATCATGGGAATAATATTAACTGAGGCACCAAGATCAAGGAGGACGTGATTAAAAATAGTATCATCAATAATTACTGAGATTAAAGGTGCCCCCGGATCTTTCATTTTAGGAGGCAGCTTGCTCTGTATGATAGAGCTTACTGTCTCTGAAAGATGCACCTGTCCTAGATCTTTGGCCTGCCTTTTAGGAGTACAGATCTCCTTTAAAAATTTGGCATAGGCAGGTATATATTTGATGGCATCTAGGAGAGGAATATTGATTTGAACTTGCCCAAATAGATCCATGAGTTCTTCTGTGGTGGGCTCAGATTTCTTTTTTTTCTTGGTGTTGGGGTGGAGAGCTTGTGGGAAAGGGATAGGAATCCTGTCTTGAGATTTTTGTATTTCTTTTTCTTCCTGATGGGGAGGTGGGGAGTCAATTTGCACAGGGATTTCACCAGGTTTGTGTGAAGGCCCGGGATCAGTGGTGGTTTTCCCACTCCTCAAAGTAACGGCATGTGCAGTCGGATTATTAGTTCGAGGAGGTGGGGGGGCCTGTGGTTGCGGAAACCTGGGAGGATACTGAGGTGGTGGATTAGTAGGAGGCTGATTCGGGTAGTGCAGATTTTTGCCCGGATATTGGTTCCTTTGGTGATTAGGGTTGGGCATGGGTTGGGACGGAAGATGTCCTGTAGGTCTTTGCGTGGGAGTAACCCCAATCTGATTGTTTAGATTTGTGATGGTGCAGGTTACTTCCGTCAATTTTGTTTGCATTTCCTGCAGGGTTCGCATCATCTGGGCATTGATGTCTTGTTGGGATGGCCTAGGATGGAAGGTTGGATTCGACCCATACCCATTAAAATGATCTGGTTGGGAAGGAACCTGATTATTCCAGGAGTAGGTCAGGTAATTTTTCCAATTGGAAGAATTTTTAAAGGGCTCCTGGATGGCAGAAATATTTTGAGTGGGGTTAAGATCTGGATAGTTGTAATTCCCCAGTGAATCATGGGAAACCTCAGAATACTAGTAATAATCAGTAGGAGTAGTGTTGAGATTGTGCAAATTTTCTCTTCATGGAAAGTTAGGTTGGGTTAGATGTGGATTATGTGGAGCTTGGGTTGATGTGGCTAGTCTTTCCTCAATTTTCTTTTGATTAATATGCATCTGGTCGAGTCTTTGAGTCATCATTTGAAGATCGTCTTGGGTGACAGGGATAGATTGAGTGCCTACTTCATGAACACCGAACTGCGGGTTTTGAGTTCTGCAAAATGTGTTCATGGAAGCTTGATTAAATGAGTTTTCCTCATTTCTTCAAAAAGGTCATAGGCACTTTCAGCATCTTTATTTGAGAAGTGGCCGCCACACGAGGCATCAAAAAAATGTCGAATTTGATCTTCTAATCCATGATAGAAGATTTGCACAAGCAGCCATAAAGGAATCTCGTGGTGCAGGTAACTTCTTAAGGGATCTTGAAGTCTTTCCCAAGAATCATGGAAAGTCTCACCAGATTTTTGGTGAAAGGTCGTAATAGATCTTCGCAGGGAATTGGTACGACCTATGGGAAAGAATTTCTTGAGGAAGGTGCTCTTGAACTAAGGCCAAATTGTGATGGGTCAACCAATGGTCCTGAACCAATAAGCGGCCTTATCTTTAAGAGATAATGGAAAAAGCCGCAACAACCATATGTCTTCTTGCTTATTTCGGGAACGGGTTGTTTGTGCAAGAAGAGTCAGCTCTTCAAGGTGGCTAAAAGGGTCTTCCCTAGGAAGGCCATGAAAGTGTTTAATTAGGTTCAGGACTGCAGGCTTGATCTCGAAGTCCCCCTTTGGTATGACCACCCCTGGTCATTCCTCATAATAAGATGGATCATAAAAATCTTTTAGAGGAATAACAGGCTGCTGACGGGGTGGTGGGTTTGGCCTTTGATTGGCTAGGTTTTGGATGTTCCTAGTCAATGTTTGTTGATTGGAATTTAATTTATCAATTTACTCAGCCATCAATTTTAAAAGATCAGGCAGGGGGTCTTGATGTTGTGTTTGGGGCAATTTAAGATTAGGGAGCTCCAAGTGTGGGAAGTTAAAGGTGGGTGGGTTTTGGGTGGAAGGGTTAGAATTAAGGTTAGTAGTGGGGTTAGAGGTAAGATTAGAGGTGGAAGTGGAAGGGTTAGTGGACCCATTTTGTTGATTTTCCATTTTTTTAGAAGGAGAAGACAGAATAAGTGGTCTTTTTGCGTGGGGGGCGAAATCAAATGGTCCTTCCAGGTGCGGATTTTGAGATCGTCACCCATGCATAAAATGAAAGAACAGGAGGGGAGGAGAAGAGAAAGAGATGAGAGAAAGTGTGCAAATCAAACAACCAAGGCTAGACCTAACTTAAGTGCGACTCCCTAATAAGAAACCTAAGACTTGGTCTATGTAGGAAATAAGTAATCAATAGTGAATACCTGTTCTATCAACAAATCTAGCCAAGTTGCTTAAGGGGAGGTCTGGGCCCAAACGTTTCCCAGGGAAAACCCTAGGTGCTTGTACAAACCCACGCCTGGTCGTTTGACACGGCCCCTCAGCCTGAACACCAGATATAGATTACAGAATTGGTACTAACTAAAGAAAACTTAAGACCTAGATAGCAAGCCTAAGTTGATGAAGCCTTAGGGGTCAAGTTGCTACAAATTTTAGTTAGGTCTAGGATACTATAGTGCACACGAAATGTGGAGGGCATTAATTGGGTTGTTGCCCTGTTATTTCAATTTCTTTTTTGTGTGTGCAGTAATTGGAGAGTGGCTCCAACAAAAAGCAAGTTGTCACACAATTATTGTATTTCTGTCTTTTAGGATTGGATTTAACTTATTGTATTTTTAAGGTTTTCTTTTTAAGTTTTCAAACAAGTTTGAGATTCCACGAATAAGAGGAAATCAAGTTGTATGGGTGAAGATATGTTTCCTTTTGTTGTTTGTTTCTAAAAATGAAAAAAGAAACCCTAATCCAATTGGTCCTATGATAGAAATTTAACTACTAATGAGTTATTTTTAGGATTTTTGAATAGATAGTGGTCCAAACAATGCAACCAACAAAACTACCTTATGTAAAATCAAACAAGGATTCTAGAAAAGATTTTTGTAAGATTTTAGGAATTTGTTTGATAATTTTTTTGAATTTTTATTTGTACCGGTGTCAAAGTCCAAAAATGATACCCGTAGGTATTTTGGACTTTTTATATTACCACTGACCTCAGAAAATTTTTGTGATTTTATATAATGTATATAATTTTACAAGGATTCCAGAAAACTAAGTTTCATAGAAATTGAATGAGTATAAAAATCCTAAAAATTTGTGGACAGTAGCAAAATAGGAAGATTAGAGGGTGTGACCCCTTTGCAGTCCATGAATTTTTAAAAATTAAATACAAATCTAATTGATATAAAATTTGGCACAGATGTTTCTAGCTCAATTTGGAATCAATGTATGAAATTTTATGATTTTAGGAGGCCTTTGGTGTTAGGAATTTATTTTTCAAATCTGGACAGAAATCTGGACCCGAAAAATAGAACACCAATACTTGCAATGGAGTGGTGTTAATGAAACATTTAAGCAAACAATGAATTTTTATAGGCACCACTCCACTTAATTAAAGTGTTTAGGGTCCTAAAAGTCAAATTTAATTTTTTTTTTTGCAGTCTTTTAACCTAAATGTGACAAGAAATGGGAACCAACCTGAATTTCCCGGGAAGAAAAGGATCTTTGAGCTCTTGCTTGCAGATTCCTGCTTCCTTCCTACAATACTTCCTACACACACAAAAGAAAAGAAAGAGAAGGGGATGAGATCCACTTCAAGCAAGAGAAAATTGACTAATGCAAAGCCATGCCTCCCCAGCAACGACGCCAAAAAGTTATATGGATTTTACGCAGTTCGTAAAATACGTCGTTGTAATGCGCAAAACTGATCAACTCTTAAATTTATATTCCTAGATAGGGGAGTATCTAGGTGTTGAACGTCGGGTTGCTACGCTAACGTGTTTGGTTTTGAAAACCTTGTCGTTGTAGTATGAAAGTGAAGAACTCGTGTTCAACAAATAAAGTTTATATCGGAATGGAAATCCCAGGTCGAACACAGGGAGGTGGACGTTTGATTTAAAAAATTCACGTTGATTTTATTTGTTACGAAGTAATTCAATTGATTAGAACTATCTAACTATTTACAATAAATCGAAGAGAGAGAGAGAATATTACAAATAAAAACCAAAATGAGATGTAGAATAAACATGGAATTTCATCATCAGAACGATTGTTCGTTACACTAGAAAGAAGGAAAATGATTACAATAGAAAGCAGTAAATCTACTCTAAAAAGCATTAAAAAGAATGGAGAGAGAAATATCCTCCTCGACGGTTGCTTGGAGGACAAGTCGAATGGGACGATGCCTGGACGAAGGAGGATGAAGTAGGACGAAGGAGGGTGAAGCAGGAAGAACGGGAATAGGGAAGCACGTCATCGTCGTCGTGGGATCCGCTTCCGAAAGGGGGACGAACAATTGACTTTATCTCGCGAGAAGCATCCCGGGTGTAGGACAAGCTTCTCTTGAGCTTTGGAGAGGGAGAGAAGAGAAGGAAGGGATGAGAATTTCGTGTGGAGGGGGTGTCCTTTTATAGTTGCAAGGAGTGGGGGCAATTTGGTCATTACAACTCTTAAAACATTAATTCAGGACCTTTAGTGACAGATAAAACCGTCGCTAAAGGTCCGAACGTGGGCGTAGTGGGCGAAGCGCACGATCCTGCTCGCTTGCTCGCGCGTGTAACGCACGTACACGTCCAACCGCTCTCAATAGTCTGATCGCGAGATCGGATGGCTTAGATCGCGCTTTCGCCTGCCTCCTCTACGCACCCCATTGCGTGCAATGCCGCGTCTCGTGCGACCGTGCAATAGCGCGTGGGGCGGATTGGGAGTGCATGACCGTCTGATCGCGATCCAGCGGCCAATCGTGCCCGCTCTCCCGCACCGCTCGCCCGCTTCTCGCATTTTGAACGCGCGCCAGCGCCTCGTGATTAGGCGCTTGCTTGCTGTGTTGTGGAGAGTTGGTCACGGAGATGATTTTAGCGGCGTGTGCTCATGGCCGTTGGATCAAGATCCAACGGCCCAGATTGTGCGTCGGATTTTCTTTGGAGAGGCAGCAGTGATCCTGAGGGCCAGTTGGACGGCTGAGATGGTGCCACGTGGCACCATCTGAGCCGTCCATCTTCTTGATGATGTAGATGGTGCCACGGTTGTTGGATTGAGTCGATTTTTGCATCGTTAGGCTACGATCGTCGATCCGAATCCATCCGTGTAGTCAGATTTGACATTTAAAGTGTGGATTCACACCATCTTGGCCCTTGATCTTCTAAGGTTCCCTGGTCACTATCTGATGCTACAGATGTCTGATTAGGGCGATCTTGGAGTCGTTGAACTCCAATCGTCGCCCTGATCACATCTGTACGGCTGGATCTTCGATCCAAGGCCCTGATAAAAAGTTTGCCCTGTCCATGAACATAAAAGGAGACAATTAACCTCCATTTTATTCAAACTACTTTAAATGCAAGATGATGCATGTTATACAATATTTATAGTATGCAATGCAATCCTATGCTTAAGAACATGCATAAATAGACATCTTAAGTTGCGTAAACGTGTTTACATCATGCCCCCATGCCTATCTTTTGCTAGTCCCTAGCAAAAACTATATGCTATTTATAAAAGAATCAGGTTGGATTGTTTGGGCTTGAGTTATTTTCAATCATTAAGAAAATGGATCTGAACTTTTAAAGACACAACAGTGCCCGAGTATCTGCCAAAATGAAGGCCGCCTCAAGCCCTCGCCTTATTCAAAGAAAATTTTATTTTTCTCTTTTTCGTCTTTTCTAATTTTTTTGGATTTTCAAGTTTTAGGGTTTAAGAGTGGCTTTCTACGGCCATTCAAATCACCCAAGATTTGATGAGAACCCTAAGTTCTAAGCATCTTATTGTGAATGTGATAGACTCATTGACCGACAGTTAAAATGGACTTCGGATTTCTACGCCTCTAGGTGACCTAAAAAAGAGAATTCTGCCTAAAGGTGTATTTTACATCCGGTAGCTTTCTCCCTACTTTTATTTTTTTACGGGGTCAACACAAGGGTGAATCCAGTGTATGTCTCCCCGGTTTATTCTACTTCTCCGCTTCTTCCTAAGTGTTTTGGGAATTTTCAGTGCATTTATTGAGCTGGGTTCTAGACAACCGGTTGATGAGCTGTTACCACCGACAACTTGCCAGCCATACTCGTGCGGTGAAGTGTGGCTTATTTCTTTTTTTCTTTTCTCCTTTTCTTTTTGATTTTTTTTTTTAAGTAGGTGGCTTCCCTGATCTAAGATTTACCTAAAGGCAGCAAAAAGAGAAAGATCTAGTGACTGGGCTCTGGACAACCTACCTATGGACTGTTACCCACGATAACTTGCTAACCATATCACCCTAGAAGGTTCATTAGCTACCCAATTTCCGTTAGAATCATCGAACAACGAGTCAGTGACAAGATAGTGTGTAGATGCTTAAAACTCAAAATTCCCTCAAATCAGAGGGTGGGTTGATAAGTCATGTACTTATCACCCAAACTTATTTACTCAAATTACAATAGAATTAAGGCTGGCGAGGACTCGAAAAATAAGTCCACATTTTTGTGGATACACGAGTTGATTAAGTCCAAAGACCTGAAGGGTCTTTGTGTTCAGATCCTAATGTAAAATTTCCTAAGATTGAAAATTTTCTTAAACCCAAGTTCTCTTTCCTAATTCCATAATTTTTTTTTTAATAAAAGAAAATAAAACAAATCTATGGAGCTGACGAATAAATTTAGAGATGAATATGCACCCCCCCATGCCTATCTAATGCAATGTCCTCATTGTATTAAAAAGACATAAAACAGAGTGGAATAGCGTAGAAAGTACCTGAATTGCGTGAATGTCTGGTCCGCTCCGAGATGAAAACTGAAAAGAATTGTATATGTGCTGAATTTAGTGCCTTCAGCTACGCACACTATACAAAGAAGAGAAACAACAAATTTACAGGTGCAAGTTAGAATTAGAATAAACATAAGAAACTTCTGACTTGTTAGCAGATGTCCACAGATGTGGACCAAATTGTGGTGCAGACCCATACCCCATAATCGAGAATATCTTAGGTTCTGGATAAAAATTACCCAAAACCTAAAATCAGTATGCAAGCGGGGTCGGGCCTGCGATTTAAGAGGATGCAACCCAAGACCAAAAAGTTGGGTTACAGAGAATTCAAACGGATAATCAATGAATGTGTGCTTGGGCTGAACATCCTCAGAACAAATGTCATAAGGGTTT
Organism: Thalassia testudinum; assembly: GCA_037157565.1. NCBI lineage: Eukaryota > Viridiplantae > Streptophyta > Magnoliopsida > Alismatales > Hydrocharitaceae > Thalassia > Thalassia testudinum. The sequence goes on along the minus strand of JAZHRO010000071.1, from coordinate 30,030,006 downwards.
TGGTTTGATGGTTTCAGATGAAATGGAGCCCTTAGACACAGTCTTCTACTTCCTTTGGGGTTAGCTTCCCAAATAAGAACTTCTCGGCTCCTATCCTCCTCATTCAGAATGTTAAATTCCAGGACCTCTTGCATATTAATCACCCCATTTGAAATCTCCAAGTCTAAATGATGTGGCTGAATCAGAATTGACTTGGGTCTAATTAACTCAAAAACAGAATCATCGATAAGCTCAACGGGGTGTAACTGACAATCATGGCATTGAATTGAATCCTCTAGAAAATGCGATTCTAGATTCGTAATGTGTGCATTAATAAGATCAGTTTCCTCAGTTCTTAGGCTATCAAATGATCTTTCAAATTCCTCAGGCCCAATCGTCTCACAAAAATCGTGTTCTGTAAACTCGTGTGAGACTTCGCAACTTGAATCTTCACCATCAAAGAAATCAAGATCTGTATCAATGTATGTCCCAAAATCATCTGTCACTTTCTGATCCATGGAGACATATGTTTCCTCGTACCTCGGCTCAGGGATCTCAGGTGAAGAAATCAGATCATCCTTAATTGGTAGCTCTAATTCAATCTGGTCAGCCTTGTAACACGTGTCCCCCCAACAGGTGCCAGAATGGGTTCTGAAATTGGCTCTCCTGAAGAGGGTTCATCCTGGGAATCATCCCACGACTGAACTAAAGCAACTACAAATCTCATCCTCAATTTCGCTAATTTCCCAAGAAGAAACTCACCCGGGTTCTTATCCTTAACATCCTGGAGCCAATCCAACAAATACTTGTTCAAATCATCAATCATTTCAATCAGAGGCTCCATTAAGACTCTCAATGGAAGGTATTGACTGAACTTCTAAAGATTGTATGATATTCCTCAAGTTAGCCAGAACCTTATCTTGAACCTGGTTACCCTGAACCAAATGAGTTGGTTCAGGGTTGGGTGGGTTTAGGATCAATGCAGGGGAATTAACGAATTGAGATTCATTATATTCTTCTTGATAATAAGTCATTTCAGATTGTTCAAAAGGTGGTGATGACCTAAAGGTAGTGTAATCAGAGGATGGGTAAGGATCAGTGCATCCTTCTTGATTATAGATCGTATTAGGTTGTTCATGAAAGGGTGACGATCTATAATCGATGTGGCTCTGAGAAGGATAGAAATCACAATCAAAGTGTTCAGGGTTAGACCCTAAACATGGAGGTCTGGAATTGTATCCCCAATCCGAGTTATCCCAACTAACTGATGGTTGATTACAGTATGAGTCGGGATAATCGTCATGTTGAGGATAAATCAAAACGGGAGGGAAAGAACGGGAATGCGTGTAATATGTGGAAGGATTCATGAGAGATGGGAGGAAGAAATGCGCCCTACAATACAAACAATCAAACTTGTCCTTAAGTGGGCTAGACTAAAGACCTACAGACTTCCAAAACCCGTTTTGAGATAGAGAAATGATTTGATCTACTTCTATCTATTCAATCCAACCAGTTAGAAGGAGGGACTGGGGAGAAGGTTCTTCCTTCGGCTTGTGCCTCCAATTCCTAGTGTACCCCCCAGCCGCGATCATTTGATTCTGCTCCCCTAGCTAGACATCAGATTGAACAGTAGAAACAGACTAATCGAAAATAATCTCTTTCTAGGCTTTGAAGAGCGAGTCAAATCCTTAAGGCCAACGTATAGTCTATTTTATTTAGGGCTAGGTTTGAATGTGCTTTGGAATGTGATGGGCCCTTTATCTGGGTTGTGCCCTTAATGACTGATTGATTTGTGTGTGTGTGCACAACCAGTGGTTTTCAAGCTAGATTATTTTTGATGTGGTGCATTTTAGGGTTCAAATCTTGCTTAGTAGCTTTTAGGATGCAACTTTAGGTGTTTTCAAACAAGTTTTGTTGGTACACCAGGTTTTGAAAGCACAGGTGATGATGTTTTCCTTTAAAACTTAAAATATTGTGGAGTGCCTGGTAAATCCCTAAGAGTTGAACCTATGTGGCAGCTACTTGATGAGTTGATTTTAATTGAAATGGTGCGGCCCAATCAACTCAAACAATTGGCCTATTGCACCACTTAATTAGGCACACAAGTGATTACCTAATCAGATTTCTACTCAATTATGTGTTTGAATGTGTGTACTAGCTCCAAAGATCGGTTTACTGGTTGAGTTTAAAAATTAGATGAGGTTGTGTACCTTTGTGAGATTTTTTCTCTATTTTTTTTTTAATGTGGAGGTTGGGGCGGGTGTGGGTGTCAAACAACAAAACAATCTAACCTTAGAGTTTATAAGAATACCTAGGTTGATTGATGTTTGTGTTATTACGTGGTGGAATGAAATCTAATAGGTGGGAGGTAGGGGATAACTCACAGAACCTTCCACAGCACTTTTCTCCAATCTACCGCGTTTGCTTGTCTCAAAAGAGTACTTGCAATCACAATAAGAAAGGAGAGAAGTGAGGTAAATGATTCGTAAGTTATAAAAATGCGATGAAAAAAAAATTAAAGAGCGTCGCCTCCTCGGCAACGGCGCCAAAATGTTGAACGTCGGGTTGCTACGCTAACGTGTTTTGTTTTGAAAACTATGTCGTCATAGTATGAAAGCAAAGAACTCGTGTTCAACAAATAAAATTTATACCGGAATGAAAATACCAGGTCGAACACAGGGAGGCGGACGTTTGATTTAAAAAATTCGCGTTGATTTTATTTGTCACCAATTGATTAGAACTATCTAACTATTTACAATAAATCGAAGAGAGAGAGAGAATAAGAGAGAGAGAATATTACAAACAGAAACCAAAACGAGATGTAGAATAAACATGAAATTTCATCATCAGAATGATTGTTCATTACACTAGAAAGCAGTAAATCTACTCTAGAAAGCAGTAAATCTACTTTAGAAAGCATTAAAAAGAATGGAGAGAGAAATATCCTCCTCGACGGTCGCTTGGAGGACGAGCCGGACGGGACGATGCCTGGACGAAGGAGGACGAAGGAGGGTGAAGCAGGAAGAATGGGAACGGGGCAGCACGTCGTTGTCATCGTGGGATCCACTTCCGAAAGGGGGACGAAACATTGACTTTATCTCGCGAGAAGCATCCCGGGTGTGCGACAAGCTTCTCTTAAGCTTTGGAGAGGGAGAGAAGAGAAGGAAGGGATGAGAATTTCGTGTGGAGGGGTTTCCTTTTATAGTTGCAAGGAGTGGGGGCAATTTGGTCATTACAACTCTTAAAACATTAATTCAGGACCTTTAGTGACGGATAAAATCATCGCTAAAGGTCCGAACGTGGGCGTAGTGGGCGAAGCGCACGCTCCTGCTCGCTTGCTCGCGCGTGTAACGCGCGTACACGTCCAGTCGCTCTCAACTGTCTGATCGCGAGATCGGATGGCTTAGATCGCGCCTTCGCCCGCCTCCACTACGCACCCCATCGAGTGCGATGCCGCGTTGGGCGGATTGGGCTCGCGCGACTGTCTGATCACGATCGAGCGGTCAATCGCGCTCGCTCGCCCGCACTGCTCGCCCATCTCTCGTGTTTTGAACGTGCGCCTGCGTCTCACAATAAGGTGCTTGCCCGCTGCACTGTGGAGGAGAGTTGGTCGCGGAGGTGATTTTTGCGGTGCGTGCTCATGGTCGTTGGATCAAGATTCAAAGGCCCAGATCATGCATCGAATTTTCTTTGGAGAGGCAGCGGCGATCCTGAGGGCCGGTTGGACGGCTGAGATGGTGCCACATGGTGCCATCTGAGTCGTCCATCTTCTGGATGTTGTAGATGGTGCCACAGTTGTCGGATTGAGTCGATTTTCACGTCGTTAGCCTGCGATCGTCGATCCAAATCCATCCGTGCAGTCAAATTTTTCGTTTGAAGTGTGTATTCACACCATCTTGGCCCTTGATCTTATAAGGTTCCCTGGTCACTATCTGATGCTGCAGATGTCTGATTAGGGCGATCTTGGAGTCGTTGAACTCCAATCGTCGCCCTGATCACATCTGTACGGTTGGATCTTCGATCCGAGGCCCTCGATAAAAAGTTTGCCCTGTCCATGAACATAAAAGGAGACAATTAACCTCCATTTTATTCAAACTACTCTAAATGCAAGATGAAGCATGTTATGCAATATTTATAGTATGCAATGCAATCCTATGCATAAGAACATGCATAAATAGACATCTTAAGTTGTGTAAACGTGTTTACATCACTAGGGTCATCCAAGGAGGCTAAATGTTTGCAAAATTAATTCTCTTGCTTACAAAATAGATCTCAACTTTCTTTTTGGTATTTTAAATATGTAATTTTTTTTGTTTTGAAAAGACGAGGGCAAAATGCGAATTACGGTGGAAAGTTCTAACACCTATAATTGCTTAAATAAAACTTAAGAGATAGATATATCCTCTTCCTAAGCTCACTCTAGGCAAGTGGAGGCCTAGAGTAATTAGGAAGAAGAGGTGAAACAAGTGCTAGAACAAAGACAACAATTGCAATAGAAAGTAAAAAGAAGGTAATTTGATTATCTAGAATTTGCGTTCTTTTCCAAGACAAGTAGATGAATGCTTCTACTAGAAATGAAAAAATCTAAAAGCAATAAAAGAAACACAAATCCTCTTGCAAAATTTGGTGAAGGGAGTCTTCTTGTTCCAAGCTTAGCTGCTCCTTGGCTTGAAATGAGGGTCTCCTTCTTCTCCTTCCTTGAGAGCTCCTCCAAGGTGGATGCTACCACCTTCAATGCTCTCCTCCAAGGGGTAGGCGTGCACCACCCTCAAAATCTCCTCCAAGGTGGCATGGACCACCTTGAAGATCTCCTCCAAAGATCTTCCTTACCTAGCTTGTCCTTTGGCTGGCGTGACTCAAGAGAGAAGGGCAGAGGGGAAGGCACCAAAGGGACAGAATATCCCCTTAATCTTCTTCTTCTTCTTCACTCTTGGGCATGGGCTCTAGGTAGAATATGAGAGTGAATTTGATAACCAAGGATGGTTTGAATGGTGGTGGGTAGTGGTCATTTTATAGGGTAGGATGGGGGGTTAAGGTGACTCTTGAAATGGAGGGCTAAGATGGGAAGATGGAGGTGGTTGGTGCCAACCCAAGGGGTGCCATGGGGTGGTTATGGTGGTGAAAGGGCACCTATATTTGGCGCCAACTATGGGGCTTCTAGAAAGTAGGTGAGGTGGATGGTGGAGATGGGTTTAAGGGGAGATGTGTGGTGGAGATGAAGGGGATTTTTGGAGGGAAAAGTGGCGCCAGCAAGAGGGTAGTTCGGTGGTTTTGGCGGCACTTTTAGATGTCTTTTGGAGGTGGTGGGTAGGCTAGGTTGGCGCCAAGTAGGTTTAGCTTATGTGGAGCTTAGGTGGAGCTAGTTGGTGGAGTTGTTAGGTAGGGTTTTTGGGTGGTACAAGCAAAGGCAGCTGGAGCATAGCTATGCTAAGCTAAGCTAAGCTAAGCTAAGCTAGCTTAGCTAATGGTGGAGTAGAGGAGGAGGTGTTGGGGCTAGGGTTTGGAGGGAGGAGCTGGTTCTGAAGAATCTGGAGCTGAAGTGGAGCAGGCAGCTGCTGAAGAGGTCAACATGGGGCTACTCTAGCTAGCTTAGGTTGCTAGTTCTTTGCTAGCTACTAAGCCAAGATAAAGTGAGCTGGCTTTTGTTGAATGGAGCTGAGGTGAGCTGGGTTTGGTGCTCCCGGGGAGGATTGAGCTAGTTGAGATAGCTAAGGTAGCTTAGCTCAATTAGCTTGAGCTAAGCTGGGTCCCCGAGAGCTGGACTTGAGCTTCCTGAGCTGGGATGAGTTCTTCTTCAGCTGGCTGGAGTTGAGTGGAGCTGGATGTAGCTAGATCTGAGCTGGGGTGAACTCCAATCAACTCAGCTGAGCTAGCTAGAGATCCCTGTGGACTAGTGGGAGCTGAGATGAGCTAGACTCAACTAAGTTGAGCTGGATCTGAGTTGATCTGAGCTAGGGTAAGCTAAGATGAGCTCTCTTGAGCTGCCATTCAGCTTAGATTAGCTGAATGGAGTTGCGATGAGCTAACCCTAGTCCACGTAAGCTAGGTTCCAGCTGTGGTGAGCTGGATCAAGCTGAGTTCCAGCTAGTCTGAGCTCCTTCACGAATTGCCTTCTTGAGTGCTAGGGTTTTAGGGATCTTTATATCTGTTCATCCTTAACACTCACAAAAACACATTAAAACAACAAAAGAAAATGCAATGCATGCTTAACCTAGTTAATGCCTAAATGCAGCCCAAAAACCCATTTACAGAGTAAAATCCTAAGAGCTAGGTTTGTTTTAGCGCATAAGAATGATGATAAACTGGCGTTTATCATTGGGAAGCTTGGATGGAGCCACGTGGTGCCATCTGGGCCGTGCATCTTTTGTCTATTATAGAGGGTGCCACGGTGCTTAATCGAGATGATTCCTGCATTGCTGGATTGCGGTTGTCGCTCCAAATCCATTCATACAGTCGGATTATTCATCCGAAGCCCATAAGGATGTCGCATTACCCTCTTGGCTATTGATCTTCCTCGGACCGCATAAGGTACTTCGGGACTCCAATCTTGACGATCTCGGAGGTGTTAGATTCTGATTGTCGTCCTGATCAGATCTATACAATCAGATCATCCATCCGAGGTCCTGAAATAAATCTCCTTCTCTCCTGGCCATAAAAAGAACCCAATTAACCTAAAATATATACAATTACTCTAAATGTATAATGATGCATGCTATGCAATATTTATAATATGGAATGCAAATCTAAGCCTAGGAACATGCATAAATAGGCATGTTAACCTAAATGGATGTGTCTACATCATACCCCCATGCCTATCTTTTGCTAGTCCTTAGCAAACTTAAACTAAATGCTATGTATAAAAACAGAATTAGGACTTGATTGCTTAAGCCTAAGTCATTTATTAATAATAGAAAATTTCAACTAAGGTCCTAAACTACGAAGACTCAACAGTACCTAGGTGTCTGCCAGAATGAAGACTGCCCAAGTCCTCCTCTTATTTGAAAAGAGAAGATACATTTTTTTTTGTTTTTCTTCTTTTCTTATTTTTTTGGACTTTTTGGAGTTTGAGAGTGTCGGGAAAACTTTTTACTGCTACCTAACTCGCCCAAGACTTGAAAAGGACTCTAAGTGCTAAGCAACTTGTGAAAATAGTGAAAGACTCGCTAAGAGGCCGTTGAAATGGACTTCGGGTTTCTACGACCCTTAGTGACCTTGCCTAAAGGTTTATCTTTTCGATTGGTAGCTTTCTCTCTACTTCTTTTATTTATGGGGTCAACACAAGGGCTAACCTAGTGTATATCTCCCTGATTTATTCTACTTCCGCACTTCTTCCCTAAGTATTTTGGGAATTATTGTGTATTTTTATGTGCTAGGCTCTAGACAACTAGCTAATGGGCTGTTACCTATGACCACTTGCAAGCCATACCAGTGCGGTGAAGTGTTTCTTTATTATTTTCTTTTTTTATTTTCTCCTTTTTCTATTTTTTTATATTTTTTTTTCTTTTTCTTTTTAAGTAGGTGACTTCCCTGATCTAAGATTTACCTAAAGGCAGTATGACAAATATGGTCTTGTGGCTGGGCTCTGGATAGCCGACCGATGAGTTATTACCACCGACAACTTGGCAGCTATACCACCCTAGATACTTCATTAGCTACCCAATTTCTAAGAAAATCGTCGAAAAGTGAGTTAGTTTAAAAAGTGTGTAGATGCTTAGACTTAAAATTCCCTCAAATCAGAGGGCGGGTTGATAAGTTGCATACTTATCATCCCAAATTATTTACCGAATTAAAATAAGATTGACATAGTGGGGACTCGAGACTAAGTCCACATTCGAGTGGACACCTGGGCTAATTAAGCCCGAAGACCTGAAGAGTCTACGTGTTCAGGTCATATCGTATCATTTCCTAAAGTTAATATCTTCCAAATGCCTAAGTTCTCTTTTCCTAATTTTTTTTTTATCTTTTTCAAATTTTCATTTTTTTTAAGAAACTAAAAGAAACTCTACGGAGTTAACAAAATGATTTCAAGATTAAGTATCCACCCCCCATGCCTAAATGATGCAATGCCCTCGTTGTACAAATAAAGACATGAAAAGGTGGAGTAAATAGAATATCACTTGAATATCATGAGAAATCTGATCAGCTCCACAGGGAATGTGAGATATAAACATGTGCTAAATTTAATGCCTTCAGCTAGGCATAACATACATACAAGGAAGAAATTTTGAATTCACAAGTGTGGGACAGAATCAAAATAAAAATATTGATCCTCCAACCTATTAACAGAAGATGTCCATAGATGTGGACCAAGTTATGATGCAGACCCATGCCCTAGGGCTGAGTGGTTCTAAGGTTCTGGATGAAAATCACCTAAAACCTAAGATTATTGTGTTTGCGGAGCCGGGCCTGCGGTTTTATGGTGTGTAACCCAAGACCAAAGTGTTAGACAATGGGTAAAGATGGTTCAACAGGTTCCGATGTCCTCTTAACATTTAGCTCAGAAAAATAATCAGCTATTTCGAGCTTGGGTTGCACGTGAACGATATCATAATGGTCCTGGTAGAAAGTAGGTGGTTTCAGGTCAATAGGTACCCTTAGATCCAAAATCAAAGTTCCCTCAGACTTAGCCTCCCAAATTTTCATTTCAACAATTCTATCCTCCAACATCAAGAGCTCATTTTCTGGGACCTCTAGCATATCATTCACCCCATATGATTCAACCAAGTCAAGAAATTGTGGCTGAATCAAGATTGACTCGGGCATAATGATCTCAGAAGTTAGCTCTTTGGGGTGTAGATGAGGAATGGGGTCACTAATTGAATCATCAAGATTTAGATCCTCCAAGTTAACCCCAGCCAAATCAGAATCTTCAATAGTTGGGCTATCAAATGATTTATCAGATTCCTCAAGCCCATTTGTCTTAATAAAATCATTTTCCTTAAGCTTAAGTGAGACTTCACTATGAGATTCCTCACCCTCAGAATCAAAGAATCCATGATCCTCATTTATATATGTCTCAAAATCATATATCATTTCATGATTCAAGGAGACATATTTTTCTTTGTTTCTTAGCTTAGGGATCTCGGGTGAATCAATTGGTTCATCCTCAAAGGGTTGCTCTAGACCAATCTGGTCATCTCCAATCTCCGAATATGTATCCCCCCTGACAAGCGCCTGAGCGAGTTCAGACATTGGCTCTCCTGAAGAGGGTTCATCTTGCGAATCATCCCAAGATTTGACTAGTGCAACCATAAATTTCATCCTCAACCTCGACAACTTCCCAAGTAGAAACTCACCCAGGTCCCTATCCCTAACATTTTGGAGCAAATCCAATAAAGAACTATTAAGTTCATCAATCATTTTGATCATAGGCTCCAATGCTTTAGTGCATGGTATTGGCTAAGCTTCTAAAGATTGTATAGTGTTCCTCAAATTATCCAACACCCTATCCTAGATCTGGTTCACCTGAACCGACTAGTTCGATTCAGGTTTGGGTGGGTTTGGGTTAAATCTAGGGGAGTCAAGATGTCAAGGTTCTCGGGTCTCTCCCTGATAGCAGGTCATCTTGGGTTGTTCAAAAAATGAAGGTGACCTATATTCAATATAATTCTGGGAAGGGTAGGTGTTATAATCAACATATCCTTCTTGATTGTAGATCGTGTTAGGTTGATCATCAAAGGATGGAGGTCTATAATCATTGTAGCTCTGGGAAGGATAATAATCATAGTCTTGTTGTCTAGGGTAAGGCCCTGGACACTGAGGTTCGGATTCGTATTTCTAATCAAAGTTATCCCGGCTAGTGGATGGGTAATTACAAGTCAAGTTGGGAAAGTAATCATCTTGGGGATAAGTGGTGGTAGGAGGATAGGATGTGAAATGTGTGTAGGATGTGGAAGGGTACATGGTAGAAAAGGAGGGAAAATAGAGAAGAGAAAAGGTGCCCTGCAATACAATCAACCAAACCTATCCTTGTGTGGGTAGCCTAAAGACCTACAGACTACCAGAACCCATCTTGAGATTATAAATGATTTGGTATACTTTTATCCAGTCAATCCAACCAGTTAGGAGGGATGTGGGAGAAGGTTCTTCCTTTAGCTTACGCCTCTGGTTCCTATTGTACCCCCCAACCGCGGTCGTTTGATGCCACTCCCCTAGCTAGACATCAGATGGACCAGCAGAAGCAGATTAATCGAAGAAATTTTAGCCTGAGCCTCGAAGAGCGAATCAATCCTTAAGGCCAACGTCTACTCGATTTTAATTAGGCTTGGGATGATTGTGCTCTTGGAATGTGATGGGCCCTTTAGATGGGTTGTGCCCTTAATGATTGATTCAAATGTGTGTGCATGCACAGCCAGGGTTTGCAAACAAGGTTATTTGATGGTGTGTCTTTTAGGGTTTAACCTTGTTTAGTAGCTTTTAGGGTTTAATCTTTAGGTGTATTCAATCAACGTTTAGTAGAACACTCCATGTTTTGAAAACATGGGTGATGATATGTTCCTTTAAAAATAAAAAATAATGTGGAGTGCCTGGTTTAGCCTTATGAATCAACCTTAAGTGGCAAGCTACTTGACAGATCAATTTTAGATTGAGTGGTGTGGCCCAAACAGTTCAAGCAATTGGCCTATTACACCACTTGATTGAGGCACACAAAATGTCTTAGCCTAATCAGATTTCTACTCACTTATGTGTGTGTTGAGTTAAGGTGTACCGGATCCACAGGTCAGATCTCGGTTAAGTGGTAGAATCAAAGTGGAGTGGTGCACCTTAAGTTGAGAGTTGTGGGTGTTAATGTGTGTGTTTTTTAGAAAATCCCACAAGAGGAGAGTAATATTTTTTTTTTAATATATGCAAGGGTGAGATGAGTGGAGGTGACAAACAAACAACCAGATCTATCCTAGGGTTTATAAAAAGCACCTAAGTTGATTTGGGTTTGAGTTACTAGTGTGGTGAAATGAACTAGTGGGTGGGGAAGTGGGGGGAAACTTACAGAATTCTCTACCCACACTTTACTCCAATCTACCGCCCTCGGCTCCATGATCGGGTTCCTACAAGACAATAAATCGAAGAAGAAAGATAGGTTCGAGAAATATGTAAGTAATGTGGGAAAACACGATAAAAACCAAAGAACGTTGCCTCCCCTACAATGGTGCAAAAATGATCGAGCGTGTTTTGTGAATTTGAAATCAGGGTTATGAGTAACCTATCTTCGTAGCTTGCAAAACACGTCTATCAGATAAAATTTATAATTGAAACTCTAAGGGAATCTCAAGTTGAACAAAGGGAGGCAAAGTTTACTTTAATTAAAAATCACACTTCATTTTGTTTCTTTTTGGTGTCTTAGGGTTTTGTTATTTTTTTTGTTTTTGAAATAAAATGACAAGCAATCACAAGAGAGAGATGGAATCAAATATGATGTATTGCATGAATGTCAATTACAATAAACTATGAAAGCATAAAAGAGAAAGGGGTGAGAAGAAATCTCCCGAAACGACTGTTTGGTGAGATGACGGTGCCTGGAGGAAGCTTGGACAAAGGAGTTGGGAAGAAGGATGACGGAGGTGAGATGCAGGAGGACGTCGAGTAGAGGAAAGCTTCAGCGTGGCTTCAGAATGGAGGTGAGAAGGCGGAGATGATCTGCTACTGGAATGGAGGTGGGAGGATGGCTCCAAGGCGACCTATGAATGGGGATGGGAAGATGGAGGAATATTTGGTGGGGCAGAGTTTCTTTACACTAATAGGAGCCTTGGGAGCTTGAGAGTAAGCTCTAACAAAACATTGGTAGGCTTGCTAGAGCTTAGGAGTAGGTGGGAGTAGAGTAGGTAGAGATGAAGAGGAATAGGACGTGTAGGGGTGTTTATATAGTGATGGGAGGAGAAGCATCCTATGCACAGACATTCAGCGACAAGTACAAGAGTCACTAAAGGTCACTCAAGCTGTCGCCAAAATATTCGCACCTCTTCATTGCCTTGGCTGGTACATGCATTGTGCAGGCCATTTAGTGATAGCTGCAAGTGTCACTAAAGGCCCACCAGGCTTCACTGAAGGTCGGCGCCAACCAAGCACTCGCCCACACTTAGATGGCATTGGTTGGCACGTGGGGAGGTGCATTGTCGCCCGCATGAGCACATCAGGTCATCCGTTGCGCCACGTGGAAGCACATCGACCGTCGATCGTCGATTGTGTGGTTGAATTTGGTGCTCACGCTCGTGCTGTTGATTGCGTGCGCTCGTAGGGATTTGACCATGCGCCTGCGGCTTGATAGTGCCCCTCGTGACCAATGCGCCGTAGGCTCTTTTGTGTCTTAATGAGGAATTGAGTGCTGCAGGAGTGGAGGCATCCCAGCCGTTGGATCTTGATCCAATGGTTAGGATTCGAAGATGCGGAAGATGAAGGGCATGGCTGATTGCTGCTGGTCAGTGTTGGGCGGCCTGAATGGCACCACATGGCGCCATCTGGGCTGTCCATCTTCTGTCTATTACAGAGGGTGCCATGTGCTCAGATCGAGATGATTCCTACGTTGCTAGACTGCAATTGTCGCTCTAGATCAATCTGTAAGGTCGGATTTTTCATCCAAATCTCGTAAGGATGTCACATTGCCCTCCTGGTCGTTGATCTTTCTTAGACCGCATAAGGTACTACGGGACTCTGATCTAGACGATCTCGGAGGTGTTAGACTTCGTTTGTCATCTTGATCAGATCTGTATGGTCAGATCATTCATTCGAGATCCTGAAATAAATCTCCTTCCCTCCTGGCCATAAAAAGAACCTAATTAACCTAAAATATATACAACTACTCTAAATGCAAAATGATGCATGCTATGCAATATTTATAATATGGAATGTAAATCTAAGCCTAGGAACATGCATAAAGGGGCATTTTAACCTAAATGGATGTGTCTACATCATGGACCAAGTTGTGGTGCAGACCCATGCCCCAAGGTCGAGTAGTTCTAGAGTTTTGGATGAAAATCACCCAGAACTTGAGATTGTTGAGCTTGCAGGGCCGAGCCTACGGTTTGGTGGTGTGCAACCCAAGATTAAAATGTCGGACAATTGGTAGATCTGATTTACTAGGTTCATATGTCCACTTAGAGTTCTTCTTAGAAAGATAGTCAATTGTTATGTACTTGAGTTGCACATCCTCAATATCAAAATTATCATAAGAGTCGTGGTAGAAGGTAGGTGGTTTCAAGTCAACAAGAACCCTTAAATCCAAAATTGTATTTGCCTCAGAATTAGCCTCCCAGATTTTAGCTTCCAAATTTCTATCCTCCAACATCAAGTGTTCAGGTTCCGGGATCTCTAGATCATTGTACACCCCATCTAAAATATCCAAGTCCAACAGTTGTGGTTGAATTAGAATTGACTTGGGCACAATGATCTCAAAAGTATGATTGTTGTTGCGGGCTATTTGTTGGGGGTTTTAAAAGATGTGTTCATTGTAGTAATAATTCCTCAAATATAGCTCGAACAATAGATAAAATTTATAACTCGAATGTCGGAAATGAAGTTCGAAGTCATTCACTGGGAGCAAATATGGAATTCACGCACTAATCTCAACAATTAATGTAAATGAGCACAATTAATTACTCAAAATCTAATATGCAATGTCAAACATGAGTATATGATGAGTCAAAAGAAATCTAGACAAAATAATGGTGATTTAGATCACCAATTATTAGTCTAACACATATAGCATTTACTCAAATATAATCAATATGAAGGAGCTGATAATCAGGAAATCAAACGTCTTAAAATGTGTTGCTACAGTGATTCCTCTTTCTTTTGCTGCTGCTATTCTTCTTCGGCCGTCTCTTCTTCCTTCTCTTCTTCTTCTATGGTCCTCTTCTTCTTCTTCTTCTTCTTCTTTCTTCCTTGCCTTGGCCGTTCTTCTATGGCTTCTCTTTCTCTTCTTTGACCTTTGCCTTTTCTTTCTTCTTCACTTGGTTCTATCTCTTATGCATTGGGGGGCACCTTACAAAATTGGCTAAGTGTTAGCCAATACATGCTCTCATGCCAAATCGATGTTTAAGATTGTCGTGTTGTAGTATAGCCAAAATAATGCTTAAACAAATAAATTTTATTACTCGAAAAGGTTTCGAGGTTGAACATAGGGAGAAATATGGAATTTAAAGCTCAAGAGCACAATTTAAATCAAGAATAAATATTGCAATAAGAGTAATGTCAGAATCAATATGCAAGAAGAATGGAGTAAAATGGTGATTTAAATCACCAATTACTCCTCACGAATAACACTTAAATCAATGTCTCAAATATATGCACTCAACGTATCAGACGTCTTCAGTAGCCCTATGCTACAGTGCTAAGATTTTTTTCTTCTTCTTTCTCTTCTCTTCTCTTTTCTTCTACTTCTCTTCTGTTGCTTCTTCTTCTTCTTCTTCTTTTCTTCTCTGTTTCTTCTGCTACAGCTCCTCTTCTCTTCTTTTTTGTCTTTCTTCTGCTGCGGCTCCCTCTACTTCTTCTTCTCTATTCAGCCTCTTCACACAAGGAGGGAGTCTTCTAGAATTAGCTAAGTGTCGCTAATACTCTCTGTAGCAAAACCCTCCCCCTTCCCCACGTATGCTCTCTCCTCTCCTTCTCTACTTAGGTCACACTCTCCTAGAGCCTCCAACAGTACTGGGTATACGGGTAATTAGACCTAGAGCATACCCGGGACCAGGGCTGCAGGCATGGGTTGTAGCCGAGGAGTGCTTAGGGTTAGGATGGTTATCAGGTGCACCAGGTCCGCAGGGTTAGAGTCACGGACGAGGAGTGTGAGGCGTGCGTGCGGGGACCTCACCCCCTGTGCATGCTAAGGCGATAAGCCTCTAGCAGAAATTCAATTTATGCACTTGCGGGCGCTCTTCAGCAATCGATGTGGGATTAAACCACGCCCCTTTCCTTCGCATAGCAGCAGCAAGGAGGATCCTTCCAATTGAGGTCTGGGACACAGTCAAAGCACCCAATTGACTACTTGCTCCTTTGCCTGGGTGTATTCCGCTTCACCTGGGGTGTGTCCCTGGTGCTGAAGCTTCACGAACACAGCTGAAGCTTGCTCGAGGATGCTTCGTTAATGGTGGCTGGAGGTTGGAACTTGAAAACATGAACACGGCCTCACGGCCTCATTAGAAGAGCTTAGGAGCTTTACCAGATGTCAGGGAATGCAACTGTGGTGGTGGCGTCGCGTGCGAGTGGATGTGGAGGCCTGTCGACCTCACAAATTGTGTGTGAGAGTGCGTGAGTCGGGGGGGTGATAGAGAGGCCAATCCCTTCAATTACTTGAGGGGTTTTAATCAGTGAGTCGAGACGATGGTGGGGAGCGTGGAAGAGGCGCAGTTGAGCGAGTGTGGAAGCCACTAGGGCTCGTCAGAGGTCTGCTGGTGAGGTGGAAGATGAAGTCGCAGAGGGTGTGTCGGCAGTTGAAACGAAGTTGTAGATGTCTGGAAACGAAGAGTGGAAGATGAAGATTCATTTAGGAGAGGAGGCAAATGAAGGGGAGCGGGCATTGGTGCAGGTTGAGGTATGGCCGGCGCTGGAGACGAAGCTGCTCTGATGAGAGGTGGACGGCGAGGATGAATGAGATAGGGGTGTCGGCGGGTGTTGCGTGACGCGGAAGAAGGCAAGGAGGAAGACTCTGCCGCTGGTATTGCAGTCAAACGACGAGGGGAGGTAGGGAGAGTCGCTGGAGCTTGAAGAGCAAATCGGTCAAAGGAGGAGAGAGGAATTCGAGGGTTTCTCTTGTTGAATTCAAGCTTGGAAGGATCGGGCAGGCCTTGGGAGTCTTTATATAGGTATTTGGGGGTGATTAGAGCTTGGAAGACAAGCTTTCAAGCTTGGAAGGCCACTGAAGTTGGAAACCCAAATTTCTCATGCATTCACATGAGAAAATGGGAAAGATTTGAAGCATAAGAATCGATCTGATTGAAAGAGGATTTTAAGAGGAATCTCCAGTTTAATTTTGAGGAGGTTTCATCAATCAATCAAGGAGAAATCCTCGATTGATTGTCGTCAGAGTTGTAGGATTATGAGCTATGTGCGGAGGGGACCTTTTTGTAAGGACGATGACAAAGTTAGGGCCCTATCTGAAAATTTTTTGAAAGTTAAGGGTAGAAATGTAATTAGACAGGACCAATTTGCAAACTAGGTCAAGATAAACTCATCTTGGATCCAGATTTTGGTACAAACCTGATTTGAACCTAAGGAACCCAATGGTGAAGTTGAATTTTGGTTTTGACCATGTTTGACTGGGTAATTTATGCAAAAACCTAAATTAGGGTAAATGTCTATCTGTGACTCTATTATGGGTCGAAAAGGGTTCTGATGGTCACATTGAAGGTTCCAAACCCTAGAGAATATTTTTATATGAATTTTAGAAAATTTAGGTGAATTTTATCCTGATAAGAACCTCAGTTCATTAAGCAGGTCTATTTTTAGGATTTCAAAAATCATTTAATTCTTAAAACACGTGCAAACCCTTTTCTGATTGTTCTAACCCACTTGTTATCTTTTTAAGACCAATTGACCTTCATTCAACCCCTAAGAAAACCCATGGTTGTACTACATTCATGATAAGTTGGTAAAATTATAGTTTTAACCCTAGTTTCTTATTTTTCCCTAAGAATGATTATGCAATGACTTGTGACTCTATGACGGTTATGTAGGAGCATTTATTGACTTAATTGGGTCAAAATGAGCTAGTTATTGCTCATGATGGTGTTCACATCAATACAAAATAGAGAAAAACCCCCTTAACCCCATGTTTTCTCTCTCTTTCCTTCTCTCAGGTTTCTCCTCTTTCATGCCCTCCTAGGCCATGCACAGTATTGGGTTATCGGGTAATTGGTCTAAAGCGCACCCTGGACCAGGGCTACCAACGCGGGGTACCTGCCGAGGTGTGTGCAGGCGGAGGCAGGTATACAGGTCGGACTAGGCCTGCGTGGACAGTGTCACCGGTGAGGCATGTGAGGGGTGCAGGGGACCTAACCCCCCTGTGTGTTGAGGCAAATTGCCGCATGTACTTTTGGAATTTATGTGTGGCTGAGTGTTCCTCTCTCTACGATGTGGGACTATGTTCCCACATCTCTTCCTCGCGTTCTAGTAGCCGCAGTGTGTGGATGGCATGGTGAATTGAGGTAGGAACAACTACTATTTCTTCACGTCAAAGACTTGGAAGTCTTCCTGGAATACTTCCGCATCTCCTGAAGGGGTAACCTAGAGCTTGCACCCTAAGAACACGGTTCTAGGCTTGCTTGGAGCTCCTTCGTTAATGGCAGCTAAGGGTGAATACCTGAAAACATAAACACGTCCTTGTAGCCCAATTAAACATGCTTAGGAGCTTCACCATAGGGCATGGAGTGCATTGGTGATGGTTATGTGGCGTGAGGGCATATGGTGTGGCCGGACGAGGTCGGGAAAGGAGGCGGAAGGGTGGGTTGTTCGGTGGAGGTGTTGAGTGGATGGGAAGGTAAATAGAGAGAGGGGTTCTATGTGCGATGTTGTGGCGAAGGTTGTGGAATGGATGGCGAGGCATATGGAGTGATGTAGTGATGGGAACGCCTCACCGAAGGAGTAGCTAGAGGCGGGGAAGATGAGGTTGATAGCATATGTCGAGGGGTTGAATCGGGGATAAGAAGAGGGGAATCTAACATAAAAGTGGAGAGAAACTAAGCTAACCTATGATAATTAGACGAAAAGCGAGGATTTTCCTTACTGGGGGTACGCCGACTCTGGAAAAGATGAAGGCTCCGGTGAGGAGGAAACGGCGAGGACGATGGAGGGAGAGGTGTCGGCTGGTATAGCACGACGTAGTGGAAGACAAGGAAGGAGAATCCGTGGCAGGTATTGCGAACGGATGACAAGGGAGGCCGGAGAAGATCGCCAAACATCGAGGAGCTATTCGGCCAGAGAGGATGGATGAAGTAGAGGGTTTTCCGGCCAAATTCAAGCGTGGAGAAGACGAGAAGGCCTTGGGGATCTTTATATAGCTAATAGAGGTCGATTGAAGCTTGGAATCCAAGCTTTCAACCTTGGAAGGTTGCTGGAGTTGGAGACCCACTCCTTTGAAGGATTCACATGATACATTAGGTGATTTTTGGGACTTTGGATTTGGCTAAAAAGGAAGCTAATTTCTTGACGAATTCTCCTTTCAAATCTGAGAAGGATTCATCAAGAAATCAAAGAGATCTTGCCAAATGAAGCTCACTGGAGTTATAGGATTAGGAGTTCATGTGCGGTGGAGGCTTGTTTGTGAAGAAGACAAAGAAGCTGGGGGGCTTTTTGTGAGGAATTCAAAAGCTGAGGGGCTATTGGAGATAAAGAAAATCAGACTTGGACCAAAGTGAAAAATAGGTCGAAACAATCTCATATTGGGCCCAAATTTTTATACAAATCTAATTTGGACTTAAGGAATCCAATGGGGAATATGGATTTTGGTTTTGATCGAGTTTTACTAGGTAATTTATGCAAAAACCTAAATTAGGGCATAGGTCTGTTTGTGACTCTATTTTAGGTCAAAATAGGTTCTGATGGTCAATTCAGGGATGCCAAACCCTGGAGAATATTTTTTTATGAATTTTAGAGGGTTTAGGTGAATTTTATCCTAACCAGAACCTCAGTACATTAAGCAGGTCTATTTTTAGGGTTTCAGATGTCATTTAATTCCTAAAATGCGCAAAAACCCATTTATGTCTGCATGGACCTACTTATTCCACAATTAAGACCATTTGAACTTTAATTAACCCCTGAGAAATCTCGTGATTGTTTTGCAATTGAGATATGATGTTAAAACTATAGTTTTAACCCTGTTTTACTGTCTTTCTCTCATAATGATTATGCAATGAATTATGGTCCTCTAGCTGTTATGTAGGAGCATTTATTCCTTGATTATGACTAATTAAAGCTAGATATGGCTGATGATGACATTATCATCAATGATCATTCAGCTCTTTGGGGTGTGGTTGAAGATTAGGGCTACTGATTGGATCATCTATTATATTAGGATCAGAATCCTCCAAGTCAACCCCAATCAGATCATAATCTTCAGTAATCGGGCTATCAAATGGTTTTTCATACTCCTTGAGATCATTTGTCTCACTAAAATCATTTTCCTTAACTTCAAGTGAGACGTCACTTAGAGATTTCTCACCCTCAGAATTCAAGAATTCTTTATCCTCATTTATATATGTCTCAAAATCATATGTCATTTCATGGTCCATGGAGACATATTCTTCATTCATTCCCTGGCTCGGGGATCTTGGGTGAAGCAATCGGTTCATCCTCAATCGGTTGCTCTAGACCAACCTGGTCATCTTCAATCTCAGAAAATGCATCCCCCTGACAGATGCTTGAGCGGGTTCAAACATTGGCTCTCCTGAAGGGGGTTCATCTTGAGAATCATCCCAAGATTGGACTAGGGAAACCACAAATTTCATCCTTAATCTTGATAATTTCCTAAGTAGAAACTCACTTGGGCCCCTATCTCTAACATCTTGGAGAAAATCCAATAAAGAGCTATTAAGCTCATCAATCCTTTTGATCATAGGTTCCAATGCTTCAGTGTATGGTGTTGGCTGAGATTCTAAAGATTGTATAGTGTTCCTTACGTTAGCCAACACCTTATCCTGGACTTGGTTCACCTGCACCGAATGGTTTGGTTCAGGGTTGGGTGGGTTTGGGTTCAATTTAGGGGAGTCAAGATATTGAGGTTCTCGAGTCCCTCCCTGATAGGTTGTTTCGGGTTGTTCAAAGAATGGTGGTGACCTATATTTAGCATATTCTTGGGGAGGGTAGGTGTTATAGTCAACATATTCTTCTTTATTGTAGATTGGGTTAGGTTGATCATCAAAGGGTGGAGATTTATAATCATTGTAGCTCTGGTAAGGATAGTAATCATCAAAGTGTTAGGTCTGGACACTAAGGTCTGGATTCATATCCCCAATCAAAGTTATCCCGACTAGGAGATGGGTAATCATAAGTCGAGTCAAGATAGTAATCATCTTGAGGATACGTGTTGGTAGAAGGGTAGGATTGGAAATGTGTGAAATATGTGGAAGGATACATTGTGGAGTAGGAGGGAAAACATAAGAGAGAAAGGTGCCCTGCAGTATAATCAACCAAACCTATCCTTAGGTGGGTAGCCTAAAGATCTACAGACTCTCAGAACCCATCCTAAGATTATAAATGATTTAGTCTACTTTTATCCGGTCAATCCAACTAGTTAGAGGGAGGGGCTGGGGAGAAGGCTCTTCCTTTGGCTTGCGCCTCCGATTCCTTTGATATTCCCCAACCGCGGTCGTTTGACACTACTCCCCTAGCTGGACATTAGATGGACTAATAGAAGCAGATTAATAAAAAATAATCTAAACCTAAGCCCTGAAGAGCCAATCAATCCTTAAGGCCAACGTCTACTCAATTTTAATTAGGCTTGGGATGATTGTGCTCTTGGAATGTGATGGGCCCTTTAGATAGGTTGTGCCCTTAATGATCAATTCAAATGTGTGTGCATGCACAACCAGGGTTTGCAAATAAGGTTATTTGATGATGTGTCTTTTAGGGTTTAACCTTGTTTAGTAGCTTTTAGGGTTTAATTTTAAGGTTCATTCAATCAGAGTTTAGTAGAACACTCCAAGTTTTGAAAGCACTGGTGATGATATATTCCTTTAGAAATAAAAAAAAAAGTGAAGTGCCTGGTTTAGCCCTAAAAATCAACCCTAAGTGGCAAGCTACTTGATTGATTGCTTTTATTTTAAGTGGTGCGACCCAAACAGCTCAATCAATTGGCTTGTTGCACCACTTGATTAAGGCACATAAAATGTTTAACCTATTCAAATTTTCTACTGACTTATTTGTGTGTTGAGTTAAGGTGTATCGGATCCACATATCGGATTCCGGTTAAGTGGTAGAATAAATGTAAAGTGGTGCACCTTAAGTCGAGAGTTGTGGGTGTTAATGTGTGTCTCTTTCAGTAAATCCCACAATTAGATAACTTTTTTTTAAATTCTTTTAATTCACGCAGGTGGGTGAGATGAGGTGAAGTGACAATCAAACAATCAAGATCTAACCTAGTGTTTATGCAAGCTCCTAAGTTGATTTGAGTTTGAGTTATTAGGTTATGGAATCGAAATCTAGTGGGTGGGTGGGGGGATAAACTTACAGAACCTTCATCCGCACTTTTCTCTGATCTAACCGCTTTGGCCTGCCTTGGAAGAGTACCTGCAATCACAGAAAGATAAGAGAAAAAGTGAGATAAAAGTTAAGGTGGAAAAACATGAGAAAAACCAAAGAGCATTGTCTCCTCGGCAACGATGCCAAAATGATGGGGCGGAGATTCGTTGCTAAAAGGTTTGAGTTTGGAAAACCTATCGTCGTAGTTCGATTCGTGAGAAAATCCATCGATCAGATAATATTTATAACCGAAACTCGAGATGAGTCCTGGGTCGAACCGAGGAGGTGAATGTTTGGTTTGAAAAATCTATGTTTCGCTTTTATTTGTTTTTGTCATTTTTATCTTTTATAATTTTTTTGTGTTTTTATCCAACAATAGATCAGATAGATGAAAACATTATCTAACTAATCTACTTGCAGAATATAAGAGAGAGAGAGAAAATATCAATATATTGATGAACAAATGTTTCCTACAGCTATGAAAGTAGAAAAACTATACTAGAAAGTAGTAAAGATAGATGGAGATGAGAAGAGTACCCCTTGATGGTTGCTTGGAGGACGGCTCGCTCTGATGGTGTCCGGATGAAGGTGGTGAGGAGAGGGACGAGGGAGAACGGTGGTGTAGGAAGGAGGATGGGGCAGGACGTTGTCTCGGTGAGGATCTTCTTCTTGAGGGAGGTGAGAGGATGGCTGTAGGATGCCCACAAATGGGGATGAGAGGCGGGAAAATATTTAATTCTACTCTAGAGGAGCATCTTGGGCTTGGGACAAGCTCCCTCTAGGACCTTGGAGGTGGTGAGGACAAGAAAGGAAGAGATGAAGAAAAATGGGAGGGGTAGGGGACCTTTTATAATGGAGGAAAGGATCAATTTCGTATATAGGACATTTAGTGATGATCATAAACGTCGCTAAAGATTCACCGCAAATGTCGCTGAAGACAGCCCACACACCTTACCGCTGTGTTGCTTTAGCGTACTCTTTGCACGCCCTTGTCGCACACCTACGCCTGTTGTTGTACTGTTGCACCTTCGCACGCTCGCACATTGCGCTGCTGCGCCTTCTCGTGCCTGCTGCACCCATGCGAGCGGTGCCTTGTGCTGCCGCTACGCTGTGCATGTGTGCCTCCATGTGCACGTACGTGCCCGCGCTACTGTGCGCGTGTGGTGGCGCATGCGTGCGCATGGGCAGCTTGGGTTGGGTCACATGGCACGATCTGGGCGGTCCATCTCCTTTCCTTTGTAGGGGCTGCTACAAAGGATGGATTGAATCGATTTTCATGTCATTGGGCTACGATTGTCGACCTGAATCCATCCGTGTGGTTGGATTTGTCGTTTGAAGCTTCAAATCTCATCACCTAGTTCCTTGTCCGTTGATCTTCTTCGGACTGCATATGGTGTTATGGGATTCTGATCAAGGTGATTTCAGAGGCTTTTGACTCCGATTATCGTCTTGATCAGATCCGTACGATCGAATCGTCAATCCAAGGCTCCGAATTAAATCTCCTTCTCTCTTGGCCATAAAAGGACACAATTAATCTAAATATGCACAAACTACTCTAAATGCATAATGATGCATGCTATGTAATTTTTATAATATGAAATGCAAATCTAAGCCTAGGAATGTGCATGAATAGGCATTTTAATAGAAATAGATGTGTCTACATCATTGACCCATGCCCTAAGGTCGAGTGGTTCTAAGGTTCTAAATGAAATTACCCAAAATCGAAGATCTTTTTGCTTGTGAGGTTGGGTCTAGGGTTTAGGAGCATGCAACCCAAGCCTAAAATTTTGGACACAAGTTAGGTTTAAAGCAATAGAATTGTTTGTCCATGTAGATTTTGAGAGTCCTATGGATCTAATATGATATACTAGAGGGGAGGGGTGAATAGTATAGACTAAAATTTAAAAATAACTTTAAAGTGAAATGAAGACAAACCACAAAATATCATACACGAGTGCACCTATATTTATAGTTGAAACCCTTGCAGGTAAAAACCACTACATAAACCTCCCAGCTTAGGACTTTCCGACTAGTCAAATCTAGTCAATCCACTGTCGCACCACTTGAACGAGGGTGGCACAACCTTTTACATGTACCCTTCTCTTAACAACATGAAGAGAAGAACAGCAACAATGGGTCTCCCAAAACAACTTGGGACCTAGATCAAAATAGCATAAAGAAGGCAGTACAATGAAATCCTAATGGAACCTCAGAAAGAAATCAAATCAAAGTTTTTCTATAGAGGCATTTGATTGGAGTGCTTAGAAAATCATGGAAGCAGAAGCGTAGAAGCACTACAGTGATGAAGGCGTAAAAGCTCTTTTTCTAGAGGTATTTTGTTCTGAATGGTGTGTAGAAAAAGGCTTCCAAGGACCTCCATTTATACTTGAAATTCAACCTAAGAAGGAAGTTTTTCAAACGCATTTGGTTGATCAAAATTTATTGTTTGGTCGATCAAAATTAAATTTGGTCGATCAATCTATTTGATTGGTTGATTACTGATTAGTTGATTAATTTATATTTTGATCGATTAAAAGGTGTTTTTATGAACTTCCAAGTTTAACTAAATTTGATCAATTAACCTAAGTGATTGGTTGATCAAACTCTTTTGGTCGATCTTTTTTAAGATTAGTTGATCAATTAATGTCTAAACTATGTTTTTAGGTAAATCACATTTTGCGAGAATAACTTTGGGAGTCCATACATATTTTCTAGACTTAAGAAAGAAAAAGACACAACATGTCTCCAGAGAGCTTTATTCCTTTCCATGAGTCAAGATAGAGTTCTAAAAGATTAGTCTGACAGATAACATAATTTTGGTGTATCAAAATTGAGGTATTAATAGATTTTAGCTCAATAGGATCATTCATTACTCTGCACCTTGGTTTCATGTCCTCAAAATTATAAATATTATAAGGGTCTTAGTAAAAAGTCGGTAGATTAAGGCATATAGGAACCCTCAGATCCAAACTTATGTTTTCCCTGGAATTATATTTCCAGATTATCATTTCCAGACTCCTATCCTCCAAAATCAAAATTTCTATTTTCGGGACCTCCATTGTGTTACTAAACCCATTTGAATTATCCAAGTCCAAAAATTGTGGCTGAATCAAACTTGAGTTGGATTTAGTGATTTCAAAAACAAAATTATCATTATGTTCTTTGAGATGTGGTTGAGGAATGGGGCTACTAATTAAATCATTCATGAAATCAAGATTTGGATCCTCCATGTTAGCCCCAATTAAATCACGATCCTCAATTAGAGGGCCATCAAGGAATTCATCAAGTTCCTTAGACCCGTTTGTTTCACTAAATTTATTTTCTTTAAACTCTAGTACTTCGAGTGAGACTTCATTTAGAGATCCTTCACCATCAACATCAAAGAATCCATGATCCTCATTGATATATGACATTTTTCTTCATACCTTGGTTCGGGGATCTCAGGTGAATAAATTGGGTTTTCCTCAACTGGTTGCTCATAATCAACCTTATCCTCCCAGGTCTCATAAAATATGTCCCCCCTATAGGTTCTTGAGAGGGTTCTGAGATTGGTTCTATTGAAGGGGGTTCATCTGGAGAATCATCCCAAGATTGGACTAGAGCAACCACAAATTTCATCCTCAACCTTGACAACCTCCCAAGTAATACGTCACCTGGGTCCTTATCCTCTACGTCATGGAGCCAATCCAATAAATAACTATTAAGATCATCAATCATTTTAATCAGGGGCACCAATGCTTCATTACAGGGTAGTGGCTGAGCTTCTAAAGATCATATGGTTGTCCTCAAGTTAGCCAGCACCCTATCTTGGACCTGATTCACTTGAATCGAATGGTTTGGCTCAAAGTTGGGTGGGTTTGGGTTTAATCTTTGAGGGTTAAGAAATTGAGGTTTCGAGGGTCCTCTCGATAATGGGTCATTTCATGTTGTTCATCTAGGGATGGTGACCTGTACTAAATGTAATCTTGGGGAGGTAGGGGTTGTAATCCTCGTATCCTTCTTGATTATAGATCTTACTAGGTTGTTCATAGGAGGGCAAAGATCTATAATTAGTGTAGCCATGAGAAGGACAGTAATCAAAGTCTTGATGTCCAGGGTTAGACCCTAGACATTGAGGTCCTGAATGATATCCCCATTCAGGGTTATCCAATTAGTGGATGGGTGGGTGGTGGTCAGGTCAGGATAATGATCATATTGGGGATAGGGTGTGTTTGGAGAGTAGGAGTGGAAGTGTGTGTGTGAAGTGGAAGAATACATGGAGATGCAGGAGGGAAAATAGAAAAAAGAAAGGTTCCCTGCAGTGCAAACAATCCCAATCTTTCCTTAAGTGGGTAGCCTAATGACCTATAGATTCCTAGAACCCATCTTAAGATTATAAATGATTTGGTCTACTTCTGTCCAGTTAATCTAGCCAGTTAGAGGGAGGAATTGGGGAGAAGGTTCTTCCTTTGGCTTGCACCTTGGGTTCCTTTGATACCCCCCAATTACTGTCATTTGACGATACTCCCCTAGCTAGACATCAGATGGATCGGTAGAAGCAGATTAATTGAAAATAGTCTCAATTTGGGCCCCAAAGAGAGAGTCAATTCCTAAAGCCAATGTCTACTATTTCTTTTTGATATTTTGGTTTTGTAATTCTTTTGTCTTTTTCGATAAAAGGAAAATAAAATGCAAATGAT
The DNA here is from genome assembly GCA_037157565.1 of Thalassia testudinum. Taxonomy (NCBI): domain Eukaryota; kingdom Viridiplantae; phylum Streptophyta; class Magnoliopsida; order Alismatales; family Hydrocharitaceae; genus Thalassia; species Thalassia testudinum. The sequence continues at coordinate 30,004,186 of JAZHRO010000071.1, read as the reverse complement.
TTTTTTTGATCAAAACAGATAATATCAACTACTTTCAACCAACTAACGAAGTTAAAGAATATGAAGATGGCTTGGCAATTGAACTCACAAGCACCATGGTGGGTGGCTTGTAATCAACTACCAAGCAAATTCACACGCCCAACAAAACTAAAGATGAGACAAAAATGTAACTTTCATTGCCATAATATTCCAAGTTCAACAAAATGATGCTCAATCTAAAAGGTTTACAAAAGCCAAAGACTACCGAGTAGAAGCGAGCTTTGATGTGTAATCTGGAGAGTGTGTTAATTAGGGTTAATTAATCATGTTGTAGTATAGTGTCACAGTCCATGCGGATATCATTTATTTATATATAATTTTTACTGGTTTTATTCCAGGTCGTTCACTGTGAGGCAGTTATTGATATACATCACTCTCTATTATCCAAAAATCATCTTTTATTCCAAAAATGTTAAGTTTATTTACAAATGAATGAAAGAATCAAAGAATGAACTAATCGAAGTTAATTATGTACAACAATGAATGAATTATGCTAATGACAATGTGTCGAGGGTATAAACAGGTATAAATGCATCAAAAACTAATCTAAACTAAGCTAGGTTCATTATATACACTAACATCTAAGCAATGCCTTAATATAGGCACAAAAAGTATATATATACAACTATATTACGTACCATACTAACATATATAAACTATGTACACTAATACATGTAAACGTCACTAAAGTTCCTTAAAAACAATATTATACAAAATAAGATTTTTTTTTTTTTGAAACATTGAGGAGTGCTATCATGAGCCGATAGCAATCCGGATGGTAGTATATTCCATATCAAAAAAAGCAATTACAGGTATGAAGCCCAACTATATATGAGAGACCAGTGATAACACTGCACATGGGGGTGATAATTCTATTAAATAAGGCCCATCTTAAGAATAAAAGGCACAACATAAGTAGAATGGGAGCATTGCATGCATCATATACCAAGATTGCTTATAAAACTGTATTAATGGCCGTTTGTATAAGCACTTGTCAAAGCAGGCCTCAGATGAGCAATTGGACCTCACGGATGGATTTAGAATGACTAACGGAGTCCAACGGACTCAAGATTGGCCAAATCCGACATCTGGAGCTCCTACAATGGGCCCAAGAAGTTCTGATTGTTGATCTGATGATCAACGACCCTCGTTGCGCCAGGTCACCCCCGCTCACCGCATGCCACCTCTTCCTTCAGACCCGCCTGCAGTCTCCGCAACAAAGCGCGAGCGTGGCGCAATGGTTAGCGCGCACGCCCGCACGCATGCGACGCGGGTTCGAGCCGCGCGGTGCGTAAAATTGAAGACAAAGGAGTGCGGGGCGAAATTGGGCCACCCGATCAATAGCGGGCAGCCAATCTGAGGGCGCGCCGCTCAGATCACGAGCGCCCATGCGGGCGTGCACGTCGGGCGACGATGCCTGCGCACACGCGTGCTTGAGGTGCGATCCAAGTGCATCCAAGGGAAGATCTTCGGACGGCTCTCACGCAGCGGCCGTGGATCGGGTGTGAAGAGAACGGTGTGGGCGGTTGACCGGCGGGCTGGAGGGCTTCACCGACGCTTTTGGAATGGTTTTAGTGACGTCTCGGACGTCACTAAAGCCCCTTCTTTTAGAAAGCCCTTCTCCCTATTTAAACCCCCTCCAACCACTCATTCAAGGCATTCACTTCCCTTGCAACTACTCTACCCCTCTCTTAGCTAGCTTTAGGCCCTCTTGTAATCGTCAGAGACGACGAGCCACCGACGGAGCCTCCTCCACCGCCGTGGCTGCCTCGCCGCTCTCCCCCCCTCTCTCTCTTCCTTTCTTTTAAGCTTTCCTTTACCTTTGTTTGAGCATGTATTTAATGTTGTAAGCTATGAACTAAAGCTGCATGATTAATGAAGTACTTTTCGTTCAGTTGTTTATTTTAATTCCTGTTTAAGTTGCATGATCAAGCAAGAAACAACTCTAACCCTAATCTCTCCCTCTCTCTCTCTATCTCTCTCTCTCGCTTTTCAAACTGCACCTTTCGAAAGCAAAACTCCGTGCTTTCCATGACAATAAGTGATAAGCAAATCCGATTTTCACGCCTCCCTGAGATGAACACTCGGACTCACCTCCGTTTCTTTACTTTAAAATCGGTGTCGCAAGTGCGACTATAATGACACTTCTTAACACACACGCACAAGCGCACATCAACCAGCACTCCTTTACAATATTCTCACATCTCACCGATCTCTCCTGAAAAAGCTTATCATTACACGCCCTCCACACACACCACAACACAGCTGCCATGGTCCCCACTGGTCGATCAAGAGTGATGAACCTCTACCATAAGGAATCCTAGGATGGGAGGGGTTCTAAACAAACCAACCTCCAAATCTTATCTATGATCAAGCAGGAGGAAAAAATGTGTGATGCACTATCAGAATGAAACCCACAAAGAGGGAATACATTTAGAACCGTCCCCATCCTTTTGTGTCTCAGATCACTAGTGATCAACCCTTCACGTCTGCATAGCCACAGGAATATCTGAACCTTTAGAGGAACTCTGATAACACCACGCAAGGGGGTAGTAATTAGGTTGAATATGGCCCATCTTTAGAATAAAAGGCACAACATAAAGTAGAATAGGAGCGTTGCATGCATCAAGTACCAAGATTGCTTATAAACCGTATTAATGGCCATTTGTGTAAAGTATTTGTCAAAGCAGGCCTCAGATGAGCAATCGGACCGCACGGATGGATTCAGGACGACGAACGGAGTCCAACGGACTCAAGATCAGCCAAATCCGACATCCGGAGCTCCCACAATGGGCCCAAGAAATCATGATCGTTGATCTGGAGATCAATGGCCCAGAACGCGCCACGTCGCCCCGCCCTCGCCGCTCGCTCGCCCTCAAGCCAGCCAAGAACGAATCTCGGCCGTTGATCTTCGATCGAACGGCCGAGATCCGCGCGCTCGCCCGCAGTCCACGCGACAAAGCGCGGGCGTGGCGCAACGGTTAGCGCGCACGCCCGCGTCACAGCGACGCGCGTTCGAATCGCGCGGAGTGGAAATCAAGCGCGAGCGAAGGGCGTAGCGAAATTGAGCCGCCCGATCAGCAGCGGGCGGTCAGGATTGCGCCACGCGGCGCGACGACAGCGCCCGAGCGCCCACGCACGCGCGCCCGAAGCGCGATCTCAGCACGGGCGCGGGAGGATCTCAGCCGTCCGATCTTCGATCGGACGGCTCTCGTTCATCATCCACGGATCGCGCTTGGAGGGAGAGAGGGGGCGGGCGGCTGACCGGCGGCAGAAGGCCTTCACCGACGTATCTGGAAGCGGTTTTAGCGACGTTCTGGATGTCGCTAAAGCACATTCTTCTTCTAGGAGGCCCTTAACTCTATTGAAACCCCCTTCTACCACCATTCAAGGCATCCTCTCCCACTTGCAACTACTCCACTCCTCTCCTAGCTAGTCTTAGGCACTCTTGTAATCGCTGGAGACGACGAGCCACCGACGGAACCTCCTCCACCGCCGTGGCTACCTCGTCGCTCTCCACTCTCTCTCTACCTCTCTCTCTCTCTCTCTCTTTTAAGCTTTCATTTACTTTTGTTGAAGCATGTATTTAATGTTGTAAACCATGAACTATGAATGCATGTTTAATGAAACTATTTTCCGTTTAGTCGCCATTTTAATTTCTGTTTAAAGTGCATGATCAAAACCAAGAGCTTTCTAACCTTAAACTCTCTCTCTATCTCTCGTTTTTCAAAACCGTCTCTTTCGCAAGCAAAACTTCGCCTTTTTCGTGACAACAAGTGGTAAACAAAACCCGATTTCCACGCCTCCCTGAGATCGACACTCGGACTCACCTCCGTTTACTTCTTTTAAAACCGACGTATCAAGTGCAACTATAACGACACCTCTTAACACACACGCACGAAGGCACGTCAAACTCTCAGAAGCCAAATCTTTCTGTCAATAGGGTCCCGTTCCACCTCACTATTGGCTCTAATAACTTTCTCATACGCTTGCTTCACAGAAAAGTTACCCTGCCAGCAATAAGTATCAGCCTCACTACTTACAAGCTGCATCTGCTGTAGACTCGCCATCATTTTCTGCCTTTCCTCCCACAGGCGAGTGCCCGGCCTACACTACTGCAGACCTTCCAGCCGCCAGCACCCCTCTTCCTGAGACCACAAGCTGCTAACTGTGGCTTCCTTATCAGCAGCAGCATCATACGCCCTTGGATAGACCTCTTTCAGCAGGCCCAAGTCAGACCAACGCTCATTCCATAAGCTGAAGCCTCTGCCATCTTTGAGCTTGGGTTTTAGCAGATGCCAATAGTAGGTGACTGTAGAAATCACAGACCGCCAAAAGGGATAAGGTTTCTTTGGCTGAAGCCTTTGTAAATAGCTTCTAGACCTACCATAGCAGTCCCTGATCAGGTCCTCCATCAGCCCCTCCTTGCCATCCAGAATTCTGATGGCCCACTTCAGCAATAAGGCCTCATTGAATTCTTTGAGAGCTTTAATTCCCAGCCCCTAATCTCCCTAGGTCTGCAGATACACTTCCAACTGATGGGCTGCATGAATCCACCCTCATGACCTGCCCCCTTCTAGAAGAACCTCCTCCTCATGTGTCCAATCTCTTCCAAATACATTTAGGGGCCTTAAAAATGCTGAAGTAGAAAACCGGTATGGCTGTGATGACTGAATTGAGTATGATTAATCTTCCACCTTTGGACAGGAATCTACTACTCTAGCCCTTCAATTTTCCAGACACCCTCTCAAAAAGAACATTCCAATCTGATTTTTTCAGTTTTGTGGCCCTCAGAGGTAGACCAAGGTATCTCAATGGCAATTTAGCACGGGGTGACCCCGAAACACCCTCCAACTCCCTCTGTTCCTGTTCATCCATGCCAAAGCAAATCAAAGTCGATTTAACCTTGTTCAGACATAAGACTGAAATGTCACCAAAAATCTTTACCAGTAACCCCAGCTCATGTGCCTCAGACCTGGATCCTTCAACAAAAAACACCGTGTCGTCTGCATACTGTAAAATGGGGGCCAGGTTTCCCCTGCTAAACAGTGAGTACCCTTTAATAATACCCACCTCAGCTAATTTGCAGGCATACCTTGCAAGCCCGTCCACCGCAAGGTTGAAGATCAATGGGGCAAGTGGGCACCCTTGTCTAACCCCCCGCTGAGGTTGGATCCATGCTCCACATGGCTTTCCATAATAATACATATACTCTATATACAAAATAAGATAGAAAAAAACATAATACATATACTCTATATATATGTATATACATGTATTATACTACTATATATACTCTAACATACATATACATTTAACACATTATAACACATACACACAACACATCCATAACTAACACTTGGTCTTAACTTAACACTACACAACACATGCACACACACTTAACCTACACTTAATTTAATCGAAGTATAAAAATTATTGGTTGGTGAGTCCAACCCTTCGCAGGATCAAAAACTCACAGGAGCTGGATCAACCACTACTAATCTTAGGCCTTAGTTTTTATTTAGTGTTTTGCATAGTTTTGGGCCAATGTCGGTCCACATGGGGCTCTCTCTTCTCTCTCTCTTGAAGCATAGTCGGGTCATGAATGGTGTATGGGGATCCGACCCCCTTACTGGATGCCATGGCTACTCACGCAAATCCTTTTATATGCCAACGACTACTTTTCATCTACTGATGTGGCTATAATGAAAGTGCCCAATTGTGGCATCTCAACGTGATTTATGGCCAACTTTAGGCCCTGATTTAGGTACTAATTAATTAATTATTTTAAAATTAAATTATATAGTTATGTAGCCTATACATAGGTCTTCTTATTGGTATAGTTTATTTACAATAATTAAATATATAAAATATATTTAAAATTTCATTAATGTTATGAATAAATACACTTTGATTTCAACCTTATTTTCTTAATTAAAGTATAATTAATAAATTAATGGTACAATTGACTTATAAATTAGTTAGTTTACAATATTAACTTACTATTACATATTTTTAATTTATTTTTATTTATTTACTTTGATTCATATACATTTAAATACATAGTTAAGCATATATATACATATATATACAGTATAAGTACTGTTTACAAAATAAATAGGTTATAAATATACTGAAAATACTTTAAACTATAATATACAACTATACAACATAATTTATTTTATTAGTTTATTAAATTAATAATTTGAATTGTATTAACTTACTAATATAACTAATTAACTTATAAACATAAATATGTACTATATATAGTTAAATAAATAAAAGGATATATTACTGTACACTATAATTACTTTAAGTTATATCTACATAGCTATTTATAAATATATAAGGATTATGTACATATATTATAAATAAATAAATACATATTTATATTATTATAATACAAACTACATAATTCAATATAAATACCTACCTACATATATAAAATAGAGATATAAGTTATTTATATACTTTATATACACATAATTTACTATATACACTTAATTTAGTATTATTTACAAGTATAAATATTATATACAAAGGTATTTTATGGAATTTTTGGAAAATTTTTAGATTTTTATTTTCTTTCTGTGTTTTGTAAAGATAAGGGAAGAGAGGAGAGAAAGAGGACTTTTTGGTGTTTTTGTTTTGTTTCATTTATTTCACAACTAGAGATGACCTAAACTTCTAGTGGTCTGTTCTCCTAACTAATGGACTTGAAACCTAAAACTAAACTCACACACACCTAAAACTAAACCTAATCTAACTCAAGACACATTTATTTTATTTATGATTTTTCGTGGTATTTACAAGTTGGGCAAACTATAGCTCAATGAAAGATATAACATGAAACCAAAACCATAGACAATCATTCAAAGTGTTGAAATGTGTTGGAAAGGAAGGATTCAACATAATAGACTTCCAACAATTCATTAAAGTTATAATCAAACATAAAAACTTGAATTTCATTGAATCAAGCAAGACTTCATAGATTAGACAGTAATTACTATTCAACTTGCTGACAAAGGATTTCAAGAAGGAGTTTACATACTATTTCAATCAGATTTGAACAAAAGAATTATACATGAAAGCTTCTCATACATTACACTATTCCAGAGAATCATTTGGTTCCTTTTTAATTAAGATCAGCTTCACTTCTTAATTTGAAATATCATCCAAGATGTTGGACAGTTACTGCTGTTGACAAAAAGGAATCCGATTGAGTTAAGATCTGTGCAATGCATTTTAAAGTGCTTCAGATATCTGAGATATAGAACTTTGTGAAATACACTCCAAGAAATTCCTTACAAACTTAAGACGATTCAAAATCCATCCAAATTCCTTGATCAAAATCAATTCAAAACCCATTCAATTTTCATCCAGAACAATAACCTAGTTCCACTGCTATTGTCATAAGTAGATCTTCAATTTGATTAGAACTCAAAACATCAATTGAAACACCTCATTGTACTCTAAAATCACTGAAAACCATCTTCAAGCTTAAATCTATGCATAAGAATCTTCGATAAATGGTTAAAAGTTGAAAATTAGTTCAAATCTGAGTCATGAAGTGTGACATTCCAGATTTCATTCAAACCACTAAAAGATTGCTCAAAATTGTTGCAAATACTCTTTGATGTATTTGGAATCTCCCACTTATCAAATTAAACTCCTTCAACCAAGAAACCCTAGTTTGATCCTCTATTCTATGCTATAGGCAGCATGAAAGAGAAGATCAAATCAAGTTTCCTTGCCACTTAAAAACTATCCTTAGACCTCAAATGGCATCTTTCAAACCTTATATGAACCTTAAACAATAGATTAAAACAATTTAACACCAAAATACAATATTGCCCAGCTGGGCCTTTAATGTTGATTCTCCTTGATGAAATCCTCATCTAGGACACCTGCACACCGTTGATTGGTGTGTAGGTGTCCTATGCGAAGCTTAAGAACCATCTAGATCATTACTTTGGTCTCAAATCAGCACAACTGATTTTCATAGACCTCAGCTCTCTCAGGCGATGGAGAAAAATCATAGAATGATATAGAAATTGGGCGTAGAGAATTTGAGCAATGAAAACCTGATCAAATGAATTTAAAACATGTGTAATATATCCAATTAAACTTAGATAAACTCAATTTCATCGATTAAATCCAAATCGATTGCAATTGCTCCAAAAATCATTCAATCAGCCATCAAAATCAAATCCAATATAATTAGCCAAATCCGATCAACTCAAACTAGGAAGAGAGCTTTTATGAATCTATGGAATGAATGGAAAAGCCCTTTGGTGAAATTTGAGTGCAACTTGGATCTAGAAGCTAGAGAGCTTTAGATCCAAGTTTTCTCTCATTGAAGGGGTGATCAATGGATTAAAATAGTGAGGAAAACATTGAGAAATTATCATGAAGCATAGAGGAAGATCGATGAGCTAAAACGGATGGGTGAATTCTGTCTCTTTGATCTAAATTGATTAGAGAGACTAATCGAGGGAAACCAACACTAACTTTGATAAACTCCTAAACTAACTTAACCAAGTAATGAATTATGAGCTAAATTATTCTAAGAAAGCATATAAATCTAATCTAACAAAAGCAGTAAATCTAATCTATGAAAGGGATTAAAGCCTATCTACTCAGACGAATGGGATACCTGGAATACAACCACAAAAGCAGAGGATCTCCAGCAGATGAAAAGACTTCTGTGAAGCTCCTAGGTCACCCTCAGGCATATGTCATCCCTAGTGGCAAGGAGTGAATTGAGGAAAGGCAATGTTGCCCCTGTCATAAGCTGCACGAGTGAAGTGGGAAGAAGCTGAAGAGGATGAATGGCCAACCCAAGGAAGTAAGAGGGGTACTGGTAAAAGAGTAATGGTGAGTAAGGAGCTCAATTTATAGGCGTTAGGGAGCTTTGGTGATCAGGGATTGAAGGTGTAGGCTGTTGGAGATGAATAATGGAGATGGATGATGGATCGCATACGAGGGTCTAGGATGAATTTTAGTCGTAGGATGAGATCTCAGAGAAGGCGGGAAGCTTTTCGCACCGGCACTGGCCGATTGGACAAGAATCGAGTGTTGATTAGATGGAGGAAGGAATGGATGGCTGAGATAGGCTGTGTTCATTGCTGATGAACAGTATCAGGTGTAAAGGCATCAGGTGTGTTGTGATTTTTGCACTCAAGCCCAAAGGGGTGTGATGATAACGTCATCATTAGCCATTTCTAGCTTTAATTAGTCATGATCAAGGAATAAATGCTCCTACATAACAGCCAGAGGATCATAATTTACTGCAAATCCATTCTGAGGGAAATACAGCAAAATAGGGGTAAAAATCTAGTTTTAACAACATATCTCAATTGCAGAACAATCACAGGATTTCTCAGGGGTTAATTAAATGTTAAATGGTCTTAATGTCTAATAAGAGGGTCTACGCAGACAAAAATGGGTTTTCATGCATTTCGAGAATTAAATGACATCTGAAACCCTAAAAATAGACTCGCTTAATCTATTGAGCTTTGGTTAGGATAAAATTCACATAAATTCTCTAAAAATCATAGAAAAATATTCTCTAGGGTTTGGTACCTTCAATTTGACCATTGGAGCCCAATTTGACCTAAAATAGTCTTAGATAGATAGTTGCCCTAATTTAGGTTTTTGAATAAATTACCCAATCAAACTTGGTCATAACCTAAATCTAACTTCACCATTGGATTCTTTGGATCCAAATTAGGTTTGTACCAACATTTGGATCCAATATGAGATTATCTTGACCTAGTTTGCAATTTTGTCCTATCTTAGTCTTTTCTCTCACACACATGCCCCTAACTTTTGAATTCCTTACAAACAGGCCCCTATCTTTGTTGTCACTCTTTGTAAATAGGTCCCTCCACCATTATCATGGAGGAATCCTTCTCTGATGACCTTTGATTGGAGATAACTCCTCTGCTTAATGAATCCCTTCCAAAATTAGAAGGGAGATTCCTTGAAAAGTTCTCTTTCCAATGGATCACGTTTCAATCTGCATAACCTTCCCAATCTCTCATGTGAACACATGAGAGATTCGGGTATCTTTTGAGTTTCCAACTCCAGCAAGCTTTCCAAGCTCGCAAAGCTTGATTCCAAGCTAAACCAACTCCTTAAGGCTTATATAGGGATCCCATTGCCTGCCCATCCTCCCTATGCTCGAATTTTGCCAAAAATCCCCCACGTTCCTTCCTCTTCTCCGACCAAATAGCTCCTTGACATCCCGCAATCTTCTCCAACCTCCCTCGTCGTCCGCTGGCAATACCGGTGGCGAATTCTCCTTCGTCGTCTTCCTCCACGTCGTGCCATACAAACCGACGTCTCTCCGTCCGTCGTCTTCATTGTCCTACCCTCATCGGAGCATCTTCTTCCACGGTGTCGTCTTGCCAATGTCGGTTGCAAATTCCTCCCTTTCATCTATTATATTAGGGTTAGTTTAGTTATTTTAGCATCTTAGGTTGGTTTTACACCCCAAAAACCCCAAAAACAAGCCCTCGACATCGTAGTTAACCCTTATCTTCTTCGTCTCTGACCGCTTCTCCGGCGAGGCATCTCTGCTGCTACACCCCTCCATCTGCCTCGCCACCACGCCCTACACCTCCGCCTTGATCCTAGGAGCAAAAGCCCTAACTTAGGTCGATTGCCCCTCTTAACCACCCACTGAACAACCCATCAATTTTTGACTTCCTCCACCTTTGTCAGCCATCTCCGACCCCCCTCGTAGCACTCCACCGCCACCAATGCCTTTGCTGCATCTTCACAATCTTATTGAGCTTCTTTGACAAGGCCGCAAGGCCATACTTTGTGTTTCAGGTTGCCGAGCACTGCCGCCATTACCGAAGACCTTTAAGCAAGCTTTGAAGCTTGCTTCCCAGCCAAGAGCTCTAGGTGTGAGTCCTAGGTGATGCGGGATCGCAGCACAAATGCCTTCACTTAGTCAATTGGAGTGTTTGAGCACAACTCCTATGTGAATTGGATGAAGACACCTCAAGCAGCTCACAGCCATGCATGAGGAGAAAAGATGTGGGATTAGTCCCACCTCGGATAGGGAAGAGTAGTCGCAACGATATAAATTGAATAAGTCACATAGTCCTATCTCCTTCTAACATGAGGGTGAGTGATGGGAACACCATCATCAGCCATAATAGGCTCATTTTGATCCAATTAAGTCAGTAAATGCTCCTACATAACTGCCAGAGAGCCATAAGTCACTATAAATCCATTCTGAGAGAAAGATAAGAAAATAAGGTTAAAACTGTAGTTTTACCATCATAACTTGAACACAGCACACCCACGGGTTTTCTCAGTGGTTGAATGATGATCAAATGGTCTTAAAAGGATAACAAGTGGGTTAGAACAAGTAAAAAGGGTTTGCACATGTTTTGAGAATTAAATGACTTTTGAAACCCTAAAAATAGACCTGCTTAATTAACTGAGGTTTTGGTTAGGATAAAATTCACCTAAACCCTCTAAAATTCATATAAAAATATTCTCTTGGGTTTGAAACCTTCAAATTGATCATCAGAACCCATTTTGGCAAAAAACAGAGTCTCAGACAGACATTTACCCTAATTTGGGTTTTTGCATAAATTACCTAGTAAAACGTGATCAAAACCAAAATCCAATTTCACCATTGGATTCGTTAGGTCCAAATTAGGTTTGTACCAAAATTTGGACCCAAGATGAAATTGTCTTGACCTAGTTTACAAATTGGTTCTATCTGAATACATTTATGCCCTTAACTTTCAAAATCTTTACAAATAGACCCCCAACTTTGTTATCATCTTCACAACTAGGTCCCTACCACCATTTCTCCTATTCCTACAAACACCGGTGACCTAAAAATGGCAAGAACTCCTTGATTCCTTGACAAATCCCTCTTAAAATTAAAAGGGAAGTTCGTCAAGGAATTCCCTTCCTTTTAAACCGCATCTTGGGCCACAGTTCTCACCCTAATGGGAACTCATGGAACAAATGGGTTTCCTGCTTTGGCAGCATTTTTGAGCTTAAGATCCTTCCTGAGCCCTATAAAAGAAGCCCTAGGGCACGGTCGTGCTCTTCAGCTAGTTTTGGCCTCATAAACATTCTTCTCCATCTCTGGCCACCTTCAGAATTAGCTCCGGAGACCCCTCCCCACCCTCCTTCTTCGGTCATCCAACCATCAAATTGGATGGTTGATTATCCTCCCCTCGTCTTCGCGAACCTCTCCTGCCAACGAGAGGTCGTGCCTCTCCCTCAGTCGACATCGCCGCCTTACCGCACCATCCTCCTTCGACTCCGGTCAACCAACACCAGTGCCTTCCGTCTCTCTACCACGACCCTAAGTTCCTCTGTCTCTCTCTCTCTCACTATACTTTCTTTTCCTAATCTCACCACGCATGCACAACCACTGATTCTCCCTCAACACCGTCACTTTCTTCAGCTCCGACGATGCCCAACTACCGTTCCACCGCACGAATCGCGCCACTATCACCTCCATAAGCTCCGTTGTGATCCACCCTTCAAAACCCTCTTCCCATTCACTAATTTTCTCACCCTAACTCACCCCCGAACACATCCACTCTCACGTGCACAGTATGACTCCGCCATGCACGCACGGACCTCGACACTACCTCACAACCACCATTGTAGCATCTGCCATGGTCTGGCAATCCTTCCTGAACCTTCTGATAGGGTCGAGAGGCCGTTTGCTTGATTTCAGGTGTGTCCCCTAGCCACCATTGATGAAGAACTTCAAAGGAGCTTCGAGCTTGCTCCCTGTCTCATCTGCCCCAGGTGGAAGTCCTAGGTCGTGCAGACTTGCTTCAGGTATTGCCCCAGGAGGTCAATTAAATGTTGGGACCTTAGTAGCTACGCCAATCAGAGGAATCTCCTTGCTACAGACACACGCAAGGAAGGGACATGGTTTAGTCCCACATCGTCAACTGAAAAGAGCCCCTCGGTGCATAAATTGCAAAAGTGCTATAGCCTTATCGCCTCAAACACTGGGGGTGAGGTCCCCGCTCATCCACTCACGTGCCTCGTCCGTGACCTCTACCCTATGGACATGGTACACCCGACCCGCCTAAGCCCACTCCTCAGCTACGACCACGCCCACAGCCCTGGACCCAGGTATGCACCTACCCAATTACCCGACTATACCCTGAGGGGCCTTGGAAGGGTAGAGCCTAAGAGGAGAGTGATAGAGCCGTCCTGGGCCGCTATTGCCGTTTTATGTATATTGTAGTACAGTCGTTATAGTATAAGGCAACACGGCTACGGTTATCAAATAAAATTTGTTACTCGGAAATAAAAGGGTTCCCGAGGTCGAACTCAGGGAGCAAGCTGTATTCTAGAGATACAATGTTTCTTTATTACAAAAATAAAAGAGAGAGAGGGAGAAATAAATCTGTCTTGTGGCTTCTCTTCTCTCTCTTAGCTCATCTTCTTCTTCTTTTCTCGGATCTTTTTCCTTGATCTTCTGCCTTCAGTTTTCTGCCTTCAGTTCTTCTTATATCTTCTCTTCCTCAGAGCTTCTCGTCTTCTTTTCTTCTTTCTGCCTCAGCTGCAGAGCTTTTCTTCTTGCGGTCCCCTGCCTTGCCCAGCTGCACAGCTTCTTCGTTCTCCTTCTTTCTCTGCAGTCCTTCTTCTGCAGAGCATCATCTGATTTTCCAATCAGACGACTTAAATCGCCGCTGCTACAGTGCTCCACCTTCTCCCTTCGGTCTTCTTCATCTTGCGATCTGTTCTTCTTCCTCTTCTTCTTCTTCTCTGCACCCTGTTCTCTTCTTCTGCCTCGGCCTGCACAGAGCAAAACCTACCCCTTTCCCTCTACCCGCACGTCTCTCTCTCTCTCAAGACTTCGCTCGTAGGATAGCTCTCCCAGAGCCGTCGGGTAATCGGGTCAGGCTTCGCACCCGGGACCAGGTGCACCGGCAGGTGGGTGATGTGCGAGGAGTGCTCAGGATAGGTTTGGCTCGGATCCGCAGGATCCGCGTGGTGAGCTCGCGGACCGGGCAGGTGAATGGGTGCGGGACCTCACCCCGGTGCGTTCAGAGGCGATAAGGTAATTTCACAAAAATAATTTAAAGGGGTGCGTGGCTTCAGGATATTCCGAGGTGGGACTAAATGTCCCACCCCAATTCGGCGCCTGCAGCTGAGAAAGCTGCAGGCATTCGTGGCTGTTGCTAGGTCTTCTCTTCAGCTGAAGGCCTGGGCAGCTGCGTGGTCGCAATCTGCGCATCCTGGAGCGCAGGCCTGGGCGGAAGTGCAGCTGCAGCTGCAGGTTGAAGCAGCTTCACCTGTTCGGCAATGGCGGCGAAGGACGGGTAACCTGTTCACTGAGATACGGCCTCTCAGCCCAGTCAGAAGGTGCAGGGAGCTTCGCCGGAGTGCGGCGAAGCTCGTGCGGGTGGTGGAGAGGCGTGGGGCGGCGTGTAGGGGCTGCCCTAGGTCGGACTGTGGCCGGGGGAATGGGTTTGTTCGGGGGAGTGATGTGGAGGTGAGGAGTGGCAGTGAAGGGGCGGAAACAGTTCAGTGGGACGAGGCGGTGGTTTTGGGTCGGTCGGCGAGTCGTGTGGAGTGGCGGAATGATGGGAGCGACTCACCGGAGGTGGGCCGGAGGCGTGGAAGATGATGGTGGTCGGGTCGGTCTATGGTTTGATTGAGCAAATTAAAATAGGGAAAAGAAAGAGGGGAGGAAGAGAAGTAACTGTTACCTACTAGCAGGGATGAAGGGGGAGGAGCAGGGCGGCAGTCGTGTCGACTGTCGCCGGAGAAGAAGGTACCCAGTGGGGGCGGACGGCGGCGACGATGGGGCTGAAGCAGCGCACACGGGTATTGCGTGACGCGGAGGAGAATCAGGAAGAAGTCTCTGCCATTGGTTTTGTGGCAGAGCAAAGAGGAAAGGAAAGGGAGCTCGCCGGAGCTCGCTGGGTGTCTGCCGGAGTGGGAAGAGAAGAAAGTTGTGGGTGGTTCTCCGTCAGAATCGAGCTACTAAATGCAGCAGACGGTGGCGGCTTTTATAGAGGCAAAATCAGAGAGGAGGGCGGAGGGAGATGACGTGCCTCCCTCGCCGGAGGATGGCCGGATCGCGACCCATACCTTCCGCGCGTTCGCACGGAAGGTGTGGGCGATGGCAGAGATCGTGGAGGTGTCCTTGCGACAGCAGACGTCGCAGGGAACACCCCGTTGTCTTGGCAGGGGGTCGCCGTCACCCTGCGCGTTGCCATGCCTTGCCGGAGCATGGCTCTGCTCAGGGTTTTGCAGGGAGGACCCAAATGCAAAAAATGATGAAGAATTAGGGGCCAAAATGCGAGGGTTTCAAAAGTTAAGGGTCAAAAAGTAATGGATGAGGACCAAAATGCAAAGTCGGTCAAGAAGGTCTCTTCTTAGGCTCAAGTTTTTATGCATGACTAAATGGGACCTAAGGATTCTAATGGTGAATTTTATTTCTAGTTCAGACCTTGCTTGACCGGCCAATTTATGTAAAAACCCAAATTAAATCATTAATTGGGCATGGTTCTCAATGTAGGTCAAAATGGGTTCCTAAGGCCAAATTGAAGGTTCTAAACCCTAGAGATTATTTTTATATGAATTTTAGAGGGTTTAGTAGATTTTTGCTTTGCCTCAAACCTCGTGAATTGTAGTGGGTTTGTTTTAGGGGTACAGATTGTCGTTTAATTCCTTGGAGTTGCTGTAGCCCTTATCAGATCAGATCATCCCACTTTCCTTCTCATTAGGTTAGCTTGACCTATGTTTGGACCCTGAGTTACCCTGTTTGCATATTGTGCTGGTAAAATTACATTTTTACCCCTTATGACTTGTTTTCTTCTTAGACTCAGAATTCTCTGAGTTAAGCCTTTCCTTGAGTTATGTAGGAGCTTGTATCCTCTGTATTAGGTCAAAATGAGCTAGTTATGGCTCATGATGAGGTTCTCATCATACCCCCATGCCTAGCTTTTGCTAGCCCCTTAGCAAAAACTTAAGGTTTCAACCTTTGTTCTAGACCATAAAGTTCTTAATAGCTTCAGATAAGTGCTTTTTCATTTGAGCTTAGATTAGGTTAGAATGCTGACCCTAGGCCTAAAAGGTACTCTAGTACCAATCAAGATCCAGATCTATCTAGCCTTAGCCTCAGTCGCTAGCAAAGGTTTTTAAGGCCTACAAGAACTAACCTAAGGTCTATTGGACTTTGTGGTTAAAGCACCCGTGCTTGGAATGATTTTAGCCCTGGCTCAGCTCGTAGTGCATTTTGTAAGAGAGAGAGAGATAGAAAATTTTTCTGTTTGGAGAGTTTTCTCTCTCTTTTTCTTTTTAATTCTAGCTTAGGATTGGCTTTTCAACACGGTCTGTATCAGATTCCTTGCTCCCATCATCAATCCTCAAGGGTTCCTGGCAATCGATGCTTCGAGATAGCACCGCCCATGGAAACCCCCGGAACCCTGGCTATTGAGATTTCGAGATAATCCCATCCATGGTGTTCCGTGGTCGAATCCAGACCCTGGCAATTGATACTTCGTGATAATGCCATCCATGGAACCTGAACCAGCAGAGTGCTTACATGCCCCCAGTAGGATATGTAAATATCCTAAGGGACAAGCACCGAGGAGATGATATTTTGTTACGCATCTCCGAGGGGATTTCCTGCCTCTCCGCGCTGGGAACTCGTCCAAATCAACTTGTGTTGATCGGTCGCTCCTACTCTAGGGGTACTTTTCAGAATTTTGTGACGTTTCTGCGTGATTTTGATTTTTACGCTTATTGAACCAGGCTGTGCGTGAGGTTAGGGTGCTTAGGTTACTGAGTCCCGTAGACCAAAAGTTAGTTAATGAGGTCGAATACTCCCTAAGCCTTAGACCTAATACTTCAGCTTTTCAATGTCCTCAACCTCTTGAGGAGTGTCCAGATCTTAATGAGTACTAAGAGTCTATCCAAGAATGCCTAAGGTTTGCATTCTTACTAATCCCATTGTGCACTTTTAAGTTCTTTTCTTGAATGGGGTCTAGAACTTAGGTTAATTCCTTAGTTTCTTACTAATGACTACTTTTTTCTCATAATTTTGTGCTCCTTTTTCATTTTGTTGCTTTTTCTCCTCCCACAAAATTTCCTTTCTCCTCTTATTTCTCTATTTTTTTTTTGGTGAAAAATTTTAATTTTTTATGGTGTTTTTGGCATATGTGAATTTTTTTGTTTAAAACCTTTTCTTACAAGTTGTTTTGCACTTTTATATCCCCCCATGCCTAAGGTTTGCAATGTCCTCATTGTGACTTAGGGGGTTTTTTATTTACTTAGTTCATTCCTTAAGACAGAAATTTGGATGAGTGAATGGGTTGGGATGAATTTTGTGGACGATTTCTAATCCCAGATGCAAGCATCTGAGGTGGGGTCGGCTGTCTATAAGGGTGAACGTTAAGTGCACAAAAGTGTGAAAAAGGTTTTGGATTTTTAGGAAAATGACGGGTTGCCTCTCGTTAAGTGCTGAGTTTTACGCTATCGACTGGGCACAATAAGCTCAAGGGGAATGGAGGATATAAGATGATTCAGCCAAATCAGTAGAAGTCACATCAATGAACGACTTGAGTCTCTGACCATTCACGATGAAAGGTTCGGAATCATGGCTGAGCGAACTGATTACGATAGCTCCATTTCCAAAAACCTGTCGGACTAAATATGGTCCGACCCACTTGGATCGCAGCTTTCACGGGAAAAGTTTGAGTCAGGCATCAAAGAGTAGGACCTTTTGACCAGGATGAAAGATTTTTCTTGAGATATGCTTGTCATGGAAGGCTTTAACCTGCTCCTTGTAGATTTGCGAGCTCTCATACGCGTCTAGGCGTAATTCATCGATCTCGCTGATTTGAAGTTTTCTGTGGGTTCCAGCCTTTGAAAAATCTAGATTACAGTTCCGTACTGCCCAATAGGCTTTATGCTCCAGTTCTACAGGAAGGTGACACGCCTTCCCGTACACCAGTCTAAAGGGAGACATGCCTAATTGGGCTTTGTGGGCGGTCCTATAGGCC
This sequence comes from Thalassia testudinum, assembly GCA_037157565.1. Taxonomy (NCBI): domain Eukaryota; kingdom Viridiplantae; phylum Streptophyta; class Magnoliopsida; order Alismatales; family Hydrocharitaceae; genus Thalassia; species Thalassia testudinum. The sequence goes on along the minus strand of JAZHRO010000071.1, from coordinate 29,986,121 downwards.
CACAATGCTTCCGGAAATCGGGACGACCAGTCCTTCCTGTCAGGTCGAACAGTGACTTACAGGATTTTCTTGATCTCCCGATTAGACAGCTTAGCTAGACCATTAGTTTGGGGGTGGTAAGGAGTAGAGATTCCGTGAGACATCCCGTATTTGGTCATCAGTGACCTAAACTGAGCGTTTGTGAAATGGGTCCCCCCATCAGAGATTATAGCACGAGGAATCCCGAACCTTGAGAAAATGTTTTGATGAATAAATTTGAGAATGATTTTGTGATCACAGGTTCGGGTTGGTATGGCTTCGATCCATTTGGACACGTAGTCCACAGCCAATAGAATGTATTCGAAACCATCCGAAATAGGAAAGGGGCCCATAAAATCAATCCCCCAAACATCAAAGATTTCGCATACGAGAATCGGCTGCATAGGCATCATGTCGCGATGGTTCATGTTGCCCAAAGTTTGGCAACAACTGCATGCCTTGCAGTGACTGTATGCGTCTTTGAACAGTGTGGGCCAGTAAAAGCCACACTGGAGGACTTTTGATGCGGTTTTATGCCCAGAGAAATGGCCACCGCATGCCTGGTCATGGTAGAAAGAGAGGATATTGTTGAATTCCTCTTCCGGGACGCATCTCCGGATGATTTGATTAGCACCTATGCGGAAGAGGTAAGGGTCTTCCCAAATGTAATACTTGGCATCAGAGTGCAATTTATCTTTCTTGCCTTTCGGCCAATCAGATGGGATCTGATGAGATGCCAAGTAATTTACTATATTAGCAAACCATGGAAGGCTAGTACCGATAGTCAGCAGGTGCTCATCGGGAAAATGCTCAGTGATGGGTTCGGAAGGGTCAATTATTTCAAAAGGAAGACGGGACAAGTGATCAGCTACCACATTTTGCTTCCCCACTTTGTTGCGAATCTCAAGGTCAAATTCTTGCAACAGCAAGATCCATCGGATTAATCGAGGTTTCACGTCCTTCTTTGCAAGGAGATGCCTCACAGCTGTGTGATCCGAGTATATGATGACACGGGAACCCAGAAGGTATGATCTAAATTTTTCTTGGGCAAATACTACAGCTAGCAGCTCTTTCTCATTAATCGTATAGTTACGCTGAGCCTCATCCAGTGTTTTACTGGCATAGTAAATGACCACAGGTTTCCCGTCAATTTTCTGCCCCAAAACTGCTCCTACAGCGAAGTCAGATGCATCGCACATGATCTCAAAGGGTTGAGACCAATCAGGGGACTGTAGGATCGGGGCTTGGGTAACTCGGTCACGTAGGATCTCAAATGCTTGAGTGCATTCCTTGGAAATTTCGAAAGGTACATCCTTGGAGAGAAGAGTGGTCAGGGGGCGCGTGATTTTTGAAAAATCAGGGATAAATCGACAGTAAAAACCGACGTGCCCCAAAAAAGATCGGATGTCCTTGATTGAGCCAGGCATAGGAAGGCGAGAAATCAGATCAACCTTAGCTCGGTCCACTTGGATGCCTTTTTCCGAAATTAAGTGTCCCAGGACAATTCCCTCAGGCACCATGAAATGGCTCTTTTCCCAGGAAAGAACCAAATTCACATCGATGCACCGCCTGAGTATCTGGACCAGGTGTTGGAGGCAATCGTCGAATGATACTCCAAAAATTGAAAAGTCATCCATGAAGACTTCCAGATAATTACCTACCATATCTGAGAATATAGCAAGCATGCACCACTGAAAAGTAGCGGGTGCATTGCAAAGACCGAAAGGCATCCTTCGGAAAGCGTATGTTCCGAAGGGGCAGGTGAACATGGTCTTTTCTTGGTCTTCAGGATGGATTGCCACCTGGTTGTAACCGGAGTACCCGTCAAGCAGAAGAACTTATTTCCTGCTAGTTTCTCGAGAATCTGATCAATGAAAGGCAGTGGGAAATGATCCTTCTTCGTGGAGGAATTGAGTCGGCGGTAATCTACACAGACTCTCCACGAGTTGGCTAATCGGGTAGGAATGATTTCTCTGGTCTCAGTCGTTATAGTGGTGAGTCCTACCTTCTTGGGCACGACTTGAATTAGGCTCACCCAACGACTATCGGAGATCGGGTAGATGATCCCGGCATCTGACCACTTGATGATCTCCTTTTTCACGACCTCCTGCAGATTGGGGTTCAAGCGTCTCTGCATTTCACGAGAAGGTCGTGCGCCCTCTTCTGAATAGATATGATGAGTACAATAAGAGGGACTTATTCCAGTCAAATCATGGAGAGTCCACCCGATGGCTCTGCGATGTTGCTGGAGGACAGCAATCAGACGGGATTCCTGTTCAGGATTGAGGTTGGAATTGATAATCACAGGAAGGGTCTGATTAGAACCCTAAAAGATGTATTTCAAGTGAGCAGGAAGGGGCTTCAGTTCGAGGATGGGGTTATCAGCAGCAGCGGGTGGTTCAGTATAGACGTGAGGTTCAAGGGTAGGAGTTACTGGGTTGTTCGTATCTGGATTCGACTCCTCAGTTTGCGGGTCAAGATCTTTCTGCGGTTGATGAGGTATAATCAGGTCATTCTGGAAGTGTGTTTCATCAACCAAAGCCCTAATGTCACAAATCTGTTCGATGACACCGCAATTGATTCATTGTTGGGCCTTAAATATATCAATTTTCAGGGTTTGATTCCCAAATTTGAGCTCTATTTAGCCCTCCTCACAGCTAATGTTGGCTCTAGCAGTAGCCAAGAAAGGTCTCCCAAAAATGATTGGTGTATCCCTAGGGTTCTCAGGTGCATCCATGTCTAAGTCTATAAAGTCTACAGGAAAGTAGAAATCCCGCACTCTTACAATTACATCCTCGAGAATCCCTTTTGGTGACTTTATTGATCGATCTGCTAATTGTAATGTCACCTCAGTTGGTTTCAGCTCAGATTCTTCTAGATGGTTAAGTAAGGATGTGGGTATCAGATTTATGGAAGCACCCAAGTCTAGCAATGCTCTATCAAATTGTGTATCACCTATCTTGCAGGAAATCAGGGGAGTACCAGGATCTTTAGCCTTGGGTGGGAGTCTGCTTAGGATTACAGAGCTGGGTTGCTCTGACAGAACAATTGGACTCCCACTCTTGGTTCGCTGCTTACGCTGGGGTGTACACACATTCTTTAAGAATCGTGCGTAAGCCGGTACGTGGCGGATTGCATCCATCAAAGGGATGTTTATGTGGACTTGCTCAAAGAGCTTGACCAGGTCCTCCTCAGGTGCCACGGGCTTGGTTATTCTCTTTCCTTTGTTTAAGGCTTCGGGAAATGGGACCTTGGTTGGTTCTTCTAGGATAGGTCCGGGTTCTTGATCTGGGACAGTGGTATCTTGGATAACTATCCTAGGGTCTTGGTTATCAGGATTGGAGTGGTTTGGATAATGCGGGTCTTGAGTTGTTTTACCACTACGTGTTGTTACAGAATTTAATCCGGCCTGATTTTGGTTGGGATTGGGTAAGATAGGTTGCCGCTGGTAACCTGCAAAAGAAGTGGAGGCCTCTATCTCGTCGGGTGAAGGAACAGAGGGGGCCTGAGAAATCATATGGGCATGGCCCGGGTTTGGGTTCATAATGCGCCGCTGGGTTGGCACGTTATTCTGGTTAGGAAGAGGTTGGGAAGGAAGTGTGCCTGGCTGGCGAGAATTTGCCAACTGGGCCAGTTGAGTTCTAACCTCTGTAAGTTCGTCCTCGTGTTGTTTTTGGATAGCCGCATTCGTTCTTTGAATGTCAGCCAGAGTCTGAAGGATAAGGGACATTTGATCCTGATTTGGCCCTGATGGATAAGTAGGGTTGGGCCAAGGTTGAGGCGGCTGGTAGTGACGAGGGGGTTGTGGGCGGGACTGAAAAGGTGGTCTTTGGGTTTGGGAATTTCCCACCCACTGAAAATTGGGATGGTTTCGCCATCCAGGGTTGTAGGTGTTGGAGAATGGGTCGTTCTGGATGGCGTTGAGGTCCTCGCAGGTCTGAGGAACCTCTAGAGAATCAGAGAAAGTGGGAATGGAATTCCCCAGGCTGGTGTAGAAAGGATCGGATGACCCTCCGATCAGAGAATCAGATGGGGATGGATATGAATCCATCCTAGGGGAAGATCGGTGGAGAATGTTTTTGCACAGTCTTCTGTGTGGAAGGAGGTTGTGCAAAGGAGTTACACGCGGAGGTGGCTCGCTGCAAGTGCTGAGTCAACTCATCCACCTTCTTCTCAATGATTGAGACCTTGTCCAATCGACTGGCCATTAACTCTAGGTCGACTGATGCGAACAGGCTCTGCGTCTCATGTGCTCCCCTAAGATTCGTCGATGCGCGGGTATTCGTCCTGTCGAATAATCCCATGGAGTCATTGTTGATGGAGTTCTCGCACATGTTTTCAAGAATCTCCCACACGGTGTCTTCATGTTGACCCATGATATTTCCTCCGCAAGTTGCATTGACGAAAAGACGGATGTCCTCACGGAGTCCCTGGTAAAAAGATTGGACCTGTTCCCATTTAGGAACTCCGTGATGGGGGCACTTCCTCATGAGATCCTGAAAACGATCCCATGCCTCATGGAGAGGTTCCCCTGTTTGTTGAGTGAAGTGCGTAATCTGATGGCGCAAGGCGTTGGTCTGATCAACGGGGAAGAATTTTTTCAAGAACTCGGACTGAAGTTCTTCCCAAGTGTTGATCGGCCGGGTCTGAGTTTGATACCAATGAGCGGCCTTGTCCATAAGAGAAAAGGAGAACATCTTCATGAGAAGAATTTCCCGATTTTGCGCGTCTGACCCAAAAGTTTGGGCCAGATGCTTTAGCTGTTTGATGTGCTGGAAGGGATCTTCGGAATTAAGCCCATGGAATTTAGGTATAGCATGAATCATGTTGGGCTTCAATTCGGAATCAGGTCCTCCAGTAGGGATTCTGACTCGAGGCTTAATGGCCACCGAAGCAGGATTGTAATGGTCCCACATCATAGGACGCTGTGGTGGGTGCATGAAGTTTTGGAAGAGGTCATTGATTCGCTGGAGCTGATTCTCCAGATTGTTTTCTTCCTCAACTGGCTGAGCCATGATGGGGGAAGAAGAAGAGCTTGGTTCTGAATCAGAGGAGAGAATAATGTGGTGGGGTTGCTGCACACACACGGGCGTCGAGGCTTGGCCTAGACGAGAGTGAATTTCTAAAGGAGGTCTTAAGGACCTCCTACCGTACATGCATTGTTGGAATAGATGAGTTTAGAAGGTGCTGGACCCAATCGAGACACCCAAAAATTGTTGGGTGACTATAGAGGTGCGGGGCAGATGGACCCCTTGATCAAAAAGATCGTCCACCTGAGAATTACCTGGGCAGCCAGAGAGGGTGAGTCCCGCAAAGACCCCTACATGGTAGAGCGTCCCCACGGGTTACAGGGTTTCCCCCACCCGACCTCTCTTGTCACTGCGGTTCCAGGTAGACCAGAATGGGGATCTTGACCTCTTAAGTCTACCAATTTTAGTTTAAGATCAGGGTGCTTAAGGTTTCACTTGAACTTTTAGGTATTTTTGAGTGAAGAAGTGACCTAACTTTAAGGTTGGTTGACCCAAGGGGTCAACTTCACCTCTTGTTCTTTTGAGAGCTTTTGGGTCCTTTCTTTTTAGGGTTCAAGTGTTTAGAGAGCCATTTGCTTAGGGTTTCTCTTGTGTAGATTTTTTCAAGCAAGGTTTAGGTACACCTCTTTTTGGGAAGATCTTTTCTTTGTTAATAAAAGGTGTGTCTCTAAAAATCCTAGCTTTTTAATTCCTGAGTTGGCTCTAGTTGGTCCATTTTAGTTGCCTCAAAAATGTAGTATCTAGGGCTCAATCAAGAAGGTTTTAGCCCTAGTTACCTTAGCTAGATGGACAGCTAAAATGTGTTGAAATGAAAAATTTAGGCAACTTTGAGGAATTACTATGTATGATGCAGGTAGCCCTAAGTTGATTGATTTTTTGTTCCTTTTTAAGGGAGTTTAAGAGATGGCTAATGAAGATTACCTGTTTGTTGGAGTGTTTGTTGTGAGGCTGCTCTTCCAATTTTTACCTGCACACAAGAGAGAGAAAAAGATTAGCAATCTCTTGAAAGAAATTTAAATCTTCTAGAATAGCTGTTGCTCCCCGGCAACGCCGCCAAAAATGATAGAGCCGTCCTGGGCCGCTATTGCCGTTTTATGTATATTGTAGTACAGTCGTTATAGTATAAGGCAACACGGCTATGGTTATCAAATAAAATTTGTTACTCGGAAATAAAAGAGTTCCCGAGGTCGAACTCAGGGAGCAAGCTGTATTATAGGGATACAATGTTTCTTTATTACAAAAATAAAAGAGAGAGAGGGAGAAATAAATCTTAGTCTTGTGGCTTCTCTTCTCTCTCTTAGCTCATCTTCTTCTTCTTTTCTCGGATCTTTTTCCTTGATCTTCTGCCTTCAGTTTTCTGCCTTCAGTTCTTCTTATTTCTTCTCTTCTTCAGAGCTTCTCGTCTTCTTTTCTTCTTTCTGCCTCAGCTGCAGAGCTTTTCTTCTTGCGGTCCCCTGCCTTGCTCAGCTGCACAGCTTCTTCGTTCTCCTTCTTTCTCTGCAGTCCTTCTTCTGCAGAGCATCATCTGATTTTCCAATCAGACGACTTAAATCGCCGCTGCTACAGTGCTCCACCTTCTCCCTTCGGTCTTCTTCATCTTGCGATCTGTTCTTCTTCCTCTTCTTCTTCTTCTTCTCTGCACCCTGTTCTCTTCTTCTGCCTCGGCCTGCACAGAGCAAAACCTACCCCTTTCCCTCTACCCGCACGTCTCTCTCTCTCTCAAGACTTCGCTCGTAGGATAGCTCTCCCAGAGCCGCTAGGTAATCGGGTCAGGCCTCACACCCGGGACCAGGCGCACCGGCAGGTGGGTGATGCGCGAGGAGTGCTCAGGATAGGTTTGGCTCAGATCCGCCAGATCCGCGTGGTGAGCTCGCGGACCGGGCGGGTGAATGGGCGCGGGACCTCACCTCGGTGCATTCGGAGGCGATAAGGTAATTTCACAAAAACAATTTAAAGGGGTGCGCGGCTTCAGGATCTTTCGAGGTGGGACTAAATGTCCCACCCCAATTCGATGCCTGCAGCTAAGAAAGCTGCAGGCATTCACGGCTGTTGCTAGGTCTTCTCTTCAGCTGAAGGCCTGGGCAGCTGCGTGGTCGCAATCAGCGCGTCCTGGAGCGTAGGCTTGGGCGGAAGCGCAGCTGCAGCTGTAGGTTGAAGCAGCTTCACCTGTTCGGCAATGGCGGCGAAGGACGGGTAACCTGTTCACTGAGATATGGCCTCTCGGCTTAGCCAGAAGGTGCAGGGAGCTTCGCCGGAGTGCGGCGAAGCTCGTGCGGGTGGTGGCGAGGCGTGGAGCGGCGTGTAGGGGCTGCCCTAGGTCAGACTATGGCCGGGGGAATGGGTTTGTTCGGGGGAGTGATGTGGAGGTGAGGAGTGGCAGTGAAGGGGCGGAAACGGTTCAGTGGGACGAGGCAGAGGTTTTGGGTCGGTCGGCGAGTCATGTGGAGTGGCGGAATGATGGGAGCGACTCGCCGGAGGTAGGATGGAGGCGTGGAAGATGATGGTGGTCGGGTCGGTCGAGGGTTTGATTGAGCAAATTAAAATAGGGAAAGGAAAGAGGGGAGGAAGAGAAGTAACTATTACCTACTTGCAGGGATGAAGGGGGAGGCGCAGGGCGGCAGTCGTGTCGACTGTCGCCGGAGAAGAAGGTACCCAGTGGGGGCGGACGGCGGCGACGACGAGGCTGAAGCAGCGCGCGTGGGTATTGCGCGACGTGGAGGAGAATCAGGAAGAAGTCTCTGCCATTGGTTTTGTGGCAGAGCAAAGAGGAAGGAAAGGGAGCTCGCCGGAGCTCGCTGGGTGTCTGCCGGAGTGGGAAGAGAAGAAAGTTGTGGGTGGTTCTCCGTCAGAATCGAGCTACTGAATGCAGCAGACGGTGGCGGCTTTTATAGAGGCGAAATCAGAGAGGAGGGCGGAGGGAGACGACGTGCCTCCCTCGCCGAAGGATGGCCGGATCGTGACCCATACCTTTCGCGCGTTCGCACGGAAGGTGTGGGCGATGGCAGAGATTGTGGAGGTGTCCCTGCGACAGCAGACGTCGTAGGGAACACCCCGTTGTCTTGGCAGGGGGTCGCCCTCACCTTGCGCGACGCCATGCCTCGCCGGAGCATGGCGCTGCTCAGGGTTTGTAGGGAGGACCCAAATGCAAAAAATGATGAAGAATTAGGAGCCAAAATGCGAGGGTTTCAAAAGTTGAGGGTCAAAAAGTAATGGAAGAGGACCAAAATGCAAAGTCGGTCAAGAAGGTCTCTTCTTAGGCTCAAGTTTTTATGCATGACTAAATGGGACCTAAGGATTCTAATGGTGAATTTTATTTCTAGGTCAGACCTTGTTTGACCGGCCAATTTACGTAAAAACCTAAATTTAATCATTAATTGGACATGATTCTCAATGTAGGTCAAAATGGGTTCCTAAGGCCAAATTGAAGGTTCTAAACCCTAGATATTATTTTTATATGAATTTTAGAGGGTTTAGTAGATTTTTTCTTTGCCTTGAACCTCGTGAATTGAAGTGGGTTTGTTTTAGGGTTACAGATTGTCATTTAATTCCTTGGAGTTGTTGTAGCCCTTATCAGATCAGATCATCCCACTTTCCTTCTTATTAGGTAAGTTTGACCTATCTTTGGATCCTGAGTTACCCTGTTTGCAGATTGTGCTGGTAAAATTACATTTTTACCCCTTATGACTTGTTTTCTTCTTAGACTCAGAATTCTCTGAGTTAAGCCTTTCCTTGAGTTATGTAGGAGCTTTTATCCTCTGTATTAGGTCAAAATGAGCTAGTTATGGCTCATGATGAGGTTCTCATCAGAGAGAAAGAGAGAGAGAGCATCGGGCAGGGGAGGGTTTTGCCCCATGTAACACTTAGCCAAAACTTGTGATGGCTGCCCTCTGTACATGAAGAAAGAAGGAAGAAAAGAGGAGAAGGCTAGACTAGCGAAGAAAGTGAAGGAAAAGAAGAGGAGAAAAAGAAAAAATAGAGAAAGAAAAAAGAAGAGAGGAAGGCTTGAGCAGAAGAAGATAAAGAGAAGGTGCCACATAGAAAGAAGAGGAAAAGAAAAGAAGAAGAATAGAAGAAGAAGAGAAGTTCCAAGAAAGAAAGAAGGAAGCTGCATAGAAAAAGAAAGAGACCCTTGATTCTCTAGCATTGTAGCACATATTTAAGATGTTTGATATATCTTCTTACATCTATTTGAGGCTTTGATTTAGGTGTTATTTGTGAGGAGTAATTGGTGATTTAAATCACCATTTTACTCCATTCTTTTTGCATATTGATCCTGACATTATTCTTATTGCAATCTCTATTCTTGATTTAAATTGTGATCTTGAGTTTTGAATTCCATATTGCTCCTTGTGTTCAACCTCAGACTTAAAATTCGAGTAATAAATTTATTTGTTTTCAAAGCAATTTCATCTATATTATAACGCAGTTTTTAAACCTTGATTTCGTCGAGCAAACATTTTGGTGCTGTTGTCGGGGAGCAACGCAAAATTCAGATCTCTTGATTGCAATATCTGAGTCAATACTAACTTGCTCTATCTTTTTTGACTTTGATCTCTTAGAGAGATTCATCAAAGAAGATCAGCCGCACATCAACCACTCTAGGGACAGGTAAAATTCCATTCAAATCCTTCTAAACCCCTGACTCAGAGAAAGCTAAAGAAGGAAGAAATCAATTAAGGATACTTGCATTATATTCTTAGATTAATCATCAAGTTGCCTGATTTGATACATTATACAAACATTCAAACCCTGATCTGTGCACGCATTTGAAGCTAAGGTATCTATGGCTATCACATTCTTGCTTGAGCCCTAGGTACCACATTTTGACAAACTAAATTGGACCAAGTAGAGCCAAATAAGGATTCCAGTTTAGGGTTTTGGAGACACACTTGCTTAATCAAGAAATTTTCTCCAAAACAATGTGTGCCTAGACCTTGATTGAAGTGATTTATTCAAGCAAAACCCTAAAAATCAGGCTCTAAAATTCATTTGAACACTAAAAGAGGGACTTAAAATTCTCAAGAGGACAATACAGGTGAAGTTGACCCACCTTGTTGGGTTAACCAATCTTCAAATTAGGTTACTTTTGCACAAAAACATCCTAAAAGTTCAAGTGTAATCATAAGCACCCTTGCTCTTAATTAAAACTGGTAGACTTAAGAGGTCAAGTCCCCGTTCTGGTCTACCTGGAACATCAGTGACAAGAGAGGTCGGGTAGGGGAAACCCTATAACCTGTGGGGGCGCTCTACCGTGTAGGGGTCTTTATGGGACTCTCCCTCACTGGCTACCCAGGTAATTCTCAGGTGGACGTCTTTCTGAATAAGGGGTATCTTTTGCCCCAAACCTCTATAGTCATCCAAAATTTTTGGGTGTCTTGATTGGGTCCATCACATTCTACCTCTCATCTACTCCATCAGTGCATGTTTGGGAGGAGGTCTCTAAGACCATCCTTGAGGCCTCCTTTAGCTACTCATTCACGTCGAGGTCAAGCCTCGACCTCCTTGTTTGTGCAACAACTCAATCCTATTGATATCTCTTCTGATTCATCTGAACCCGATTCTCCTTCATCCATCATCATGTCACAACCCGCAGAAGAAAATAATCTTGAAAATCAATTTTAATGCCTCAATGATCTATTCCAAGCCTTTGTAAACCCACCGCAGTGTCCAATGATGCGAGATCACTACAATCCCGTTGCAGTGGCAATCGAACCTTGAGTAGAAATCCCCACTGGAGCTCCTGACACTGAACTCAAGCCCAACATGATTCATGCCATTCCCAAATTCCATGGGCGTAATTCCAAAGATCCTTTCCAACATATCAAGCAACTCAAGCATCTAGCCCAGACTTTCAGGTCAGAAGCTCAAAATAGGGATATTCTACTCATGAAAATGTTCTCCTTCTCTCTCATGGATAAAGTTGCTCATTGGTACCAAACCCAAACGCGTCCAATCAACACCTGGGTGGAACTTCAATCTGAGTTTTTGAGAAAGTTCTTCCCTGTTAGTCGGACAAATGCTTTACGACACCAGATCACACATTTCACACAACAAGCAGGAGAACCACTTCACGAGGCATGGGATTGTTTTCTGGATCTCATGCGAAAGTGCCCCCACCACGGAGTTCCTAAATGGGAATAAGTCCAGTCTTTTTACCAGGGACTCCTTGAAGATATTTGATTATTCGTTAATGTGACCTGCAGAGGAAACAACATGGGTCAACACGAAGATACCGTGTGGGAGATTCTCGAGTATATGTGCGAGAACTCCATCAATAATGAATCCATGGGCATGTTCGACCTGATGAATGCTCGTGCATTGACGAATCAAAAGGGAGCACATGAGACGCAGGGCCTGTCCTTTTCTGTCGACTTGGAACTGATGGCCAGTCATCTGGACAAGATCTCTATTATTGAGAAGAAGGTGGATGAGCTAACTTGACATTTGTAGTGAGCCACCTTTGCGCAAAACCCATTCACGCAACCACTCTCTGGCAGGGAGGCTGTGCACAACATCTATCACCGACCATCTCAAGGGATGGACCCATATCCACCCCTGTCTGATTCTAGTTTTAGAGGAAACTCTGGACCCACCTACTCTAGTTGGGGGAACTCTGAACCCTTATATTTTGATTTTCCCAAGGTTCCTCAGACCTGCAAGGACATCAACGCCATTTAGAATGATCCATTCTCACACACTTACAACCCTAGATGGCATAATCATCCCAATTTCACATGGTCAGGCAATAATCAAAATCAGAGACCTCAATATCAGCCCTGACCACAAGCTCCTCATCCATATCAGCCGCCTCAGCCTTGGCCTAACTCAACTTATCAATATGGGTTGACTCATACAGATCAAATGACTCTTATCCTTCAGACTCTGGCTGACACCCAGAAGATGAATGCGGCTATGCAAAAATAGCATAGAGATGAGATCATAGAGGTCGCAATCAACTTGCCCAGATGACATTCTCACCAATCTGGTTCACTTCCTTCACAACCTCTGCCTAATCCGAATAACGTGCTGAACCAAAGGTGCGTTATGAACCCAAATCCGGGCCAAGCTCACTTTGTTTATCAGGCCCCTTCTACTCCATCACCCAACGAGACGAAGGCTTTGACATCATATACGGGTTACTAGCAACAAGCACCTCTTTTATCCACACCAAACCAGAACCAGGTGGGATTGAATTCTATTACTATTTGCACTTGGAAAACAACATAGGACCCACCTTGTCCAAGCCAATCCCAGGCTGGTAATACAAACCCTACCCCTAGGATAGTCATCTAGGACACCTCTATCCCAGATCAAGAACCTGGACACATTCTAGAGGAACCATCTAAGGTTCCATTTCCCGAGGTCTTGACCAAGGGAGAAAGGATAACCAAAACCATGGCACTTGAGGAGGACCTGGTTAAGCTCTTTGAGCAGGTCCATATAAACATCCCCTTGATGGATGAGATACGCTACATATCGGCTTACGCATAATTTCTAAAAGATGTATGTACACCTAAGCGTAAGCCGCGAACCAAAGATGGGAATTCGATCGTACTGTCAGAGCAAGCCAGCTCTGTCATCTTGAGCAAACTCCCGGCTAAGACTAAAGACCCAGGCACCCCTCTGATCTCCGGTAAAATCGGTGATATACGATTTGACTGAGCTTTATTAGACTTAGGAGCCTCCACAAATTTGATACCTACATCCCTACTAAACTACCTCGAGGAATCTGAGCTTAAACTAACTGAAATGACTTTACAGCTAGCCGACCGATCAATTAAGTCACCAAAAGGAATTCTTAAGGATGTCATAGTTAGGGTACATGATTTCTATTTCTCAGTGGATTTTATCGTCTTAGACATGGATGCTCCTGAGAATGTGAAGAATACATCGATCATACTAGGGAGACCCTTTCTGGCCACTGTTAGGGCCAATATTAATTGTGACAAGGGCCAAATTGAATTAAAATTTAGAAGCAAGACACTAAAGATTGACATTGACGTAAACACGTTTACACTACTTAAGATGTCTATTTGTGCATGTTCTTAAGCATAGGATTGCATTGCATGCTATAAATATTGCATAACATGAATCATCTTCCATTTAGAGTAGTTTGAATAAAATGGAGGTTAATTGTCTCCTTTTATGTTCATGGATAGGGCAAACTTTTGATCAGGGCCTCGGATCGAAGATCCAACCGTACATATGTGATCAGGGCGACGATTGGAGTTCAATGACTCCAAGATCGCCCTAATCAGACATTTGTAGCATCAGATAGTGACTGGGGAACCTTAGAAGATCAAGGGCCAAGATGGTGTGAATCTGCACTTCAAACGAAAAATCCAACTGCATGAATGGATTCGGATCGACAATCGCAGCCTAATGGCACGAAAATTGACTCAATCCGACAACCGTGACACCATCTACATCATCTAGAAGATGGACGGCCAAGATGGCGCCATGTGGTGCCATCTCAGTCGTCCAACCGGCCCTCAAGACCGCCGCCGCCTCTCCAAAAGAAGATCCAACACGTGATCTGGATTGTTGGATCTTGATCCAACGGCTGTGGATGCACGCGCCTTAAAACATCCGCGCGACACATTCCGTTGCGCAGCGCAACGTTCACGAGCCGTTGCATGTTCATAGGATGTGAGTTCGACTCGCGATTTGCGATGTGCGCGAGATTAAAGGAGATGGCTCGATCGACTGTGGACGGCCCAGATCGCCCGATAGCGCCCACGCACTATTAGACGCACGGCGAAGACGCGACATCACACGCGATGGAGCATGCAGCGCAGGCGGGCGGAGGCGCGATCTAAGCCGTCCGATCTCGCAATCGGACGACTGAGATTTGCTGGACGTACGCGTGCATCGAACGTGCGGGCAAGCGAGTGGGCGCATGCGCGCCGCCCACTACGCCTACGTTCGGACCTTTAGCGACGGTTTTATCCGTAACTAAAGGTCCTGAATTAATGTTTTTAAAGTTGTAATGACCACATTGTCCCCACTCCTTGCAACTATAAAAGGAGACTCCCTCCACACGAAATTCTCATCCCTTCCTTCTCTTCTCTCCCTCTCCAAAGATCAAGAGAAGCTTGTCCCACACCCGGGATGCTTCTGGCGAGATAAAGTCAATTTATCTCCTCCATTCGGAAGCGAATCCCGCAATGACGATGACGTGCTGCCCCGTTCCTATTCTTCTGCTTCGTCCTCTTTCGTCCTGCTCCGTCCTCCTTTGTCCAGGCGTCGTCCCATTGATTACACTGCAAAAATGCACCTGCAATTGTGCCATCTTGTGCTATTTCCTAGCATTACCAGTGCATATTAGGGTTCCATAGTTGCATTTGTAAAAATACATGCATGCATGCATTTAATTGAGAAGGGAGGAGAATGAAATAAATGGCCTCGCAATTCACATTTTCTTCAAGTGCTGCTTCGCAATATTCCCATCTTTATTTTTATTTCCATTTGATTTGGAAATCTCTTCCCGCAGCTGCATGGGACAACACCTTTCTTCCTCGCATGCCATTCCTTGCTCCAGCCCTTCCCTGCGGCTGCCTCTCCCTACCGAGGCCATGCATGAGCCATGCATAGCCAGGGCTTGGCCGTGCATGGCTTCTTCCTCTATAAAAAAGCCACGGCTCCTCCTTTGCAAAGACAGCTTAGTCCACTTCAAGAAAAACCAACGCAGCTCACTTCTAGGCCACCATCCTCTCCTCCCTCTCCCTCCACACGCCAGCCCTCCTCGGAGACACACGGCGGACAGGAGACCTCACTGTGGTGCACACCCACCACAGTGAGACCACCACTGCCCAGCTCTTCAAAGAGCCGGTGGGCGTGGTGGCTCTTTCCTCGTTTTTACGTTTCCAGCACTTCTAGCCATTGGAGCGGTAGCTTCAAGCTTTGAAGCTCAAAGCTCTGCATGCAGCAACAAGGGCAACAGCAGCATGCAGCAGCAGCCGCCCCACTCCTTTCCGCACAAGCCTGCAGGCCACCCTCGCCTTTCCTCATGCACCTGCAGGCACCATCGCCTCCCGCTTCTCTGCCCTGTCGCGCTCTCTCTTCCGCTCGCAGTCGGCCACCGTGCATCACTGCAGCGGCCGGCCAAGCCTCACCATGCACCCCAGCAGCACCTGTAGGCCACTGCCCGTGCCTGTAGGAGCCCTTGCTTCCCCCTCCGAGCGCTCTGTCCTGAGCTTCTCCGAGCCTGCAATCGGCTGGCGAAGATCTTCTTCCTCGCGCCCCAGCCCGCACGCTCCAGCCACGAGCCGGCCACACTCACAGCACCTGCAGCTCCTGGTTGCGCAGCTCGCCCGATTAGTGTAGCCACTGTTCACGCCAGTTTGCGCAACACTATGGCTACAGTGGGGTAACCGGTGAGCTTCTCAGTTAACCGGTCACCCGAAGCGTCGCAACCGGCCTTCGCCCACGCGCGTGCCCACCCGTGCGTTTGCTAGCCTGCGTATGCTTGCGTTCTCCTGCCCCACTCGCCCGCGTGTGCCTGCGAGTGCTAGCACCTGCTCTCCATGTAGCGCGGTGCTAGCCTCCTCTACATGCGGCCACTCCCTCCAGCGCACTCTTCTCTGCACGCATACGCACTTGCACGTGTGCGCGTGGAAGCCTCCAGATGGTGCTCTGAAGCTGTGGACATCTTAACTCGCCTCCCTCACCTCCAGCAACGTGGCTACTCTCTCTCTCCCGCTCTCTCTCTCTCTCTCACTCTCTCACTCTCTCTCACAACACTCTCTTTACCGACGCTCACACACACATACACTCACACCTCCACACACACACCTATACACTATTATATACATATATATATATGTATACATATATATATATATTGATATATATACATGTATTATATACATATATATATATACTTATATTTATATATATAGTAGTATTTATATAACTAAGTATTTGTATACACATATATATATATACATATATATTTACAAATATATATATTTATATACATATATATATATATTTTTTATACATATATTAGTACTTATATAAATATGTATTAGTCTATATACATACACACACACACATATATATAAATACATCTATATACTTATATATATATATACATATATATATACATATACTTTTACATACATATATATACATATACTTATACATATATATATATATATATATATATATATATATATATATACATACACATACATACATATATACATATATATCTATATAACTATATATACATATATATGTACATATCTATCTACATATATCTATATACATATATCACCATATATAGATATACATATATATTTACATCTATATTGTTATATATACATACTTATACATATATATATACATATATATATATCTATACATATATCTATCTATACATATACTTATATATATATATACACATATACATATATACATTTATAACTACATATATATACCTCTATATTTATAACCATATATATATATAGATATATTTACATATATACATATATATATTTTCACGTTACTTATCATACGTGGTATCGTGGGAATATCTGCACCAGTTGCTGATATTCCTCGATACACGCGTACAAAAAGCGTGGCCACATACATCTTCCACCATCCATCCTACACTCCACGCGACACCTCATCCTGTTGGTTGCGTCTTTCTAGACGACGACCAACTCGACACCGTGCTACACTCCATCTCCGCCTCCACCCCCACCCCTTTATACATATATAGTATCTACATATATATCTATACTATATTTACTTTATTTCTATTTCTCTTGCATACCAGTAAAAAGATAAAAAAATACATAGAGAAAAGATAATCTTTGAATTGCAGGTACTTCGTCTTGCGAATAGCAAGACCCATTTTGGAACCTTGTTTTGGCTCAAAGCCAAGAACCCAATTTTGAGGGTGTGCCTTAAGGACAAAGATTACCAAAAAAAAATCTAAATAGAGAAACACCAAAAACACAATAAACGAACGGAAGAGACTCGTTGTAGGAAAGGCGTAGAAACTCGACTTGTAACCCCACTTCCCTGAGTTCGACCCTGGGCCTAAAAGTGACCAAGATAAAATCAAGTAGGCCAGGTTAAAAGAAATTTTTGTAAATTGATGGTTAGGTCCGATTTAGGTTAACCACTATACACACTTCAACGATAAAATCATCATATTAACAACCTATTCGGGTCCGACACCACCCTTTTCTGGCACCGTTGCCGGGGAAGTGCGCCTTCAAGTAAGTTTTTACACCATTCCTATAAATTTTTCTCTTCTCTCTTCACGGGTATCTCTGTTTTTGGTGTGCAGGTGAACCTGTTGCAAATAGAAGGCAGGCAGACGAAGTCGGAAACGTGAGTAGATCCAAGGCAGGTACGAGAGCGTGAAGACGCTGACACTGCATTGGAGCTTCGCACACGTTGCCGAACAAGTAGGTCTTCTCTTCTTAGAAACCTAGGTTAACTTGTAACCTTAATAAAAAAAAAACTAAAAACTAAAAAACTAGAAAAACTTCTTGGGATCTCTTGGGGCAAGTGGATTAAAATTCACTTGTTTGATTGATTGTCTTCACTCCCACTGCCCTGGGATTTCCTGCCTTACTTCGCATAGCGAAAGTCAAAGAATCTTGATTCTTGAATTTTTCGCCGTGTGAAGTATTCTTTGAGGCAAACACAAAAAGATTGATTGCACCCCTCTTTTGCCTCACTTACCTACAATTCGGGATCACCTTTTTGGTGGGGAGACTTGGAATTGAGTTAATTCCAACCCCACCACGACTTTTCAACTTGCCTAAGATTCGATCCCGAATACCTCAACCCCCAACAATTTGATTTTCTTTATCTTCTGGTTGAGTCTTGTGTGTGGAAATCATTCTGGTGATTGGGAGCACTTGAATTGAAGTGCTTTGGCTCCCTTTCACATAAATCTAAAACTGATTCGTGCATCCACACATAGAAATCTCCAATTAGGGTAGCCCATTGCATTGTAGCATGCATTAACCAACTGATATTGAAGAAGGGTTGTTGGGTTTAGAAGAAAACTTGTATTCTTGCAAAACCCGGAGATTAGTTGAATTGGTATCTTAGCGAAATCCTAAAATCAAAACTACTTAAGGCTGAACTCTAAAAACCATTCACCAATAAAAACTTCAATTTGGGTAGATTTCCCTGTTGCATGCTTGTTTTACACACTCTGAAAAATCAATCACTTGGGCATTACCTGTAAACAACTCCCTTCACATTCCAAAAGCACTTGACCCTAAGCCTCTAACTAAAATTGGTAGTAACTTGACCCTTACTAGGGATTGGAGGTTTAACAACCTGCGTGTAGCGACTACGTGCTGGTGAGGGTTCCCGCGTGTTATCGGGTGTCTAAGACTGGGGCAAACGGCCTTTCAATCTGGCCCGGTGGTTCTGCGGTGCTCGCATTCGGTTCCGTAGTTCGTGATAATAGGTAACTTAGATCTTTAGGTCTAAGGGGACACTGTAGAGGTTAGGAATTTGATTGAATTGATTTTTCATCAAGTGTACCTTTGCGGCATCATTTCTCTCATCTCTTTTCCCTTCTCATCTCCCCAATTCTTCCTGCGGTAGTGCATGTTTGGGAGGAGGTCACAAAACCTGAACTGATTGAATTGCCTGATAAATCTAGAAAAGAAGTCGAATCGTCCTCCTCCACAAACATGACTGCACGCCCACCCCTAAATCCCGAGGGAGGAAACCACCCTCAGAACCCACCAGGTGGTGGAGCCTTAGATCCCATAACCCGCCTCCAAGCCCAAATGGAAATGTATAATGAGCAAATGGAAGCCATTCAGGAAACATTGGAGGAAATGCAGAACCCTCCCGAATGGGAGGAGCCTAGGTCTCTTAGCACCTATCAGAATGCCACTGCTACAGAGACCATAGGACAAATTCGAGTCCCCATGGGCGGGGATGACTTTGAACTAAAACCAAACATAATTGGCCTAATAAATTTTCACTTCCATGGTCTTGCAAGTGAAGACCCTTTTCTCCACTTGGAAGACCTAACCCGACTGGCTGAAATGGTTAAACCAAGAAATGTCGGGTTACCTATAGTCCTCATGAAAATGTTCCCGTTTTCATTGCGGGATAAAGTGTCGCAGTGGCTATGCACTCTTGGGAGAACCATCCACTCTTGGGAAGAGATGCGAATAGCGTTTCTTAAGAAGTTCTTCCCAATCGGGCGAACCAATGCGCTTCACTGTGCTATCACCTCTTTCACGCAACAAAACGACGAACAATTTCATGAGGCATGGGAGAGGTATAACGACCTCCTTAGGAAGTGTCCGCACCATGTCTGCCTAAGTGGCATATAGTCCAGATTTTCTACTATGGGCTAAATGAGACTTTGAAGCAGATTGCAGACGCTTCTTGAGGAGGGAACTTTATGAATAAAGATGAGAATGGAGCATTTGAATTGTTTGAAAATATGAGTGAAAACTCAATGAACAATGCTTCCATTGTTGCCTTTAATCGTACCAGCCAGCCCCGAAATGTCCACGAAGTTGACATGGGACCCTCCCATTCATCCACTGATCTAAGCCTTATTGCACAAAAACTGGATGAAGTCTCCGTCGTGCACAAGAAGCTGGACGAGCTTCTGGCCAACCCCACCCGTTCTATGGCAAACACCCCCACTTCCTCACTTCATCACAATTCCAATTCTACCAACACCACGCTTATCCCGAGAAACCCCGTAAGACCTTCCTTACCGAGTGTCGCACTGAGTGACTCTGTAAGTCATGTGGAACTGGCTTCTGCTAGCCAGTATTTCGACATGGAGGACCAAGCCTCTGTGTGCTCAGACGCATACTTACATGCAGACATGTCTTCTGGCATAGAAGACGCTTCCGCCCTAGGGAACAACCCATTCTCTGCCACGTATAACCTAGGGTGGCGCAATCATCCGAACTTTGCATGGTCCAACAACCCGCAATGCCAAAACCCCGCGGGTGGACCAATGCAACCGTCCGCACCCGTCATCCCAAGGGCCCAGTCTAATTCTATGGCGAATCTGCCATCAGGCCCTTGCGTACCGCAAATCGAACACGCATCAAGTCCTCTTGACAAATTGATGAGAATGATGACGGATATGTCAAAGCGCCATGAAGAGAACATGACTTCTCTTTAGCACCAATTGGCACAGCAGAATGCTGAGATCAGTCAACTACGCATGGCAACTCGATCTCAGGGCACTCTTCCCGTCCAACCTGTTCTAAACCCGTGAAATTTCATACCCTGTGGTCCTCAACCACAGGTACGACCTTCTCAGGGGTAGGTTCATCAAATTCTGTAAGCTTCGAGCATTCCACAGGGATTTCAGGCTAATCCCACTGCAGCACCTCACTCTTATGTCCCTATTGCGAACCCTCCTCTGCCGTATGATCCCACTGGACCTGCATGGTCCAATGCTATCACTACGAGGAGCGGCAAGTAGACTGTCGATCCACCTCGACCTGATCCTGGCCCATCTTCTTCATCGCCCTCTCATTCAGGATGTGTACCGCATTCGCAAGAGGATGATACACCCAAATTGTTGCCAGAATCAGTTCCATTCCCTGAGGCTCTACTGAGGGAGCCAAAAGGCAAAAAGAAAGATATGCAGGCCATTGATAACCTGCGTAATTTGTTCAGGGATGTAAAAATCAAGGTACCCCTGCTCGAGGCTATTGACCACATAACTACTGTTGCCTGATTTTTCAAAGACTACACAACACCCAAGCGATAGTCAAAGAAAACTAAGAATCCAATGGTTCTCTCGCCTCATGCGAGTTGTGCTATAAAGTCAAACCTACCACCGAAGCAGAAAGATCCAAGCGAACTGCTTATTTCCTGTAGCATGCAAGGCTGCAGTTTTAACTGTGCCCTGCTTGATCTAGGATCTTCCATAAATCTCATACCGACCATCATGCTCGAAAAATTTTCCTTGGGAAATCTGAAACCCACCCCTGTCACGTTACAGTTGGTAGCTCGTTCTGTCAAAATCCCGAAGGGTGTGGTGGAAGACGTGGTGGTTAGGGTCAACAGTCTCTGTTTTCCTGTTGACTTTCTTGTTCTAGATATGGAAGTTCCTAGTTCACTTTCTAATTGTCCAATCATCCTTGGTCGACCTTTCTTGGCCACATCCCGTGCCCTTATCGACTGCGAGTCGGGCTGTATTGAGATTGCCATTGGATCTGAAAAGCTCAAGCTTAACATCTTCAAGGCAGCCAAGAACTTTGATTGCGATTGTATCGAGGATGACACGTCTGACGAGGACATGGCCGTCAGCGCGGGTATCGGACTATTTGGGACCTATTCGGACTGCTGCGGATTACCTATAAACACTAATGATTGCCTGATAAACACATATTGTGACGTTCCCCCATCCCTCCCTATTCCTGTACCTTCTCCTGACCAGACTTCTGACGAGGTTTTCTCCGCTTCCCATACCTCGTGGTCTGAGTCATCTCCGGGTTACTCACCGTCGGTCCACACTCTGGAAGATCAGATTGCCCTTTCTTTCTTGCCAAATCAGGTGGATTTGCAACTCCACACTGGGACCTTGTGCTCACATCTTACTCACTGGGGCTATTCCCTTTTGGATCCATCTATCCAAGAAGCCCCTCTTCTTGTCCAATCTGAGGGCCAACTGCTTCCTCCTGACTTGTTTTCTGTTTCGCCTGGGACAATCTCGTCCCAGAAAATGCCAGATCTTTCACCACCCACCATCCACCCACCCTACCACCCTGCTGTATACCCTGCACCTCAGCTCTCGTTACCCGATCTTTCGTCCTTTCTCTAACTTTCCCTGCATGCATATGAGGACATAGCATTATTTGGCATGGGGGGGTGGATAGGCATCCATAGGATCTGGGTATTTTATGGTATCATGCAGTTCCCACCTATTTATAAATATGCAAGAAAAGAAAAAGAAAAAAAATATAATATATATATAATAATAATAATAATAATAATAAAATGATGTTTAGTAATGATCTGAAAGTTGAAACAAAAATACAATAAGTGTTTATGGATATTCAACCTCTGTTTTGAAGACTTTCCAGGCCACAAAAGCTTGATTCGCTCAGGCTCGGCTTAATTCACTTGAGCATTGATGATGAGAACCTCATCATGAGCCATAACTAGCTCATTTTGACCCAATACAAAGGATAAAAGCTCCTACATAACTCAAGGAAAGGCTTAACTCAGAGAATTCTGAGTTTAAGGAGAAAACAAGTCATAAGGGGTAAAAATGCAATTTTACCAGTATAATCTGCATACAGGGTAATTCAGGATCCAAACATAGGTCAAAGCAACTTAATAAGAATAAAAGTGGGATGAGATGATCTAGCAAGGGCTACAGCAATTCCAAGGAACTAAATGATAATCTGTAACCCTAAAACAACCCACTTCAATTCACGAGGTTCGAGGCAAAGTAAAAATAGAATAAACCCTCTAAAATTCATAGAAAAATAATCTCTAGGGTTTAGAACCTTCAATTTGGCCTTCAGAACCCATGTTGACCTACATTGAGAACCATGCCCAATTAATAACTTAATCTGGGTTTTCGCATAAATTGACCGGTCAAAAAAGGTTTAATATAGAAATAAAATTTACCATCAGATTCCTTAGGTCCTAATTAATCATGTATAAAAACTTGAGCCTAAGAAGAAACCTCCTTGACCGACTTTACACTTTGGTCCTCATATATTTACTTTTTGGCCCTCAACTTTTGAACCGTCGCATTTTGGCCCCTAACTCTCCTTCGTTCTTTGCATTCAGGTCCCCCCTGCAAAACCGGCAAGCACCATGCTCCGGCGACCTTGCGCGGAGCATGGCGCCGCGCAGGGTGAGGGGGAAAGCCTGGCAAGTAAACCAGGGGTGCCCTGCGTTGTCAGCCGTCGCAGGGACACCCCCCTGGTCGCTGTAGCCCACCATACCGGCTGTGCGAACGCACGGACGGTATGGGTTTTCGTCTCCGGCCATCCTCCGGCGAGGGAGACACGTCGTCTCCCTCCGCCTCCCTCCCTGTTTTGATCCCTATAAATACCCCCCATCGCTCCACAGGCCGGGGCAGCTCGGATCTGACGGAGAAAATCCCCAACTTTCCTCTCTTCTCTCTCCGGCAGACGCTCACCAGCTCCGGCGGTTCCTCCCCCTCCTCCTCTTCGCTCTGCCGCAATACCAGCAGCAGAGACTTCCTCCCCTGCTCTTCCCGCGCCACGCCGCACCCAGCTGGCGCCTCTCTGGCTCTCTGCTCGCCGCCGCCTCCTTCCCTGAGCATCTTCTTCTCTGGCGACAGTCGATACGACTGTCGCCCTACTGCTCCCCCTTCGTCCCTGCAAGTAAGTTAGAACTACTTCCCTTCTTCTCCTCTTTCTTTCCCCGGTTTCAATTTGTTCAATTAAGCCCTCGACCGACCCTGACCATCGTCACCCCCTTCGACTCCGGCCACCCTCCGGCGAGATGTTCCCATCGCTCCACAGCCTCACACACCTCGCCGACCCTCACCGAACCTTCGCCTCATCACACTGAGCACCCCCCACCCCTCCACTGCCACTCCACACCTCTATAACGCTCCCCCGAACAAACCCATTCCTCCGGTTGCAGTCCAACCTAGGGCTGCCGCCAGACACCACCTTGTGGCCTGCCGCGCAGCTCCTCACCTTCGCCGTGCCACGGCGAAGGTTCCCCAGTGGTTTGATCAGGCCGAGAGGCCATATTCGTGTCCGACAGGTTTTGAGGTTCGACCGCCATTAACGCACATTGAAGCAGCTTCTCCCGCGCTCCAGGCTTGAGGACTCCAGGTCTCCAGCTGCTGCGGAGTACGGGAAGTCTTGCGAAGGCAGCCAGCCAGCAACCTACGCAAATCGAAGCCGCAGCTGCAGAAGCCAGGTCGCGGTCTCCCAGCAGGCGCACGCGAGGAAAGGTCTGCGTTTATTCCCACATCGGTAAGCCTCACAACCTTTCCACTGTTTAAATTGATTTTGCGCACTAGCCTTACTGCCTCAGCACACGGGGTGAGGTCCCCTTTCACCCGCCTGGTTACCCTGTCTCGTCCGCGCTCACGCCCCGCGGACCTGACCCGACCCGACTTAGACTGACCTGCACTCCTCGCCCACCATGCACGCCGGTGGGCCTGGACCCGTGCGTGACCCGAACCCGATTACCCGGCAGCTCTGGGAGAGCTTTCCCAAGAGTGGTTTCAGAGAGAGAGAGACGCGGGGGGGGAGAGGGTAGAGTAGGTTTTGTTCTCTGACGTAAGCTCTGAAGTGTGCAGGCACAGGTGAAGAAGAAGAACCGCGGAAGAAGAAGGAAGCTGACTGTAGCAACAGGCAGTTTAAGTCGTCTGATTTGGAAATCAGACGACGTCCTGAAGGGAAAAGAAGACAGACGGAGGGAGATCTGAAGAACAACAGAAGAAGGCGAGGCAGAGGAGAACACAAAAGAACAAGGGAAGAACTGAAAGAAGAAAAACAAAGAAGAAAGAAGAAGATCTGAAGAAAGATAGAAGAAAAAGGAGGAGCAGGAACAGCTGGAAGAAGAAGAAGAGCATCACCATTGCAGAAGAAAGACATCACCTCTGCAGACAAAGAAGAAGAAGATCTGAGACGAGGAGAAAACAAAGAGAAAAGAAGACAACAAATTCTTTCCCTCTCTCTTTCTTTATTTTTGTAAAAGAAACATGTATATCTCTAGAATACAACTTGCTCCCTGAGTTCGACCTCGGGAACTCTTTTATTTTCCGAGTAAAAATAATTATATTTGAAATGTTGGCAATAACTGGCTATACTACAACGCTATAACAATAAAACCCGGTTATCTCCCTAACGCCACCGTTCCATTATTTGGCGCCGCTGCCGGGGAGCAACGGCTATTCTAGAGGTAAACATTCCTGTTTCTTTTTTTTAATTTCTGATAATCTCCTCTCTTTTGTGCAGCTACAGGAACTCAAGAAGACAAGCAACCACACGACAACCACTCCGAAGACAGGTAAATTTTTCCTCTCGCTATTAACCCCTAAACTCTAAAGAGGAAGAAAAGAAAAGAACAAGCAATATAGGGCTAACCTGTCTTCCATACTTAGTAACCATAAAGAGTTGCATGTTTTCAACTCATCACTCCTGCACACTATTAAGGGTATTTAAGGGCTAACACATTCTTGCTTGAGCCCTAATTGCCCAACAAAGAGTTAAATGGACCAAGTAGAGCCAACATAAGGTCAAACATTAGTATTTCAGTAGAGACACACCCCTTAATCAAGAATTGAGGAAATCCAAAAGAGGTGTGCCCAAGCCATTGATTGAAAATAATTAACAAGAAAAATCCTAAACAATTGGCTCTCTCTAAACACTTGAACCCTAAAACAAGGCCTAACTTCTCAAGGAAACCACTAGGTGAAGTTAACCCCTGGGGTCAACCAACCTTCAAACTAGGCCACTTTGTTCACAAAAACACCTAAAGTTCAAGTGAAACCTTAAGCACCCTGATCTTAAAATTAGTAGACTTAAGAGGTCAAGATCCCCATTCTGGTCTACCTGGAACCGCAGTGACAAGAGAGGTCGGGTGGGGGAAACCCTGTAACCCGTGGGGACGCTCTACCGTGTAGGGGTCTTCGCGGGACTCTCCCTCTCTGGCTGCCCAGGTAATTCTCAGGTGGACGATCTTTCTGATCAAGGGGTCCATCTGCCCCGCACCTCTATAGTCACCCAACACATTTTTGGGTGTCTTGATTGGGTCCAGCACCTTCTAAACTTACCTCTTCCAACAGTGCATGTACGGAAGGAGGTCCCTAAGACCACCCTTAAGACCTCCTTTAGAAATTCGCTCTCGTCAAGGCCAAGCCTCGACGCCCGTGTTTGTGCAGCAACACCCTCACATTATTCTCTCTTCTGATTCAGAACCAAGTTCTTCTTCCCCCATCATGGCTCAGCCAGTTGAGGAAGAAAATAATCTGGAACACCAGCTCCAGCGACTCAATGACCTCTTCCAAAACTTCGTGCACCCACCACAGCGTCCTATGATGCGGGACCACTACAATCCTGCTGCGGTGGCCATTGAGCCTCAAGTCAGAATCCCGACTGGAGGACCTGATTCCGAATTAAAGCCCAACATGATTCATGCTATACCTAAATTCCATGGGCTTAATTCTGAAGATCCCTTCCAGCACATCAAACAGCTAAAGCATCTGGCCCACACTTTTGGATCAGATGCGCAAAATCGGGATATTCTTCTCATGAAGATGTTCTCCTTTTCTCTTATGGACAAGGCCGCCCATTGGTATCAAACTCAGACCCGGCCGATCAACACTTGGGAAGAACTTCAATCCGAATTTTTGAAAAAGTTTTTTCCCGTTGGTCGGACCAACGCCTTGCGCCATCAGATTACACACTTCACTCAACAATCAGGAGAACCTCTCCATGAGGCATGGGATCGCTTTCAGGATCTCATGAGAAAGTGCCCCCATCACGGAGTTCCTAAATGGGAACAAGTCCAATCTTTTTACCAGGGACTCCGTGAGGACATCCGCCTTTTCGTCAATGCAACTTGCGGAGGAAACATCATGGGTCAACATGAAGACACCGTTTGGGAAATTCTCGAAAATATGTGCGAGAACTCCATCAACAATGACTCCATGGGATTATTCGACAGGACGAATACCCGCGCAGCGACGAATCTTAAGGGAGCACATGAGACGCAGGGCCTGTCCGCATCAGTCGACCTGGAATTAATGGCCAGTCGATTGGACAAGGTCTCAATCATTGAAAAGAAGGTGGATGAGCTGACTCAGCACTTGCAGCAAGCCACCTCCGCGCGTAACTCCTTTGCACAACCTCCCTCCACACAGGAAACTGTGCAAAACATCCTCCACCGACCTTCCCCTGGGATGGATCCATATCCATCCCCATCTGATTCTTGGATCGGAGGATCATTCGATCCTTTCTACACCAGCCGGGGGAACTCCATTCCCCCTTTCCCTGACTCTCAGGAGGTTCCTCAGACCTGCGAGGACCTCAACGCCATCCAGAACGACCCATTCTCCAACACTTACAACCCTGGATGGCGAAACCATCCCAATTTTCAGTGGGCAGGAAATTCCCAAACTCAAAGACCACCTTTTCAGTCCCGCCCACAGCCCCCTCGTCATTACCAGCCGCCTCAGCCTCGGCCCAACCCTACTTATCCATCAGGGCCAAATCAGGATCAAATGTCCCTAATCCTTCAGACTCTGGCTGACATTCAAAAAACGAATGCGGCTATTCAAAAACAGCACAAGGACGAGCTTACTGAAGTTAAAACTCAACTGGCCCAGTTGGCAAATTCTCGCCAGCCAGGCACACTCCCTTCCCAACCTCTTCCTAACCCAAATAACGTGCCAACCCAGAAGCGCGTTATGAATCCAAATTTAGGCCACGCTCAATGGATTTATCAGGCCCCTACTGCTCCATCTCCAGACGAGATGGAAGCCTCAACTTCTTATGCGGGATTTCAGCAGCAGCCACCCCTCTTACCAAACCCAAACCAGAATCAGGCCGGATTAAATTCTGTAACAACACGTAGTGGTAAAACAACTGAAGACCCGCATTATCCAAACCACTCCAAGCCTGATAACCATGACCCTAGGATAGTTATCCAAGATACCGCTGTTCCGGATCCACAACCTGGACCTATCCTAGAAGAACCAACCAAGATCCCGTTTCCCGAGGCCTTGACCAAGGGAAAGAAGACCACCAAACCCGTGGCCCCTGAGGAGGACCTGGTCAAGCTCTTTGAGTAGGTCCACATAAACATCCCCTTGATGGATGCAATCCGCCACGTACCAGCTTACGCACGATTTCTAAAGAATATATGTACACCCCAGCGTAAGCCGCGAACCAAGGGAGGGAGCCCAATTGTTATGTCAGAGCAAGCCAGCTCTGTAATCCTTAGTAGACTCCCACCCAAGGCAAAAGATCCTGGGACGCCCCTGATTTCCTGTAAGATAGGTGGTACCCAATTTGATAGAGCATTGTTAGACTTGGGTGCATCCATAAACCTGATACCCACATCCTTACTTGACCATCTAGAAGAATCTGAGCTAAAACCAACCGAGGTGACATTACAATTAGCAGATCGATCTATAAAGTCACCAAAAGGGATTCTCGAGGATGTTATTGTAAGAGTGCGGGATTTCTATTTTCCAGTGGACTTTATAGTCTTAGATATGGATGCACCTGAGAACCCTAGGGATACACCAATCATTCTAGGGAGACCTTTCTTGGCTACTGCTAGAGCCAACATCAGCTGTGAGGAGGGCCAAATAGAGCTTAAGTTTGGAGATCAAACACTGAAAATTGATATATTTAAGGCCCAACAAGGAATTAATTGCGGCGTCATCGAACAAATTTGTGACATCAAGACTTTGGTTGATGAATCACACCTCCAGAATGACTCGAGTATGCCTCATCAACCACAGAAGGATCTTGACCCGCAAACAGAGGAGTCGAATCCAGATGTGAACAACCCAGTAACTCCCACCCTTGAACCTCACATCTATACTGAACCACCCGCTGCTGCTGAAAACCCCATCCTCGAACTGAAACCCCTTCCTGCTCACTTGAAATACGTCTTTTTGGGTTCTAATCAGACCCTTCCTGTGATTATCAATTCCAACCTCAGTCCTGAACAGGAATCCCGTCTGATTGTTGTCCTCCAGCAACATCGCAGAGCCATCGGATGGACTCTCGATGATTTGACTGGAATAAGTCCCTCTTATTGTACTCATCATATCTATTCAGAAGAGGGCACACGACCTTCTCGTGAAATGCAGAGACGCTTAAACCCCAATCTGCAGGAGGTCGTGAAAAAGGAGATCATCAAGTGGTTAGATGCCGGGATCATCTACCCGATCTCCGATAATCGTTGGGTGAGCCCAATTCAGGTCGTGCCCAAGAAGGCAGGACTCACCACTATAACGACTGAGATCGGAGAAATCATTCCTACCCGATTAGCCAACTCGTGGAGAGTCTGTATAGATTACCGTCGACTAAATTCCTCCACAAAGAAGGATCATTTCCCACTACCCTTCATTGATCAAATTCTCGAAAAACTTGCGGGAAATAGGTTCTTCTGCTTTCTTGATGGGTACTCCGGTTATAACCAGGTGGCAATCCATCCTGAGGACCAAGAAAAGACCACGTTCACCTGCCCCTTCGGAACATACGCTTTCCGAAGGATGCCTTTCGGCCTTTGCAATGCACCCGCTACTTTTCAGCGATGCATGCTTGCCGTATTCTCAGATATGGTAGGTGATTATCTGGAAGTCTTCATGGATGACTTTTCAGTTTTCGGAGCATCATTCGACGATTGCCTCCAACACTTGGTCCAGATACTCAGGCGGTGCATCGATGTGAATTTGGTTCTTTCCTGGGAAAAGAGCCATTTCATGGTGCCTGAGGGAATTGTCCTGGGACACTCGATTTCGGAGAAAGGTATCCAAGTGGATCGAGCTAAGGTTAATCTGATTTCTCACCTTCCTATGCCTAGCTCGATCAGGGACATCCGTTCCTTTTTAGGGCATGTCGATTTTTATCGACGATTTATCCCGGATTTTTCAAAAATCGCGCGCCCCCTGACCACTCTTCTCTCCAAGGATGTTCCTTTTGAAATTTCCAAGGAATGCACTCAAGCATTTGAAATCCTGCGTGACCGAGTCACCCAAGCCCCGATCCTACAGTCCCCTGATTGGTCTCAACCCTTTGAGATCATGTGCGATGCATCCGACTTCGCTGTAGGAGCGGTTTTGGGGCAGAAAATTGACAGGAAACCTGTAGCCATTTACTACGCCAGCAAAACACTCGATGAGGCTCAGCGTAACTATACGGTTACTGAGAAAGAGCTGCTAGCTGTAGTATTTGCCCTAGAAAAGTTCAGATCGTACCTTCTGGGTTCCCGTGTCATCATATACTCGGATCACACAGCTGTGAGGCATCTCCTTGCAAAGAAGGACGCGAAACCTCGATTAATCCGATGGATCTTGCTGTTGCAAGAATTTGACCTTGAGATTCGCGACAAAGCGGGAAAGCAAAATGTGGTAGCTGATCACTTGTCCCGTCTTCCTTCTGAAATAATTGACCCTTCCGGACCCATCACTGAGCATTTTCCCGATGAGCACCTGCTGACTATTGGTACTAGCCTTCCATGGTTTGCTAATGTAGTAAATTACTTGGCATCTCATCAGATCCCCTCCGATTGGCCGAAGGCCAAGAAAGACAAATTACGCTCCGATGCCAAGTATTACATTTGGGAAGACCCGTACCTCTTCCGCATAGGTGCCGATCAGATCATCCGGAGATGTGTCCCGGAGGGGGAATTCAACAATATCCTCTCTTTCTGCCATGACCAAGCATGCGGTGGCCATTTCGCCGGGCATAAAACCGCATCAAAAGTCCTCCAGTGCGGCTTTTACTGGCCCACACTGTTCAAAGACGCATACAATCACTGCAAGGCATGCAGTCGTTGCCAGACTTTGGGCAACATGAGCCATCGCGACATGATGCCTATGCAACCGATTCTAGTATGCGAAATCTTTGATGTTTGGGGGATTGATTTTATGGGCCCCTTTCCTGTTTCGGATGGTTTCGAATACATTCTGTTGGCTGTGGACTACGTGTCCAAATGGATCGAAGCCATACCGACCCGAACCTGTGATCACAAAATCGTTCTCAAATTCATTCATCAACACATTTTCTCAAGGTTCGGGATTCCTCGTGCAATAATCTCTGATGGAGGGACCCATTTCACAAATGCTCAGTTTAGGTCACTGATGACCAAATACGGGGTGTCTCACCGAATCTCTACTCCTTACCACCCCCAAACTAATGGTCTAGCTGAGCTGTCTAATCGGGAGATCAAGAAAATCCTGCAAGTCACTGTTCGACCTGACAGGAAGGACTGGTCGTCCCGACTTCCGGAAGCATTGTGGGCCTATAGGACCGCCCACAAGACTCAATTGGGCATGTCTCCCTTTAGACTGGTGTACGGAAAGGCATGCCACCTTCCCGTAGAACTGGAGCATAAAGCCTATTGGGCAGTACGGAACTGTAATCTCGATCTTTCCAAGGCTGGGACCCACAGAAAACTCCAAATCAGCGAGATCGATGAATTACGCCTAGACGCGTACGAGAACTCGCAAATCTACAAGGAGCGGGTTAAAGCCTTCCATGACAAACACATCTCGAGAAAGATCTTTCATCCTGGTCAAAAGGTCCTACTCTTTGATGCCCGACTAAAACTCTTCCTAGGAAAACTGAGATCCAAGTGGGTCGGACCATTTTTGGTCCGACAGGTTTTTGGAAATGGAGCAATCGAAATCAGTCCACTCAGCCACGATTCTGAACCTTTCATCGTGAACGGTCAGAGACTCAAGCCGTTCATTGATGTAACTTCTACTGATTTGGCTGAGGCAACTTATATCCTCCTTTCCCCTTGAGCTTATTGCGCCCAGCCGATGGCGTAAAACTCAGCGCTTAACGGGAGGCAGCCCGTCATTCTCTTTGAAAACCTGAAACTTGTTCCGACACCTTTTTGCACTCAAAGTTCACCCTTGTAGACAGCCGACCCCACCTCAGATGCTTGCATCTGAGATTAGAAATCGTCCGCAAAAATTCAACCCAACCCATCCACTCATCCAAATTTCTGTCTTAAGGAATGAACTAAGTTAAATAAAAACCCCCTAGGTTACAATGAGGACATTGCAAATCTTAGGCATGGGGGGGTATGGAAGTGCAAAACTTGTAAGAAAAGGTTTCAAACAAAAAAATTCACATATGACAAAAACACCATAAAAATTAAAAAAAAAATTTTTTCGAAAAAGAATAAGAGGAAAAGAGGAGAAGGAAATTTTGTGAAGGAGAAAAGAAACAAAATGAAAAAGGAGCACAAAAATTAAGAGAAAAGGTGATAGTCATTAGTAAGGAACTAAGGAATTAACCTAAGTTCTAGACCTCATTCAAGAAAATAACTGAAAAGTGCATAATGAGATTAGTAAAAACGCAAACCTTAGGCATTCTTGAATAGACTCTTAGTACCCATTAAGATCTAGACACTCCTCAAGAGGTTGAGGAAAATGAAAAGCTGAAGTATTAGGTCTAAGGCTTAGGGAGTATTTGGCCTCGTTAACTAATTTTTGGTTTACGGGACTCAGTAACCTAAGCACCCTAACCTCACACACAGCCTGGTTCAGTAAGCGTAAAAATCAGAATCACGCAGAAACATCGCAAAATTCTGAAAAGAACACCTAGAATAGGAGCAGCCGATCAACACAAGTTGATTTGGACGAGTTCTCAGCGCGGAGAGGCGGGAAATCCCCTCGAAGATGCGTAACAAAATATCATCTCCTCGGTGCTTGTTTCTTAGGATATTTACATATCCTACTGGGGGCATGTAAGCACTCTGCTGGTTCAGATTCCATGGATGGCATTATCTCGAAGTGTCAATTGCCAGGGTTTGGATTCGGCCACGGAACACCATGGATGGGATTATCTCGAAATCTCAATAGCCAGGGTTCCGGGGGTTGCCATGGGCGGTGCTATCTCGAAGCATCGATCGCCAGGAACCCTTGAGGATTGATGATGGGAGCAAGGAATCTGATACAGACCGTGTTGAAAAGCCAATCCTAGGCTAGAACTAAAAAGAAAAAGAGAGAGAAAACTCTCCAAACAGAAAAACTTTCTATCTCTCTCTTACAAACGCACTGCGAACTGAGCCAGGGCTAAAATCATTTCAAGCACGGGTGCTTTAACCACAAAGTCCAATAAACCTTAGGTTAGTTCTTGTGGACCTTAAAAACCTTTGCTAGAGACTGAGGCTAAGGCTAGACAGATTTGGATCTTGATTGGTACTAGAGTACCCTTTAGGCCTATGGTCAGCATTCTAACCTAGTCTATGCTCAAATAAAAAAGCACTTATCTAAAGCTATTAAGAACTTCATGGTCTAGAACAAGGGTTGAAACCTTAAGTTTTTGCTAAGGGACTAGCAAAAGCTAGGCATGGGGGTATGATGAGAACCTCATCATGAGCCATAACTAGCTCATTTTGACCCAATACAAAGGATAAAAGCTCCTACATAACTCAAGGAAAGGCTTAACTCAGAGAATTCTGAGTTTAAGGAGAAAACAAGTCATAAGGGGTAAAAATGCAATTTTACCAGTATAATCTGCATACAGGGTAATTCAGGGTCCAAACATAGGTCAAAGCAACTTAATAAGAATAAAAGTGGGATGAGATGATCTAGCAAGGGCTACAGCAATTCCAAGGAACTAAATGATAATCTGTAACCCTAAAACAACCCACTTCAATTCACGAGGTTCGAGGAAAAGTAAAAATAGAATAAACCCTCTAAAATTCATAGAAAAATAATCTCTAGGGTTTAGAACCTTCAATTTGGCCTTCAGAACCCATGTTGACCTACATTGAGAACCATGCCCAATTAATAACTTAATCTGGGTTTTCGCATAAATTGACCGGTCAAACAAGGTTTAATATAGAAATAAAATTTACCATCAGATTCCTTAGGTCCTAATTAATCATGTATAAAAACTTGAGCCTAAGAAGAAACCTCCTTGACCGACTTTACACTTTGGTCCTCATATATTTACTTTTTGGCCCTCAACTTTTGAACCGTCTCATTTTGGCCCCTAACTCTCCTTCGTTCTTTGCATTCAGGTCCCCCCTGCAAAACCGGCCAGCACCATGCTCCGGCGACCTTGCGCGGAGCATGGCGCCGCGCAGGGTGAGGGGGAAAGCCTGGCAAGTAAACCAGGGGTGCCCTGCGTTGTCAGCCGTCGCAGGGACACCCCCCTGGTCGCTGTAGCCCACCATACCGGCCGTGCGAACGCACGGACGGTATGGGTTTTCGTCTCCGGCCATCCTCCGGCGAGGGAGACACGTCGTCTCCCTCCGCCTCCCTCCCTGTTTTGATCCCTATAAATACCCCCCATTGCTCCACAGGCCGGGGCAGCTCGGATCTGACGGAGAAAATCCCCAACTTTCCTCTCTTCTCTCTCCGGCAGACGCTCACCAGCTCCGGCGGTTCCTCCCCCTCCTCCTCTTCGCTCTGCCGCAATACCAGCAGCAGAGACTTCCTCCCCTGCTCTTCCCGCGCCACGCCGCACCCAGCTGGCGCCTCTCCGGCTCTCTGCTCGCCGCCGCCTCCTTCCCTGAGCATCTTCTTCTCCGGCGACAGTCGATACGACTGTCGCCCTACTGCTCCCCCTTCATCCCTGCAAGTAAGTTAGAACTACTTCCCTTCTTCTCCTCTTTCTTTCCCCGGTTTCAATTTGTTCAATTAAGCCCTCGACCGACCCTGACCATCGTCACCCCCTTCGACTCCGGCCACCCTCCGGCGAGATGTTCCCATCGCTCCACAGCCTCACACACCTCGCCGACCCTCACCGAACCTTCGCCTCATCACACTGAGCACCCCCCACCCCTCCACTGCCACTCCACACCTCTGTAACGCTCCCCCGAACAAACCCATTCCTCCGGTTGCAGTCCAACCTAGGGCTGCCGCCAGACACCACCTTGCGGCCTGCCGCGCAGCTCCTCACCTTCGCCGTGCCACGGCGAAGGTTCCCCAGTGGTTTGATCAGGCCGAGAGGCCATATTCGTGTCCGACAGGTTTTGAGGTTCGACCGCCATTAACGCACATTGAAGCGGCTTCTCCCGCGCTCCAGGCTTGAGGACTCCAGGTCTCCAGCTGCTGCGGAGTACGGGGAGTCTTGCGAAGGCAGCCAGCCAGCAACCTACGCAAATCGAAGCCGCAGCTGCAGAAGCCAGGTCGCGGTCTCCCAGCAGGCGCACGCGAGGAAAGGTCTACGTTTAGTCCCACATCGGTAAGCCTCACAACCTTTCCACTGTTTAAATTGATTTTGCGCACTAGCCTTACTGCCTCAGCACACGGGGTGAGGTCCCCTTTCACCCGCCCGGTTACCCGGTCTCGTCCGCGCTCACGCCCCGCGGACCTGACCCGACCCGACTTAGACTGACCTGCACTCCTCGCCCACCACGCACGCCGGTGGGCCTGGACCCGGGCGTGACCCGAACCCGATTACCCGGCAGCTCTGGGAGAGCTTTCCCAAGAGTGGTTTCAGAGAGAGAGAGACGCGGGGGGGGAGAGGGTAGAGTAGGTTTTGTTCTCTGACGTAAGCTCTGAAGTGTGCAGGCACAGGTGAAGAAGAAGAACCGCGGAAGAAGAAGGAAGCTGACTGTAGCAACAGGTAGTTTAAGTCGTCTGATTTGGAAATCAGACGACGTCCTGAAGGGAAAAGAAGACAGACGGAGGGAGATCTGAAGAACAACAGAAGAAGGCGAGGCAGAGGAGAACACAAAAGAACAAGGGAAGAACTGAAAGAAGAAAAACAAAGAAGAAAGAAGAAGATCTGAAGAAAGACAGAAGAAAAAGGAGGAGCAGGAACAGCTGGAAGAAGAAGAAGAGCATCACCATTGCAGAAGAAAGACATCACCTCTGCAGACAAAGAAGAAGAAGATCTGAGACGAGGAGAAAACAAAGAGAAAAGAAGACAACAAATTCTTTCCCTCTCTCTTTCTTTATTTTTGTAAAAGAAACATGTATATCTCTAGAATACAACTTGCTCCCTGAGTTCGACCTCGGGAACTCTTTTATTTTCCGAGTAAAAAAAATTATATTTGAAATGTTGGCAATAACTGGCTATACTACAACGCTATAACAATAAAACCCGGT
Organism: Thalassia testudinum; assembly: GCA_037157565.1. NCBI lineage: Eukaryota > Viridiplantae > Streptophyta > Magnoliopsida > Alismatales > Hydrocharitaceae > Thalassia > Thalassia testudinum. Next base: position 29,950,331 of record JAZHRO010000071.1, on the reverse strand, counting down.
TATCTCCCTAACGCCACCGTTTCCATTAATTGACAAGATAGATCGGAATCTCTCTTAACTAAGGACGTATTCTTGTACCTGAGACACCAGTACAGGATTCGTTGGTTTGCTTCTACTTGAGAGCTTAAGTAAACTTAGTTCACACTACACATATGAGGAAAGACCAGGTGAACATAAGATCCAACCCTAGTGTTCATTAGGGAAGGTGGAGTCCTTACCTGTGAGTGCAGGTGACTTTTTATCCTAGGTTTTAGTTTTGTGTTTAGGAGAAACTCTTTCTACCGAAAAGAAACTCTCCCACCAAAAAGGATGCTCCTCCAAATAAAGTTGTAAGAGGTATACTGACACGTGTTTCAAAAAAAAAAAAAGATGCAAATAAGTTAGTATATCTCGCAAAGTCGCTACCCTAAAAAGGTTCTATCCTGTTCTCTTTGAGCCACAAATATCAGAAAATGGGAGTTGAGTTTCCATCATCTTCTTAAGGGTCAATCCGAAAACACGAGCTGAAACTGGGACCAACCTTTACTTAAAAATTCATGAAACCCTAGGCTTGAGTCTTAATGTTCATCTGGTCAGTCTTGATCCTTGACTAAGCACAAGCCATAATCTCTTGAGCTCTTGAGTACGGCAAAAACCTCCTGGGTCCTGGAAATCGTACTTAAGGTTTAAATATCAAGAGTCCTGGTTAGTCGAGAGATGATCTTTGTCAAGTGAGACTTAAAGTACTGGTAGTCTTCTCTACAATTGGTTCTCACAATATCCAACAATAAACACACCTATGTTGCCTCAGGAGAAAATCTTCAGCTTAAAGATCATTTCTAAATACAATACAAAAAAATGTTTTGCTAAGGACTAGCAAAAGATAGGCATGGAGGTATGATTGCACTGCAAAAATACACCTGCAATTGTGCCATCTTGTGCTATTTCCTAGCATTACCAGTGAATATTAGGGTTCCATAGTTGCATTTGTAAAAATACATGCATGCATGCATTTAATTGAGAAGGGAGGAGAATTAAATAAATGGCCTCGCAATTCACATTTTCTTCAAGTGCTGCTTCGCAATATTCCCATCTTTATTTTTATTTCCATTTGATTTGGAAATCTCTTCCCGCAGCTGCATGGGACAACACCTTTCTTCCTCGCGTGCCATTCCCTGCTCCAGCCCTTCCCTGCGGCTGCCTCTCCCTGCCGAGGCCATGCATGAGCCATGCATAGCCAGGGCATGGCCGTGCATGGCTTCTTCCTCTATAAAAAAGCCACGACTCCTCCTTTGCAAAGACAGCTTAGTCCACTTCAAAAAGAACCAACGCAGCTCACTTCTAGGCCACCGTCCTCTCCTCCCTCTCCCTCCACACGCCAGCCCTCCTCGGAGACACCTGACGGACAGGAGCCCTCACTGTGGTGCACACCCACCACAGTGAGACCACCACCGCCCAGCTCTTCAAAGAGCCGGTGGGCGTGGTGGCTCTTTCCTTGTTTTTACGTTTCCAGCACTTCCAGCTATTGGAGCAGTAGCTTCAAGCTTTGAAGCTCAATGCTCTGCACGCAGCAGCAAGGGCAGCAGCAGCAGTCACCCCACTCCTTTCCGTGCAAGCCTGCAGGCCACCCTCGCCTTTCCTCGCACGCCTGCAGGCACCATCGCCTCTCGCTTCTCCGCCCTATCGCGCTCTCTCTTCCACCCGCAGCTGGCCACCGCGCGTCACTGCAACGGCTAGCCAAGCCTCACCGCGCCCCCAGCAGCACCCGTAGGCCATCGAGTGTGCCTGCAGGCACCCTTGCTTCCCCCTCTGTGCGCTCTGTTGCGAGCTTCTCCTTGCCTGCAACCGGCCGGCGCAGATCCTCTTCCTCGCACCCCAGCCACGAGCCGGCCACACTCACAGCACCTGCAGCTCCCGGTCGCGCGGCTCGCCCGACCAGTGTAGCCACTATTCACACCAGTCTGCACAACACTGTGGCTACAGTGGGGTGACCGGTGAACTTCTCACTTAACTGGTCACCCGGCGCATCGCAACCGGCCTTCGCCCGCGTGTGTGCCCGCCCGCGCGTCTGCCAGCCCACGTACGCCTGCGTTCGCCTTCCCTACTCGCCTGCGTGCGCCTGTGAGCGGCAGCGCCTGCTCTCCTCGCAGCGCGGTGCGCTGCGGCCTCCACTACATGCGGCCACTCCCTGCAGCGCACTCTTCTCTACACTCATACGCGCCTGCACGAGCGTGCATGGAAGCCTCCAGACGGCTCTCTGAAGCTACGGACGTCTTAACTTGCCTCCCTCACCTCCAGCAGCGCGGCTGCTCTCTCTCTCTCTCACAACACTCTCTTTACCGACGCTCACACACACATACACTCACACTTCCACACACACACACACACACCTATACATTATTATATACATATATATATATACGTATACATATATATATATTGATATATATACATATATTTATATACATATATATATATACTTATATGTATATATATAGTAGTATTTATATAACTAAGTATTAGTATACATATAAATATATATACATATATATTTACATATATATATATATATTTATATACATATATATATATATTTATACATATATCTATACATATATTAGTACTTATATAAATATGTATTAGTCTATAGACATACACACACACACACACATATATATATATACATCTATATACTTATATATATATATATACATATATATATATATACATATACTTTTACATACATATATATATACATATACTTATACATATATATATATATATATATACATACATATATACATATATATCTATATAACTATATATACATATATATGTACATATCTATCTACATATATCTATATACATATATACCATATATAGATATACAAATATATTTACATCTATATAGTTATATATACATACTTATACATATATATATATCTATACATATATCTATCTATACATATACTTATATATATATATATACACATATACTTATATATATATATACATATATACATTTATAACTACATATATATATATATAGATATATTTACATATATACATATATATATATATATATATATATATATATATATATATATATATATATATATTTTCACGTTACTTATCATACGTGGTATCGTGGGAATATCTGCACTAGTTGCTGATATTCCCCGATACACGCGTACAAAAAGCGTGGTCACATACATCTTCCACCATCCATCCTACACTCCACGTGCACCTCGTCCTGTTGGTTGCATCTTTCTAGACGACGACCGACTCGACACCGTGCTGCACTCCATCTCCGTCTCCACCCCCACCCCTTTATACATATATAGTATATACATATATATCTATACTATATTTACTTTATTTCTATTTCTCTTGCATACCATTAAAAAGATAAAAAGATATATAGAGAAAAGATAATCTTTGAATTGCAGGTACTTCGTCTTGCGAATAGCAAGACCCGTTTTGGAACCTTGTTTTGGCTTAAAGCCAAGAACCCAATTTTGAGGGTGTGCCTCAAGGACAAAGATTACTAGAAAAAAATCTAAATAGAAAAACACCAAAAACACAATAAACGAACGGAAGAGACTCGTTGTAGGAAAGGTGTAGAAACTCGACTTGTAACCCTACTTCCCTGAGTTCGACCCTGGGCCTAAAAGTGACCAAGATAAAATCAAGTAGGCCAGGTTAAAAGAAATTTTTGTAAAGAGATGGTTAGGTCCGATTTAGGTTAACCACTATACACACTTCAACGATAAAATCATCATATTAACAACCTATTCCGGTCCGACACCACCCGTCCGGCTCATCCTCCAAGCGATCGTCGAGGAGGATAACTTCCCTCTCCCATTCTTCTTTACAGCTTTCTAGTGTAGAATTTTCCTGCTTTCTAGTGTAGCCGATTTCCCGCTTTCTAATGTAATTCTTATTTGATTTTATTGCATAAACATTTTGAATTATTGAATGCATGTTCTCTCTCTCTCTCCCTTTTGTTTGGTCTGATTGTTATTATGGCTTCATTGTAATTACATTGCCTCACTTTTCAAGAAAGATTCTAAAAAAATATAATTGCGAATATAGATCAACGGAGCCTCCCTTAGTTCGACTCGGGATTTCTATTCTGGTATAAATTTTATTTGTTGAACATGAGTTCTTCGCTTTCAAACTACAATGACAAGGTTTTCAAAACCAAACACGTTAGCGTAGCAACTCGCTCGTTCAACATTTTGGCGTCGTTGCCGGGGATGCAACGATTTCCGATCTTCTTTTCACATTTCTTGCACTTTATTATTTTCTAACTTGTTTTCTCTTGTGTCTATTGTTTTGCAGAGACCTCCATCAGGGAATCATCAAGCGGTAGACTGGAGTAAAGTGCAGTTGAAGACAACTGTAAGTGCTCCCCATTCTTCCCCCCTCCATAGATTTCATTCACCACATTAAATCCAAATTCCAATTAACCTAAGTGTTTGCATAAATCCTAGGAATAGTTTGGTTGTTTGGATTCTCACTCACATTCATTCCACCATCATTTATAAAAAAAAATAACAAAAATATAATCTTGTTGGGCAATTTTCAACAAACACACAACGTACACCCACATTCAAGGCACTTAACCAAATTGATTTGTTTCTACTCAATCGGGTTATGTTCTGTGGAACCGGTACACATAAAGCAACACATAAAAGAGTAGAAATCATTCTAGGTTAACCATCTTTGTGTGCCTAACTTAGTGGTGCATTTGTGGTCAGTTGTTTGAGTTGTTTGGGCTGCACCACTCTACTTAAAATCAACTCATCAAGTAGCTCCTCCTTAGGGTTTACAATCTAGGTCTATTCCAGGCACTCCAATTTCTTTCTGGTTTTAAAGGAAAACAATCTTCACCCGTGTTTGACAACCTAGTTTGCCTAGAAACTTGATTGCAATCCACCTAATTTGAAACCCTAAAAGCTACTTAAGCAAGATTTGAACATTAAAATCCACTCATCACAAATAATCTTGCTTGAAAACCCTAGTTGTGCACGCACTTACACATATCAATCAATCATTAAGGGCACAACCCATTTTAAAGGCCCATCACATTCCATAAGTACCACAATCCCAGGCCTTAATAAAATTGAGTAGACGTTGACCTTAAGGTCTGATTCGCTCACCAGGGCCTAGTTTGAGATTGTCTTTGATTAACCTACTTGTACTGATTAATCTGATGTCCAGCTAGGGGTGTAGTGTCAAACGACCACGGCTGGGGGGTACACTAGGAACTAGAGGTGAAAGTCGAAGGAAGAACCTTCTCCCCAGTCCCTCCTTCTAACTGGTTGGATTGAACAGATGCAAGTAGAGTAAATCATTTACAATCTTAAGGTAGGTTTTGGGAGTCAGTAGATTCTTAGGCCACCCCACTTAAGGACAGCCTTGTTTTGTTGTGCTGCAGGGTCCCTATCCCCAGTCCTTCCGACCTTCTCCTATTTTATGCTGGGAAGACGATCATTGAATCCCCAATTGGAAGGACCATTAGAGTATTCTAGGAGGCGCAAATTGGATTTTGGTCAAATTGATCCCATGGCCGACCAACAACCTCCTCTGCTTGGAAATCCACAGGAGGAATTTTGAAGGTAGCTGGAACAAATGCAGAGAATGCAAGGTGCTTAGCCCTTGAAGGATTTTTATGATCCTTCAAATTACAGGGAACGTCCCGGCATCTAGATTCTAGCCAGTGACCTAGAAATCAAGACCCAGGTGTTAAGCCTGATCAAACATTATCATGGGCTTGGCTCCGAAGATCCGTTTTAGCACTTGGAGGAATTGTCCACTTTGGTCCAGACCACCAAGGCATGAAATGTAAATGAGGAGCAAATGATCATGAGGCTCTTCCCCCACTCTCTTAGGGATAAGGCCGCGCATTGGTATAGGACAATAGGAAGACTAATTACAACTTGGAATGAGTTGAAATCGGCCTTTCTGAAGAAATTCTTCCCAATCGGACGTACCAATGCTTTGAGACGGGCAATCACTACCTTTACCTAGCGGCCGAGGGAGTAGTTTCATGTGGCCTTGGAGCAATTCTAGGACCTATTGCAGAGGTGTCCACACCATGAGGTGCCGAAATGGCAACTCGTGTAGATCTTCTATCATGGGTTGACCGAGCAACTCAGAAATCATGTGGATGCTTGTTGCGGAGGCAATTTCCTCAATAAAGATGCAGATAGTGCACATGATTTATTTGAGGAAATGAGTGAGAATTCAGTCAATCATGCCTCCATGGATACATTTAACCAGTCCCAGCAGCCCAGATCAAATGTCAATGAAGTCCATGACTCTCATTCATTTGATATGGAATTGATTTGTAACAAACTTGATAAGGTGGACTTGGTTGCTAAGAGAATGGAAGAGTGGATGGCTGGCAATTCTATGAACAACTCTCAATCCACTCAATCCCAAAATTCGAGATTCCATTCTTTACGAGCTCCTTCTGGACGGGAGTTTGTGAATCAACTCGATGCGGCTCAACCTGTGAGTTAGCATTTTTCAGAACCCCATGGGTTCCAAACTGGGGCCTTTGATCCCAATTTTTCTGATCCTTCATTTTCTTTCTCTCCATCCTCACCCAATGAGGATGTCTGTGTTGTACAAGAGAATGTTAGATCCAACCCCTACTCTAATGCCTATAATCCAGGTTGGAGAAACCACCCTAACTTCTCTTGGAAAAACCTGGGGCAACAGACCCAATTCTGACCCGGCAACTATGCTCTGCAATGACCAATGGGCTAGGGTCATGTATATACTCAGTTGCCTCCAAATCAGGTCAATCAGCCAGCTTGGAATGCCCGTCAACCCGTAGGGCAGGCTAATTTGAACCGTCAAATGGTAGAGATGCAAGAATCCATGCTCCAGCTCATGCAGCAAATGAAAACCTCGCTGGACAACTTACAGTCTGGGCTCATTGCTAAGTCTCATCATCCCGGATCTCTACCATCCCATCCCGTACCCAACCCGCGAAATATTATGAATTCAGGCAACCAAGCCCATGGGTACGGAAATCAGAGGGACCCACACGCACATGCTTAGGTGGTTGAGCAGGGTTCCTCGTTTTCTTCTTCTTCTTCTACAAATCAACAATTCATGGCTAATCAAGCCCCTCCAATCTTTCCTAACCCTCCCCAAGACCCAAATTCTTATGCATTTGCAAATTCTGTCACTTTGAGGAGTGGTAAGCAAACTCTGGATCAACAACCACACTATTCTGATCTTTTGAATCTTGAAGAACCTGAGGAGAGAGAGGAGAATTCTGGAGGAGAAATCAAGGCTCAGGAATCTGATTCGAAAGATCTGACTCATGTTCCTTTTCCTGAAGCCTTAGCCAAATCAAAGAAGTCTATTGATAGCAATGAGGAGCTTCTGAATCTATTTAAGAATGTTGAGATTAATATCCCGCTCCTTGATGCTATCAATCACATACCAGCTTACGTAAGATTTTTAAAGGATTTATGTACACAAAAGCGTAAGTCGAGAGAATTTGTTCCGAGGAAGGTGGTACTTTCTGAGTAGGCTAGTTCTGTTATCCTGCACTACCTCCCTCAGAAAAAGAGAGATCCAAGTGCTCCGTTGATTTCTTGCGTCATCGGAGATTACACATTTGATAGAGCACTTTTGGATCTGGGCGCATCCATCAACCTAATTCTGACTTCTCTTAACAAGAAGTTTGGGTTAGGTGAACTTCGGCCAACTTCAGTAACGCTACAGTTAGCAGACTGCTCGGTCACAAATCCGCAAGGCGTTATTGAAGATGTTATAGTTAAGGTCAAGGATTTCTATTTTCCTGTAGATTTCCTTGTCCTTGACATGGATGTACCTGATAATTTGAGGAACACGCCCATCATTCTGGGGCATCCGTTCCTGTCTACCGCTAAGGCCAACATTAATTGTGAAAGTGGTAGCATGGAAATCGCCTTTGGGGATCAACAAATGAAATTGGATATTTTTAAGGCGATCAATAAATTTGAGGATTGTGGATTTATTGAGGAACTTGATGAGGATAATGAAAACATTGAAACTTGTTTGATGGTTTCTTCAATCGAAAGTTCCTCCTTTGATGACGAATTCGACCCGCAACCCTCTATGGCTGACCTGCCATCTTCTGAAGAGGTTATTGATTTTGTTCCTCTTGTTGAATCTTCAGCATCTACCCTACCATCAATCATCAACCCGCCCCAGCTTGAATTGAAACCATTGCCTGAGAATTTGAAATATCAATTTTTAGGACCTCAGAAGACGCTCCCTGTGATTATCACTGCTAAGTTGACAAAGGAGCAAGAAATTAAATTGATTAAGGTCCTGAAGGAACATAAGGAGGCAATTGGTTGGACCATTCATGACCTCAGGGGGATCAAGCCATCTTATTGTGATCATAGAATATTCTTGGAAGATGGATCCTGCCCTTCTCTCCAGATGCAGAGGAGATTGAATCCAAATATACGAGAAGTGGTAAAAAAGGAAATCATCAAGTGGCTTGATGAAAAAATTATTTATCCAATCTTTGATAGTCCCTGGGTAAGTCCCATACAGATTATTCCGAAGAAAGCTGGGATTACCGTTGTGACTAACGAGAGAGGAGAATCTGTCACAACTCGTTCAGCTTCCTCTTGGAGGGTTTGTCTTGATTATAGGAAGTTGAATGTAGCCACTAAAAAGGATCATTTTCCCCTGCCTTTCATCGATCAAATCTTGGAAAGATTACCTGGGCAAAAGTACTTCTATTTTCTTGATGGCTACTCGGGATACAACCAAGTTCCTATCCATCCCAAGGATCAGGAGAAAACTACTTTCACCTGTCCCTACGGAACCTTTGCTTTTCGTAGGATGCCTTTCGGGTTATGCAATGCACCTGCGACTTTTCAAAGGTGTATGCTAGCTATATTTTCTGACATGGTGGGAGAGTTTATGGAATTCTTCATGGATGATTTTTTTATTTTCGGAGAATCATTTGACTCTTGTTTGGCTAATCTGGAAATGATTCTTAAGTGATGTATCAAAACACAATTGGTCCTTAGTTGGGAAAAGAGTCATTTCATGACCCAAGAAGGCATTGTTTTGGGTCATGTAATCTTTGAATGGGGAATTGAAATGGATAAAGCTAAGGTTGATGCTATCGCTAAACTTCCTCCTCCCACATCTGTTAAACAAATCCGATCATTTCTTGGCCATGTGGGATTCTATCGAAGATTCATCAAGGATTTCTCGAAGGTTGCTCATCCCTTGAGCAATCTTCTTGCCAAAGAAACGCCGTTTGTTTTTGACGAATCATGCCGAAAGGCATTTGATTTCTTGAAAATGACAGTCACCTATGCTCCAGTTTTGCAAACACCAATTTGGACAACCCATTTTGAGATCATGAACGATGCTTCTAATTATGCGATCGGGGCTATCCTCGGTCAGAAAATTGATAGAAAGCCCTCTGTCATCTACTACTCTAGTAAAACTCTGGATGAAGCCCAGAGGAATTACACTGTTACTGAAAAGGAATTACTAGCTGTAGTGTTCGCTTTGGAAAAATTCAAGGCTTATCTCTTAGGGTCTCATGTTATCATCTATACCGACCACTCGGCCTTGAGACATCTCTTGGCCAAAAAGGATGCTAAACCCCAGCTTATTCATTGGATTCTTTTGCTTCAAGAATTTGATCTTGAAATCAAGGATAAAATTAGGGTACAAAATGTGGTAGCAAATCATTTGTCGAGACTCCTAGGTGATTCCTCTCGTCCGGACATTCCGATTGCTGACACTTTTTCGGACGAAACTATTCTTACAGTTTTAGGTGTCCAAACCCCATGGTTTGCTGACATTGCTAACTATTTGGCCGTTGGTCAAATCCCCAAGGATTGGACCAAGCAACAACGAGATAGATTCAAATCTGAGGCCAAATACTACTTCTGGGAGGACCCTGAGCTGTACCGCATTGGCTCTGATTAGATTATTTGCCGATGTATACCAGAGAATGAATTCAACAATATACTCGAGTTCTACCATGCATCTGGGTATGGTGGACATTTCTCTGGGAAAAAGACGGCTGTAAAAATCTTGCAATCTGGCTTCTATTGGCTGTCTTTATTCAAGGATGCCCAGGATTTCTCAAGGTCATGTTCTCGATGTTAGGCACTTGGGAGCATAACTAAGAGAGATATGATGCCCCTAAACCCAATTCTTCCTGTCGAAATTTTTGATGTTTGGGGCATTAATTTCATGGGACCCTTTATCCCTTAATTTGGACATTAGTACATTCTTGTTGCTATTGATTATGTGTCCAAATGGATTGAGGCGATTCCCACCCGAACCAATGACCACAAGGTGGTCATCGATTTTGTCAAGAAAAATATCTTCAGTAGGTTTGGGATTTTGAGGGCTATCATCAGTGATGGTGGCACTCATTTTACTAATGCCCAATTCCAAAATTTGTTGGCCAAATACGGGGTAATCACCGAATTTCCACACCTTACCACCCCCAGACGAATGGACAAGCTGAGATCTCCAATCGAGAGATCAAGAACATTCTGCAAAAAATGGTTAGGCCTGATCACAAGGATTGGACTCAAAAGCTTGAGGATGCTCTTTGGGCCTATCGTACGGCATATAAAATGCCCATCGACATGTCTCCATTCCATTTGGTGTATGGAAAGGCATGCCATCTACCTATAGAGATTGAACATAGGGCATTTTGGGTGATCAAACAATGCAATTTAGATATGAATTTAGCTGGGAAGGCCAGGAAACTCCAACTATCTGAGTTGGAGGAGCTTAGAAATGATGCATATGAGAATGCCAAGATCTAAAGGCTCGGACCAAAGCTCTACATGATCAACTAATTTCTCGCAAGAGCTTTGAGCCAAACTAGAAGATCTGGTTATTCGATTCTAAACTTAAGCTCTTTACTAGCAAACTTAGATCTAAATGGAATGGCCCATTCATAATTGACCAGATTTTTCCAAATGGAGCCGTTCAGATTTCTGACCTAAAGATGGGTAACACATTTAAAGTCAACAGTTAGCGTCTGAAGCCTGTTATTGACTGTATTCTTCCAGAACCCGTCTCAGACACAGTTGCCCTAGCCATTCTGTGACTTCTTTGGCTGGACTTCGCCTAGCTGACGGCATTAAACTCAGCAGTCGTACATATGACACAAAGCTGATACGAGCTTCATATTCAGGTGACATCTTTCATATTCTACCCTTTCTTTCATGTCTCTTTTTCAATGAGGACATTGCATCAGCTAGGCATGGGGGGGTAGATTCATTTTTGAATCATTTAGTCAGCTTTGTGAAATTCATGTAAATTATTTTTCTCTTCTTATTTATACATAAAAAAAAATTAGGAAGGAATAGTTGGACATTATGACTTTTCAATCTTAGGAAATTTTACATTAGGATTTGAACACAAAGACCCTTCAGGTCTTTGGACTTAATCAACTCATGTATCCACTAAAATGTGGATTTGTTTTTCGAGTCCTCGCCAACCTTAATTCTATTGTAATTTGAGTAAATAAGTTTGGGTGATAAGTACACGACTTATCAACCCACCCTCTAATTTGAGGGAATTTTGAGTTTTAAGCATCTACACACTATCTTGTCATTGACTCGTTGTTCGGCAATTCTAACGGAAATTGGGTAGCTAATGAACCTTCTAGGGGATATGGCTGGCAAGTTATCATGGGTAACAGACCATAGGTAAGTTGTCCAGAGCTCAGTCACTGGATCTTTCTCTTTTTGCTGCCTTTAGGTAAATCTTAGACCAGGGAAGCCACCTACTTAAAAAAAAAAATCAAAAATAAAAGGAGAAAAGAAAAAAAGAAATAAGCCACAGTTCGCCGCACGGTATGGCTGGCAAGTTGTCGGTGGTAACAGCTCATCGACCGGTTGTCCAGAACCCAACTCAATAAATGCACTGAAAATTCCCAAAACACTTAGGAAGAAGCGGAGAAGTAGAATAAATCGGGGAGATATACATTGGATTCACCCTTATGTTGACCACGTAAAAAAATAAAAATAGGGAGAAAGCTACCGGTTGTAAAGATACACCTTTAGGCAGAATTCTCTTTTTTAGGTCACCTAGAGGCGTAGAAATCCGAAGTCCGTTTTAACTGCCGGTCAACGAGTCTATCACATTCACAATAAGATGCTTAGAACTTAGGGTTCTCATCAAATCTTGGGTGAGTTGAATGGCCGTAGAAAGCCACTCTTAAACCCTAAAACTTGAAAATCCAAAAAAATTAGAAAAGAGGAAAAAAAAAGAAAAAGAAAATTTTCTTTGAATAAGGCGAGGGCTTGAGGCGGTCTGCATTTTGGCAGATACTCGGGCACTGTTGTGTCTTTGAAAGTTCAGATCCTAAGTAGACATTTTCTTAATGATTGAAAATAACTCATGCCCAAATAATCCAACCTGATTCTTTTATAAATAGCATATAGTTTTTGCTAGGGACTAGCAAAAGATAGGCATGGGGGTATGATGTAAACACGTTTACACTACTTAAAATGTCTATTTATGCATGTTCTTAAGCATAGGATTGCGTTGCATGCTATAAATATTGCATAACATGCATCATCTTGCATTTAGAGTAGTTTCAATAAATGGAGGTTAATTGTCTCCTTTTATGTTCATGGATAGGGCAAACTTTTTATCGGGGCCTCGGATTGAAGATCCAACCGTACAGATGTGATCAGGGAGACGATTGGAGTTCAATGACTCTAAGATCGCCCTAATCAGACATCTGTAGCATCAGATAGTGAGCGGGGAATCTTAGAAGATCAAGGGCCAAGATGGTGTGAATCCGCACTTCAAACGACAAATTCGACCTCACGGATGGATTTGGATCAACAATCGCAGCCTAATGACGTGAAAATCAACTCAATCCGACAACCGTGGCACCATCTACATCATTCAGAAGATGGACAGCCAAGATGGCGCCACGTGGCGCCATCTCAGCCGTCCAACTGACCCTCAAGACCACTGCCGCGTCTCCAAAAGAAGATCCAACGTGCGCTCTAGGCTGTTGGATCTTGATCCAACAGCTGTGGATGCACGCACCTTAAAACATCCGCGCAACACATTCCGTCGCACAGTGTAGCGTTTGCGAGTCGTTGCGTGTTCACAGGATGCGTGTTCGACTCGCGATCTGCGGCACGCGCGCGATTAAAGGCAACTGCTCGATCAGCTGTGGACGACCCAGATCACCTGATTGCGCTCACGCGCTATTAGACGCGCGGCGAAGACGTGGCATCGCACGCGATGGTCCACGCAGCGCAGACGGGTGGAGGCACGATCTAAGCCGTCCAATCTCGCAATCGGATGGCTGAGATTGGCTGGACGTGTGCATGCGTTGAACGTGTGGGCAAGCGAGCGGGCGTGCGTGAGCCGCCCACTACGCCCACATTTAGACCTTTAGCGACGGTCTTATCTGTCACTAAAGGTCCTAAATTAATGTTTTTAAAGTTGTAATGACCAAATTGCCCCCACTCCTTGCAACTATAAAAGGAGACCCCCTCCACATGAAATTCTCATCCCTTCCTTCTCTTCTCTCCCTCTACAAAGCTCAAGAGAAGCTTGTCCCACACCCGGGATGCTTCTCACGAGATAAAGTCAATTTTTCGTCCCCCGTTCAGAAGCAGATCCCGCGATGACGATGACGTGTTGCCCCATTCCCGGTCTTCTGCTTCGTCCTCTTTCGTCCTGCCCTATCCTCCTTCGTCCAGGCCTCGTCCCGTCCAGCTCATCCTCCAAGCAATCGTTGAGGAGGATAACTTCTCTCTCCCTTTCTTCTTTACAGCTTTCTAGTATAGAATTTTCCTACTTTCTAGTGTAGCTGATTTCCCGCTTTCTAGTGTAATTCTTATTTGGTTTTATTGTATAAACATTTTGAATTATTGAACGCATGTTTTCTCTCTCTCCCTCTCTCTCCCTTTTGTTTAGTTTGATTGTTATTATGGCTTCATTGTAATTACATTGCTTCACTTTTCAAGAAAAATTATAAAAAAATATAATTGCGAATATCGATCAATGTAGCCTCTCTGAGTTCGACCCAGGATTTCTATTCTGGTATAAATTTTATTTGTTGAACATGAGTTCTTCGCTTTCAAACTACAACGACAAGGTTTTCAAAACCAAACATGTTAGCGTAGCAACTTGCTCGTTCAACGGACATCTTTAAGTCCCAACAAGGAATTAATTGTGGAGCCATAGAATAGATTTGCGATATTGAAGTTGTGGTTGACGACTTTATCAAGAAAAAACTAATTATTTCTGATCAACCACAAGAGTATCAAAACCTACACTTAGAGGAGCCCGAACTCAACCTAGACACACCCATAACTCCCGACACCCACCCTGAATCACCTGCTGCTGCTGACAACCCAGTTTTGGAATTAAAGCCTCTTCCCGATCATCTCAAGTATATCTTTTTGGGTTCCAATCAGACGTTTCCTATGATTATCAACTTTCGACTCACATCTAATCAGGAAACACGTCTGATTTTTGTTCTTTAGCAACATCGAAGAGACATTGGATGAACTCTCGATGATCTGACTAGTATCAACCCTTCATACTGCACACATCACATCTACACTGAAGAGGGCTCACGACCAACCCGTGAAATGTAGAGACTCCTGAATCCAAATCTGCAGGATGTCATGAAAAAGGAGATCATCAAGTGGTTAGATGTAGGGATCATCTACCCGATCTCCGACAGTCGGTGGGTGAGCCTAATCCAAGTTGTTCCTAAAAAGGCAAGGTTCACCATCATCACGACTAAAATCGAGGAAACCATATTGACCCGTATAGCAAACTCATGGAGTGTCTACATTAGTTACAGAAGACTTAATTCCCCCATGAAGAAGGATCATTTCCCACTACTGTTCATTGATCAGATTCTCGAGAAACTAGCGGGAAATCGATTCTTCTGCTTTTGGATGGGTACTCCAGTTACAATCAGGTCACAATCCACCCCGAGGACCAAGAGAAGACCACCTTTACCTACCCCTTCGGAACATATGCATTCTAAAGGACGCCGTTCGGTCTCTGCAATGCACCTTCTACTTTTCAGCAGTGCATTCTTGCCATATTCTCAGATATGGTAGGTGAATACCTTGAAGTCTACATGGATGACTTCTCAGTATTTAGTGAATCATTTGACGATTGTTTCCTACACTTGGTCCAGATCCTCAGGCGATGCATCAATGTGAACTTAGTTCTTTCCTAGGAAAAGAGCCACTTCATGGTACCTGAGGGAATTGTTCTGGGACATCTCATCTCTGAAAAAGGCATCCAGTTTGATCGAGCCAAGGTGAATTTGATTTCCAAACTCCCTATGCCTAGCTCAATCAAAGACATCCAATCCTTCCTGGGGCACGTCGATTTTTACCGTTGATTCATTCTCGATTTCTTGAAAATCACACACCCTCTGACTAATCTTCTATCTAAGGATGTCCCCTTTGAAATCTCTAAGGAGTGCGCTCAGGCATTTGAGATCCTGCATGATCGAGTTGCCCAAGCACCTATTCTGCAGTCCCCTGATTGGTCTCAACCCTTTGAGGTCATGTACGAACCATATGATTATGTTGTAGGAGTAGTACTTGGGCAGAAAATAGACGGGAAACCTGTGGTCATCTACTACACTAGCAAGACACTTGACGAGTCTCAGTGTAACTATACAGTTATTGAGAAAGAGCTGCTAGCCATAGTATTTGCCCTGGAAAAATTCAGATCATATCTTTTGGGTTCCCATGTTATCATATACTTAGATCACACTGCAATGAGGCATCTCCTTGCGAAGAAGGATGCGAAGCCTCCACTAATCTGCTGGATCTTGTTGTTTGCAAGAATTCGATCTCGAGATTCGCAACAAAGCGGGAAAACAAAATGTGGTAGTTGACCACTTATAACATCTTCCTTCGTCTGTCATTGACATGTCTGGTCCAATCACTGAGCATTTTCCGGAAGAGCACCTGCTAGCCATTCACAATCTCCCTTGGTTTGTTGATATTGTAAACTACTTGGTTACAGGGAAAGTTTCACTAGATTGGCCGACTTCTAAGCGAGACAAATTGATTGCTGAGGTCAAGTACTATATTTGGGAGGAACCATACCTTTTCCACATCAGCAATGATCAGGTGATCCAGAGATGCATTCCTGACAATGAGGTCAATGACGTAATGTCATTCTGTCACGATCAGGCCTGTGGTGCTCATTTCTCTTCGCGTAAAACTGCAACAAAAATTCTCCTGTGTGGGTTCTTTTGGCCCACTTTGTTCAATGATGCACAAACATATTGTAGGGCATGCACTCATTGTCAGACCCTCGGCAACATGGGCCCATCGGATATGATGCCCTTGAACCAGATTATTGTGTGTGAAATCTTTGACATATGGGGAATTGATTTCATGGGACCCTTTCCCAGATCTAACAGCTTCAAATTCATTCTACTTGTTGATTATGTCTCTAAATGGGTCGAAGCCATCCCCACAAGAACTAGTGATCATAAAGTTGTCCTCCGATTTATCCAGGAGAACATCTTTACCAGATTTGGGGTTCCTAAAGCCATCATCAGCGATGGCGGGTCTCATTTTACCAATGTGCACTTCCAGTCCCTAATGAAAGAGTATGGGGTGTTGCATTGTATCTAGACTCCTTACCACCCCCAGACTAATGGACTAGTAGAATTGTCAAATTGAGAGATCAAGAACATCCTTTAGGTCTCTGTTCGGCCTGATAAAAAAGATTGGTCTACTCGCCTTCCAGAAGCCTTGTGGGCCTATAGGACTGCCCACAAGACCCAATTAGGCATGTCTCCCTTCATATTAGTGTACGGTAAGGCATGTTACCTTCCCGTCGAGATGGAGCACAAGGCTTATTGGGCAGTACGGAAGTGCAATCTGGATTTAGTGAAGGCTGGAATACACTACCGGTTGCAATTGAGCGAGATTGAGGAACTACGTAATGATGCATATGAGAACTTGCGTATCTACAAAGAGTGGGTTAAAGCCTTCCATGATAGGCACATTGTGCGAAAATCTTTCCACTTTGGTCAGAAAGTTCTACTCTTTGATGCCAAACTCATTATTTCCAGGAAAACTCATATCAAAATGGATTGGACCATTCTTGGTGAGACGAATCTCTGGAAATGAAGCTATTGAAATCAGCCAACCTAGCCTTGATTCAAAACCCTTTGTGGTGAACGGTCAGTGACTCAAGCCATTCATTGAACTCACTGATGCGAACAAGGCTGAGGTATATTTTGATCTCCATTCTCCCTGAGCTTTTGCACCCGGCTGATGCCGTTAAACTCAGTGCTTAATGGGAGGCAACCCATCATCTTTTTGATAAACCTGAAACCCTTCTTAACATATCTTATGCTGAACTCATATTGCACTTTAGGGTTCATCCATTAAAACAGCCAACTCCACCTCTTGTACCCATACCCGAGCTTGAAATCGTCCGCAACAGTCACCATGACCCATCCACCCACCCAACACCTGTTCAAATGAATGATCTAAGCTGAACTCAAACCCACCTGATTTACAATGAGGGCATTGAAAATCGTAGGAATGGGGGGGTATTAAAGTGCAAAACGTTATGAAAATCACTTCACAAGAGAGGGTTTCATCAAAAAAATCACATATTCCAAAAAACCAAAAAAATAAAAAAATTTTTGAAAAAGAACAAAAATGGGAGAGGGAAGGAAATTTTGAATTGATATCGCTTGTTGAGGAGAAAAGGGGGAGGAGATAAAAATGTCAAAAAGGAGCATAATTTGAAAAGAAAAAGAGGTAGTCATTAGTAAAATATTAAGGAATTGACTTAGTTCTAGACCAAATCAAAAGAAAGAAAATGAAAGACAAAAAGTGCTAAAGAAACAAAAAGAGATTAGTAGGTATGCTGATCTTAGGCCTCTTGGGCTGCAACCCGAGGCTTAAAAATTCAAGTATCCGCTAACATCTGGATAATACTTAAGAGGTTAGGAAAAATGCGAAGCTTAAGTATTAGGTCTAAGGCTTAGGGATTATTCGGCCACATTAACTGACCTCTATTTTGTGGGACTCAGTAACCTAAGCACCCCAATCCACACACAGTTTTGTTCAGTGCGCCTAAGTATCAAAATCACGTAAATGTGTTAAATCTATTCTAAAAAAGTTACCTAGATTAGGAGTGGCTGATCAACACAAGTTCATTTGGACGAGTTCCTGATGCGGAGAGGTGAGAAATTCCCCTCAAAGATGAAAAATAACATATCGTCTCCTCGGTGCTTGTCTCCTAGGATATCTAAATATTCTACCGGGGGCATGTAAGCACCTTATGTTGGTTTAGATGCCATGGGCGGCAATATCTCGAAATGTCGATTGCCAAGGTTTGGATTTAGCTACAGAATGCCATGGGCGAGATTATCTCAAAATCTTGAAAGCCAAGGTTCTGGGGGTTATCATGGGTAGTGCTATCTTGAAGCATCGATTGCCAAGGACCCTATGAGGATTGATGGTGGGAACTAGGAATTCCGATACAGACCATGTTGTAAAGCCAATCCGAGGGTAGAAATAAAAAGAAAAGAGAGAGAAAACTCTCCAAAAACAAAGAAAAGTTCTTCTATCTCTCTCTTATAAAAACGCACTGCAAACTGAACTTGGGCTAAAACATGTTACAAGCATGGGTGCTTTAACTGCGGAGTTCAATAAACCTTAGGTTAGTTCCTGTGGGCCTTAGAAACCTTCGCGGTAGACTGAGACTAGAGCTGGTCAGGTTCAGATCTTGGTTGGTACTTGAGTACCTCTAGGCCTACTATCGGCATTCTGACCTAATCAACAAAAGAAAGCACACATAAGAATTTTGAGCATAGAAAGGCATATGGTCTAGAATTAAAGTTAATACCTTGAAATTTTGCCAAGGGACTAGCAAAAGCTAGGCATGGGGGTATGATGGGAACACCATCATAAGCCATAACTAGCTAATTTTGGTCCAATTAAGTCAGTAAATGCTCCTACATAACTGCTAGAGAGCCATAAGTCACTACAAATCCATTCTAAGAGAAAGATAAGAAAATAGGGTTAAAATTGTAGTTTTACCATCATAACTTGAACATAGTACACCCACGAGTTTTCTCAGTGGTTGAATGATGATCAAATGATCTTAAAAGGATAACAGGTGGGTTAGAACAAGTAGAAAAGGGTTTGCACATGTTTTGAGAATTAAATGACTTTTGAAACCCTAAAAATAGACCCGCTTAATTAACTGAGGTTCTGGTCAGGATAAAATTTACCTAAACCCTCTAAAATTCATAGAAAAATATTTTCTTGGGTTTAAAACCTTCAAATTGATCATCAGAACCCGTTTTGGCATAAAACAGAGTCTCAGACAGACATTTACCTTAATTTTGGTTTTTGCATAAATTACCTAGTCGAACATGGTCAAAACCAAAATCCAACTTCACCATTGGATTCCTTAGGTCCAAATTAGGTTTGTGCCAAAATTTGGACCCAAGATGAAATTGTCTTGACCTAGTTTGCAAATTGGTTCTGTCTGAATACATTTATGCCCTTAACTTTCAAAATCTTTACAAATAGAACCCCAACTTTGTTATCATCTTCACAACTAGGTCCCTGCCGCCATTACTCCTATTCCTACAAGCACCGATGACCTAAAAATGGCAAGAACTCCCTGATTCCTTGATGAATTCCTCTCAAAATTAAAAGGGAAGTTCGTTAAGGAATTCCCTTCCTTTTGAACCGCATCTTGAGCCACAATTCTCGCCTAAATTCTAATGGGAACTCGTGGAACAAATGGGTTTCCTGCTTTGGTGGCATTTCCAAGCTTGGAAGCTTGGTTTCCAAGCTTAAGATCCTTCCTAAGCCCTATAAAAGAAACCTTAGGGCACTGCCGTGCTCTTCAGCTAGTTTTGGCCTCAGAAACCCTCTTCTTCTCCATCTCCGGCCACCTTCAGAATTAGCTCCGACGACCCCTCTTCGCCCTCCTTCTTTGGCTATCCAACCATCAAATTGGATGGCTGATTATCCTCCCCTCATCTTCAAGAACCTCTCCTGCCAACGAGAGGTCGTGCCTCTCCCTCAATCAACGTTGCTGCCTCACCGCACCATCCTCCTTCTCCAGCTCTGATCAACCAACACTGGCGCCTTCTATCTCTCTACCATGACCCTAAGTTCCTCTATCTCTCTCTCTCTCACTATACTTTCTTTTCCCAATCTCACCACACACGCACAACCACTGATTCTCCCTTAACACCGTCACTTTCTTTCGCTCCGGCGATGCCCAACCATCGCTCCACCACGCAAATCGTGCCGCTATCACCTCCATAAGCTTCATCATGATCCACTCTTCAAAACCCTCTTCCCATTCACTACTTTGCTCACTGTAACTCGCCCTCGAACACACCCCCTCTCACGCGCACAGTCTGACTCCGCCACGCACGCACGGACCCTGACACCACCTCACAACCACCACCGTCGCTTTCGCCGTGGTCCGACAATCCTTCCTGAACCTTCTGATAAGGTCGAGAGGTTGTTTGCTTGATTTCAGGTGTGTCCCATAGCCACCATTGACGAAGAACTTCAAAGGAGCTTCGAGCTCACTCCAGGTCTCATCTGCCCCATGTGGAAATCCCAGGGCATGCGGACTTGCTTTAGGTACTGCCCCAGGCGGTCAATTAGATGCTGGGACCTTAGCAGCTATGCCAATCAATGGAATCTCCTTGCTGTAGACGTATGCAAAGAAGGGACGTGGTTTAGTCCCACATCGTCAGCTGAAAAGTGCCCCACAGCGCATAAATTGTAAAAGTGCTATAGCCTTATCACCTCAGACACTGTAGGTGAGGTCCTCGCTTACTCGCTCACGTGCCTCATTCGGGACCTCTCCCTTGCGGACCTGGTACACCCAACTCGCCTAAGCCCAATCCTTAGTTGCAACCACACCCGCAGCCCTAGACCCAGGTACGCACCTATCCGATTACCTGACTATACCTTGAGAGGCCCTGGGAGGGTAGAGCCTAAGAGGAGAGAAAGAGAGAGAGAGCGCAGGGTAGGGGAGGGTTTTTTCCCATGCAACACTTAGCCAAAACTTGTGATGGCTGCTCTCTATGCGTGAAGAAAGAAAGAAGAAAAGAGGAGAAGGCCAGACCAGCAGAGAAAGAGAAGAAAAAGAAGAGGAGAAGAAAAAGAAATAGAGAAAGAAAAAAGAAGAGAGGAAGGCTTGAGCAGAAGAAGATAAAGAGAAGGTGCTGCACAGAAAGAAGAGGAAAAGAAGAGAAGAGCAGAAGAAGAAGAGAAGAAGTTCAAAGAAAGAAAGAAGCTGCAAAGGAAGAGAAAGAGACCCTTGATTCTCTAGCACTATAGCACACATTTAAGATGTCTGAAATATTTGCTTACATCTATTTGAGGCTTTGGTTTAAGTATTATTTGTGAGGAGTAATTGGTGATTTAAATCACCATTTTACTTCATTCTTTTTGCATATTGATCCTGACATTATTCTTATTGCAATCTCTATTCTTGATTTAGATTGTGATCTTGAGTTTTGAATTCCATATTGCTCCCTGTGTTCGACCTCGGACTTAAAATTCGAGTAATAAATTTATTTGTTTTCAAAGTGATTTCGACTATAATACAACTTAGTTTTTGAACCTCGATTTCGCCTTGCAAATAGTAAGGTCCTCCTTACCTCACTTCTCGACCCGCCTAACCCGCCCCCATAGCTCGGCTACTACCTACGCTGGTAGCCCTGGTCCCAGGTACACAGATCCCTGACGCCCGATTACCCAAGCAAATGACCTGACATTGAGAAAGAGAAGGGAAAGAGAGAGAGAGAGTAGGGGGAAGGGGGTTTTGTTCTTCTGTGCATTGGCTAACACTTAGCCAAAATTCGACCCCTTTCCTCTATGCTTGGAGAAGAGAAGAAGGCTTGAAGAAGGAAGAAGAAAGACAGAAGAACACTGTAGCAGTGGACACTTAAGCTGTCTGATTGAGAGTTCTGTCGTCTGATAGTGCACTGTACACTAATGCTTGCATGGATTTAAAGTGATTGATACTGTGCAAATATTTTGATCATTAAGTAATTATTATATGTGTATCTAAGCTAATAATTGGTGATTCAAATCATCATTATTTTGCCTTAGATGCCTTTTTACCTCATTAGATCTTTCATATACTCAAGTTCTACATTGCATATTAGTTTTTGAGTAGTTAATTGTGCTCATTTATATTATTTATTGAAATTAGTGCGTGAATTCCATATTTGCTTCCTGTGTTCGACCTCGGACTTAAATTTGAGTAATAAATTGTATTTGTTGATTGAGCGATTTAGAGGATACTACAAAGGACGCATATTTAAATCTCCACATTCGCAACGTCAACATTTTGGCGTCGTTGTCGGGGAGCAACACGCAATTCACCGCTATTCTCTTGCTATATTTTGATTATATTTGAGCACTAACTTGCACTGTTTGATTTCTTGTGATTTTGTGAGGTATATCATGAGGCGATCTTCTGCCCAAAACAACCACTCCAGGGCATGTAACTTTTTCCCTAATCAACCTCTTAATCTTGGGAAGAAAAAAAAGGGAAACAATCAATTAAGAATCACTTGCCTTATTTTTATAGTAATACTCATTTTAAAAGCAAGTTTTCCTGATTGGCGAAAATTTTCATAGCTGTTTGGAGTTTGAAGCGATTCTGTTTAGAAATTCCCTACGTTATTCGCTTGTACCTATTAGTGACTACGTGTAATTTCTAATCTTCTTGGACTACGCACTTCTTGTTTGAAGTACAAGGAGAACACTTTAAGATCAAATTGGATGCAGAATAGAGCCAATTAGGGTTTCTACATTAGGGTTCTGGAGTGATAGTTCACATTTTCCTGCATAAAAGTAAATAACCCTCCCACATTTGTGTGCTACCCAAGCCCTTGGTTGAAACGATCTAATCAAGAAAAACCCTAAAATCAGGCTCTAATTTCACTTGAATCCCAAAATCTTGGACCTAATAACCTGAGAGTCAATCAAGGTGATTTTTTGGGTCTTGACCTAGATTTCATTCTCCATCTTTTAGGGCAGGTCAGGTGAAGTTGGTCTACCTAGTAGGCCAACCAACCTCCAAATTAGGTCACAAGTCAAATTAACTTCTAATCAAGTGAAATTAAAGGCACAAATTAGGACTTAAAATTGGTAGACTTAAGAGGTCAAGTTCTCCATTCTGGTCTACCTGGACCCTCAGTGACAAAGAAGGTCGGTGGGGCAAACATTGTAACCCATGGGGATGCTCTACCATGTAGGGGTCTTTGCGGGACTCTCCCTTCCTGGCTGGCCAGGTAATTCTCAGGTGGACGACTTTCTAATCCAGGGGTATCATCCGCTCTGAACCTTTATAGTCATTCAAAAATCTTTGGGTTCCTTGATTGAGTCAAACAACATCCAGTCCCTCATCTTTTCTCTAGTGCACATACACAGATCATCTTAGGGATTTCTATCTGATCTGATCAACTTCAAATCTAATCTTGAGTTTGATTGTGCATTTTGATTCCTCCACTTGATTCAAAAATACAGCTTGGCTATACAGGAAGACTGTTTAAGAAACCTGTGTCCTAAATGAGCATGAAAGAAAAGATAATTGAGAATGGTTATAGAAACCATGAAGAATATTATAAAAGGGACATTTAGGAAAAATTTCTGAAAACAACAGACATCATCACAAACCGTGTAGGGATAATATGGACACAAATGAACCATGGTTCAACCCGGGATAATCTACTAGAAGAGCACAGTGAATTGGTGGAATTACACAACAATGAGTGTCTGCAATGTTATTCAAGCCCTTCATTTCCGGAAAAAACTCCAGGAATTTTTCTTCTGGCCAGGCGTTTTCCTTTACCCTTTATTGATCAGATTTTAGAACAATTGTCCGGGAGTAGTTTCTTTTGCTTTTTGGATGGATTCTCTGGGTACAATCAAGCAGCGATCAACCCAAAAGATCAAGGCAAGATGACTTTTACATGTCCCTTCGGATCATTCGCATTTAAGCGGATGCCTTTCGACCTCTACAATGCACTAGCTACTTTTCAGCAATGCATGATGGCCATCTTTTCAGACATGATTGGGGACTGCGTAGAAGTGTTCATGGATGACTTATTCGTGTTTGGAGATGATTTTTTGTCTTGTCTTGATAACCTCACAAAGATCCTGACGAGATGTATAGAAGTTAACCTAGTACTTTCATGGGAAAAAAGCCATTTTATGGTGAGGGATGGCATCGTACTAGGTCACAGGATCTCCTCTAATGGAATTGAGGTCGACCGAGCTATGTTCAAAATCATTTTGCAATTACCTCCGATTAGCTCGGTCAGGCAAATCAGATCATTCTTAGGGCATGTCAGATTTTGTCGAAGATTCATTCGAGATTTCTCGAAAATTGCTCATCCATTAACGAATCTTCTGGTAACTGACACTCCCTTTGATTTCAACTCCTCGTGTCTCAGCACTTTCGAGACCTTGCGAAGCACTATTTCAAGTGCACCTATTCTCCAACCTCTCGACTGGTCTCTCGACTTCGAGATGATGTGTGATGCCTCCGACTTCGCCGTCAGAGCCATTCTTGGCCAGCGTTGAGAGCACCATCCATTCGTAATATACTACACCAGCAAAATGCTGAATGAGGCTTAGCGTAACTATATAGTCATTGAGAAAGAATTGCTAGCTGTGGTATTCGGGTTGGAGAAATTCAAGTTGTACTTACTCAGGTCCAAAGTTATCATCTACATTGACCATTCTGCCCTCCGGCATTTGTTGGCAGAGAAGGACGCCAAACCTCGCCTTATTAGATGGATCCTTCTTTTACAAGAGTTTAATGTCGAAATCCGTGACAAAGTTGGAGCGCATAATGTTGTGGCTGATCACTTGTCTCGGCTAGACCCAGACTATATTCCGTACTCCTCGTCGATATCAGACCAATTTCTGGATGAGTCTCTGTTGTCCATCAACTCTATTGAGTTTCCTTGGTATGCTGATATAACAAACTATCTCTTTGCAGGTAGGGTACCTATGGAATTATCCAAGGATCAAAAACTCAAATTTATATTAGAGGCTAAATTCTATTTTTAGGATGACCCACTGCTCTTTCGCATTGGGGTTGATCAGATCATCCGTAGATGTGTGTTTGATTTGGAAATCCCTACTGTGCTATCCTTCTGCCACAGTGATGCTTGTGGGGGTCATTTCTCAAGTTGAAAGACCACTGCAAAGATTTTGCAGTTGGGATTTTTCTGGCCAACCATTTTCAGAGATACACATGAGTTTGCCAAGTGCTGTAAGCGATGCCAAACGATTGGTCCTATGACTTGGAGAGACATGATGCTAGTCCAATCTATTCTTGTCGTAGAAGTGTTCGACATCTGGGGCATCGACTTTATGGGCCCCTTCCTGAACTGGCATGGCTTTGAGTAAATACTCCTCATAGTAGACTATGTCTCAAAGTGGGTAGAAGCTATCCCGGCAAGACGAGGTGATATGTCTCAAAGTGGGTAGAAGCTATCCCGGCAAGGCGAGCTGATCATAAGACTGTTATATCCTTCGTTCGAGAATTCATTTTTGAGAGATTCGGAGTTCCCCGCGCCCTGATAAGCGATGGGGGTAGTCACTTCATCCATGCCCATTTCAGGTCATTATTGAAGAAATACGGGGTGCAGCACTGCATTGCTACCCATATCACCCATAGACCAATGGGCAGGCTGAAGTATCAAATTGTCAAATCAAGCTTATCCTTCAAAAGATGGTTAAGCTAATAGGAAGGATTGGTCCAATTGGTTGATTGATGCACTATGGGCATATCGGATCGCGTACAAGGCCCCGCTCAGAATGTCGCCATACCGCATGGTGTATGGAAAGGCTTGTCACCTTCCTATAGAGCTGGAGCATCGTGCCTTTTGGGTAGTGCAGAAGTGTAATTTTAACCTCGAGGCTGGAGGTTATGAAAGGAAGTCTAGCTTAGTGAGTCAGAGGAGATTAGGCAAGAAGCATATGAAAATGCAAAAATGTACAAAGACAATACCAAGGCTTTCCATGATCGACACATCCGGAGGAAGGAGTTCGTACCTAACCAGCAGGTTTGATTGTTTGACTCTCGACTCAAATTCTTTGTGGGAAAGATCAATTGCAAGTAGACTAGGCCATTTCTGGTGGTCCACCCGTATCCTAATGGAGTGATCCAAATTAGAGACATGAAATTTGGGCATGTTTTTACGGTTAATGGCCAGCACCTCAAACCATTCTTTGCCCAGGAACCTCCTCCTGCTGACGAAACGATACATCTTCTTGAGGACTTGTGACTGATGAGTTGCCCAGCTGGAGGCGTTAAACTCAGCACGTATACATATATACATAGCATATTTTATTTTCGCATATTGTTTTACATATTGTGTATGGCATTGCAGTGATGGCATGAGCTGAACGACAACTCAGAAGCAGTTCCAGGTTATTTCTATCCACATACACCCTTCCTTATTTCATTTGTTCATGCATGAGGACATGCAAACACTTAGGAATGGGGGGGTAGTCCATAAAAACTGAAAATTTTCTATCAATAAGTAGGGGATTAGATCATTTTATCAAGAGGTTTTATTAAAGATTTATTCTTTAGCAGATTCCTAAGTTTAGAATCCAGATAACATCACACTTGCATGTAGAATTTGCAATGGATCCACTGTGAAAATCGATAGACATCTCTAGTTTGTTGAGAAGAAGCATTGCTTCTTCTTCTGAACCCTTGGACAACAATTAGGGAGTCAGGTGAACCATCTTCTAGTAGATCCATCAAAACATGTGTGAGATGTGAGTAGAGAGTCTATTGGTGCTCTAAGGCTAGTGTAAGGAATCTTTAACTTTGAATAATTGAATAATGACACTTGGAGTTGGGCATAGTTTTCGCTTTCAGTTCTTGCGTACTAATTCCATGAGAAATTCCGTATGAGAGCCACCAAATAAGGCAAAAACACAGAGAGTGGGTTCTGATAAAACTAGGACTGAGGTGGATGGCCATGACCATCCTCTATGGAATCCTCAGCTGAAGGAGGGTACTAATGTTAAGGTCAGAAATATGCCATCCTATTTGTTCCCTACCTGATCCCAAGAGTAGGCACTTCCACCAAATAAGCCACTGGAGATCTTCTTGGTCATCCCCAAAATTCCCAAATAATGGCTCATGAATAAAAGTATGTATGTCGTATTGCATTGCTGCGTTATGTTATGTTGGTAACGGCATTGTGCTAGTAAGAAAAAAAAAGCATACAAATTGAAAAAAAAAGTGTTATGTTAAGAAGTTTGAGTTATGTAAGTCAAAGTGTTTTGAGGCAAAAACACCTACTATCCCCACGAACCACCAAATGCAACCTAAACCTTTTTTTTTTGTATTTCTGACCTCCTGAATATGGGTTGAGGGGTCAGACTTAGTCGTAGGGTTATTAGAACCTAATTAAAGTGTGATGCCATGCAAGACCACCAAATATAGTTGCAAATATAGGGAGATGTGAGCTCAAGAAGAAAAAGAAAAAGAAAAGAAAAAAAGAGAGAAAGGGAAAAAAAGAAAAAGTACAAAAGATTAAAGAGAGCACAGTTTTCCAGCCTTTCTCTAAGTTCATTTATTCAATAATCTAGACATCTAGATTCTGAAATACTAGTCTCTATGTGGCACCAGAAGAGAGTGAGCCACTAAATACAAATCCAGTTAACTCATACGTCTTCTACTTAAGCCAAAAGCTAGGGCTAAAATAAGAGAATAGTTTATATCCCCGAGAGAAGAGGTTTGCCTATCCCAACTGAATTTTACTAGGGGTCAAGTACAAGCTTTAAATGTATATCGACTCTTTGCTTGGATCTGTTGCAAAAGCTACAACATTACATATTCATGGTTATCTAGATTTTGAATTTTTGGATGAAACAAAAAGAAAGAAACCTTTAGTTAAACTCTTAATAAAATGCATTTAGTCTTGCACTTGATAGGGACTAGCAAGACATAGGCATGGGGGTATGATTGCGCAGCAATCATAGGCCCTAATTCGCTTGAATTAAGGTAGAACCTAGCTTAACATGGGCATTTTGCATGCATACACATCGTACTTTGCATCCTAGATGATTTATTTGTTTTATACATAATAATGTGCTATTTGAGAGGTATTACTAATTGTACGTAATCTAGGGCTGTAGATGATCGATCCAACCTTATGGATCTGTTTGGAATGACGATGGGAGTCGAATGCTTCCAAGAGTGCATCAATCAGACTCCCGTGGCATCCTAGGGAGTCTACAGAAGGAGCAGGAGCCAAGGGGCAAATTGAAGAATATCTGAACCTCAGATGACAAATCCAACCGCACAGATGGATCTAGATCGATGTTCGCAGTCCAACGACACATAAATCAACTCAATCGGAGCCTTACATCATCAGATATAAGGAGAAGAAGATGGATGATTGTGATGGCGCGACTCCATCGCAGTCGCCCCTCACCGCACCCCAATCTGGGAAGGAAAGCCATGGGCCATTGGATCATCATCCAACGACCGCAATGTGTCCACGTCGCTTGCCTCTGACCGCCTCATCAAGCAAGGGCGAGATCTCGACTATTGGATTTCCATCCAACGACCGAGGGCAGCTGCACAGGAGATGGAAACCGCAACAATTTGCGTGTGTAGCATAGTGAAGAGCGTGCTTAACAGCCAATGTGCAACGTGGGTTCGAGTCGCGATGTGGGAATCGGCCGTGCGCGGATGAAATTCAACCGTAGGATCTTCATCGGGTCGATTAGGCACAGACGCGTGGCAGGCGCAGGAGCATCGGATGAAGACGCACATGATAACGCATGCCTTAGGAATCAGAGGGCGCTGCGCATGATTTTTTAGCCATCCGATCGAGAGATCAGACAACTGATAAGGTTTAGGAAGATGAGGCGCAGATTGAGGGCGAACGGTGGGAGAGCGAAGGCCGTCAGATGTGGATCCAAGGGTGCACAGTGCACCACGTGTCAGCACCAGATCAAACCGTGGATGGAAGAAGGATTTGGAAGGCTTAATCAAGATCGTTGATCTCTTGATCAACGGATCTAATTAATTTGAAGCCTTTGCACAGGATTAAGGGCTCCAATGCCTTAAATGCCCTTCACAAACGCTATAGAAAGAGGCCTAAGGGTCCCCTTTGAAGGCATTCAATAGCTTTCTTCTTCTTCCTCCTTCTACAACTCCTCTTCCTTCTTCCCATCTTCTCTGCATCTGTCTCTGCATCTCTACCTGAAGTGTTCGTTGGGCCACCCCGACGGATCGTCGCTGCTCTTCCCAACCTCTCCAGAAGGCCACCACAAATTACCCGTGGTGCCCTTGTTCTGTTACATAAGTAGTTTATGTTTATGTTAGAATTTGTTTAGTTAGATGTATGCAGGTCATGTTCAAACTCTCTGATTTATATATATACTACGATATTTTGTCCATGCCATTTAGTAATTATATTTGGAAAAAGCGCATGAAATCAAAAGTGCTTCCTGCCTCCCTGTGATTGACTGGGACTCACCAGTTCTATTAATTTATTTGCTCAAGATGTATATTGCGCTATACTACAATGTACTCATCTTTTACATGATCTACACCCCAAACAAATTGGCATCGTTGCCAGGGAGCAACGTGCAATTCACCGCTATTCTCTTGCTATATTTTGATTATATTTGAGCACTAACTTGCCCTACTTGATTTCTTATGATTTTGCGAGGTATATCACGAGGTGATCTTCCGCGCAAAACAACCACTCCAGGGTAGGTAACATTTTCCCTAATCAACCTCTTAATCTTGGGAAGAAAAAAAAGGGAATCAATCAATTATGAATCACCTGCCTTATTTTTCTAGTAATCCTCATTTTTAAAGCAAGTTTTCCTGATTGGCAAAAATTTTCATAGCTTATTGGATTTTGAAGCGATTCTATTTATAAATTACCTACCTTATTTGCTTGTAGCTATTAGGGACTATGCATAATTTTTAATCTTCTTGGACTATGCACTTCTTGTTTGAAGTCCAAGGAGAACATTTTAAGATCAAATTGGATGCAGAATAGAGCCAATTAAGGTTTCTACATTAGAGTTCTGGAGTGATAGTTCACATTTGCCTACATAAAAGTAAATAACCCTCCTTCATTTGTGTGCTACCCAAGCCGTTGGTTGAAAAGATCTAATCAAGAAAAACCCTAAAATCAGGCTCTAATTTCACTTGAATCCTAAAATCTTGGACCTAGTAACCTGAGAGTCAATCAAGGTGATTTCTGGGTCTTGACCTAGATTTCATTCTCCATCTTTTAGGGTAGGTCAGCTGAAGTTGGTCTACCTAGTAGGCCAACCAACCTCCAAATTAGGTCACAAGTCAAATTAACTTCTAATCAAGTGGAATTAAAGGCACAAATTAGGACTTAAAATTGGTAGACTTAAGAGGTCAAGTTATCCATTTTGGTCTACCTGGACCCTCAGTGACAAGGAAGGTCGGGTGGGGGAAACCCTGTAACCCGTGGAGACACTCTACTGTGTAGGGGTTTCTGCGAGACTCTCCCATCCTGGTTGCCCAGGTATTCTTAGGTGGACGACTTTCTGATCCAGGGGTATCATCTGTCCTGAACCTCTATAGTCATCAAAAAATCTTTGTGTGCCTTGATTGAGTCCAACAACATCTAGTCCCTCATCTTTTCTCTAGTGCACATACACAGATCATCTTAGGGATTTCTATCTAATTTGATCAACTTCAAATCTAATCTTGATTTTGATTCTGCATCTTGATTCTAGCACTTGATTCAAAAATGCAGCTTGGCTATACAGGAATACTATTTAAGAAACCTGAGTCCCAAATGAGCATGAAAGAAAAGATAATTGAGAATACTTACAGAAACCATGAAGAATATTATAAAAGGGACATTCAGGAAAATTTTTTGAAAACAACAGACATCATCGCAAACTATGTAGGGATAATATGGACACAAATGAACCACGATTCAATCTGGGATAATCTACTAGAAGAACATAGTGAATTGGTGAAATTACACAACAATGAGTGTCTGCAATGTTGGTCAAGCCCTTCATTTCTGGAAAAACTCCAGGAATTTTTAGAAATATGGGGTGAATTGTTGAATAGGTTATATGGAACCATTGATCAAAAATACTCGTCAGAAGTTAATAAAATATCTTGGAGTGAGTCTAATGATCGACATAATTTCCCAAATCCCAGGTTTGATGTTCGTAGTTGTTATGGACCCCCAACCCAGATGAATTTAGATTCAAATTTCATAGCAATTGACATTCCTGATCTTGAGGCGGGTTGGGGGGATCCGATTACAGGTGTTCACAATTTTGAGCCGACCTTAGAAAATCAAGAGCCTGGTTCACCGAGCTTAGAATTCCCAGACACTTGTGATACTAAGAGTGAATCAGAACCCCTCGAGGGTGTAAATTCCGTCCCTTATTCTGATAAGGTGACTCTCGAGAGCAATTCTAACATCCTTATAGAGCCCAACCTAGATTCTAGTGATCCAACCCACACCCT
Source organism: Thalassia testudinum (assembly GCA_037157565.1). Lineage (NCBI taxonomy): Eukaryota > Viridiplantae > Streptophyta > Magnoliopsida > Alismatales > Hydrocharitaceae > Thalassia > Thalassia testudinum. Next base: position 29,918,765 of record JAZHRO010000071.1, on the reverse strand, counting down.
TAACCTAGAATCTGGACTTGAGCCTTATTGGGATGATTACAAGGCCCCGTGTGAAGGAAATTAGATTTTGAATTTGGATTATGATTCTGGGCTTGTATTAGATGAGTGCACCTCTCTAACCTCCTCAGAGATACAAATTGATTTTTCAGAAGTCACGCTAATCTATGATACAGAAACCAAGGAGTTGGAAGAGTTAGGAATTGATTGGGTCTTCTCTACAAGCCACGAACCCGAGTCCATGCCTAATAGGGACACCTTTTTGAGTTTGGATTATGAAATTAGGTGAAATCCAAGTCAGGTTGCTGATTGTACATCTTCTGATTTACTCTGTGGTGGAACCTCTGATACCGAATCATATTCAGAACATGACTCTAGCAAGTTCTCCGACGATTTCGAATCTTACCTAGATTTTGGAGAACTGTTGTTTCTTGACAACTCTAAACCAATTTACGACCTCAGTAACTACAACCTGTCCTTTGATTCTGACACCGAGGTCAATGATTTGAAAGAAACCACCTCTTCCAAAGCATATACAAAACCTTCCAAAACCTGTTCTCAACCCCAACCTACAATCAGACTCAATTTCTACTCTGATTCTCCTCTCGATGAGCTGGTTGCCCATGATTCTCCTCCATCTTTCAATCGGGTTTCGGACTTCGATCAGACAAATATTCACACCCCATCCTTCTCTGATCACTCCTGTAGGGTCCCTACATCCTCTACCAACCCTTTTTCATTTGAGGATCCCTACTTTGACCAGGTTGATCCGATTCAACCAAACCTTAGCTTCACACTTCCACAACTACTTGAGCTCCACAGCATATGGTGGGTTTCGCATCTATTTATTCACATCTATCAACCCACCAGATTAATTGGGTTTGGGCTGCATCATCAGCTTGTTGACTTGAACAAGAACTTCATTGGACCAACCAGGCTATTGATCAAGGTGTTTGTTCTACAAAATTCATTTGATTTGACCACTCCTCCATACCATTTCCTACTTGACTGAAGGCATTGAATTTAGCACTTAACAGGAGGCAACCCGTCATTCCAAAAACCCAAGATCCTTCTAATTATCCTTTTGTACTTCACATCTATTGCACTTTGAGTTCAAATTTAGAATAGTCAACTCCTCCTTTAGTACTCATACCAGAGCTTGAAATCACCCGCAACAGTCATCCCGACCTGTTCGCCCACCCAATTATCCTATTCTAATCCCTGAACCCAAACTGATTTCATACCCTCTGATTTACATTGAGGACATTGTAAAACTTAGGCACGAGGGGGTGTTAAAGTGCAAACACATAAAAATTCAAAGTTTTAAAGGGTTCTCACAAAAAAATACATATTTTAAAAAAAAAGCCAAAAAAAAAGAAAATTTTGAAAAAATAAAAAAATTAGAGAAAGGGGAGGAAATTTTGAAAAAAATTAAATGCATATCATTCTTAAGGAGTGGAGGTGATTTAAATATCAGAAAGGAGCAACAATTTGAAATAAAAAAAAGATAGTCATTAGTAAAAGATTATGGAATCTACTAAGTTCTAGACCAAATTAAAAGAAAAAAATGAAAATCAAAAGTGCTACAGCAACATGAAGATTAGTATGAGTGCTGATCTTAGGCCTCGTGGGCTTGTTTCAGGCTTAAAAATTCATGTATCCATTAAGATCTGGATAGTCCTCGAGAGGTTGAGGAAAATGCAAAGCTTAAGTATTAGGTCTAAGGCTTAGGGATTATTTAGCCTTGTTAATTGACCTCTGGTTTGCGAGACTCGGTAACCTAAGCACCCTAGTCCATACATAGTCTGGTTCAGTGCACTTAAATATCAAAATCACGCAAATGCATTAATTCTGTTATGAAAAGCCACCTAGATTAGGAGTGACTTATCAACACAAGTTGATTTGGATGAGTTCCCGACAGAGAGGCGAGAAATTCCCCTCGAAGATGCGCAATAACATACTATCTCCTCGGTGCTTGTCTCATAGGATATCTAAATATCCTACTGGGGGTACGTAAGCACCTTGTGCTGATTCAGGTGCCATGAGCGGGATTATCCCAAAATATCGATTGCCAGGGCCTGAATTTAGCTACAGAATGCCATGGGCGGCACTATCTTGAAGTGTTGAAAGCCAGGGTTCTGGGGGTTGCCATGGGTGATACTATCTCGAAGCATCTATTGCCAGGGACCCTGCAAGTATTGATGGTGGGAGCTAGGAATCTGATATAGACCATGTTGTATAGCCAATCCGAAGCTAAGAATAAAGAAGAAAAAGAAAGAGAAAACTCTCCAAAAAATGCAAAAAAATTCTTCTATATCTCTCTTACAAAAACGCACTGCAAACTGAACCTTGACTAACCATGCTTTAAGCATGGTTGCTTTAACCGCAAAGTTTAATCAACCTTAGGTTAGTTCCTATTGGCCTTGGAAACCTTCATGGTACAATGAGGCTAAAGCTGGTCAGGTCTGAATCTTGGCTGGTACTTGAGAACCTCTAGGCCTATTGTTAGCATTCTGACCTAATCTACAAAAGAAAGCACACATCAGAGTTCTGAGCATAAAAAGGCATGGTCTAGAATTTGAGTTAATTCCATGAGATTTTGCTAAGGGTCTAGCAAAAGTTAGGCATGGGGGTATGATGATAACGTCATCATTAGCCATATCTAGCTTTAATTAGTCATAATCAAGGAATAAATGCTCCTACATAAAAGCCAGAGGACCATAATTCACCGTAAATCCATTCTAAGGGAAAACAGTAAAACAAGGTTAAAAATGCAGTTTTAAAAGCATATTTCAATTGTAGAACAATCACGGGATTTCTCAGGGGTTAATTAAAGGTCAAATTGTCTTAATGTCTAACAAGAGGGTCCACGTAGATAGAAATGGGTTTTCACGCATTTCGAGAATTAAATGACATCTGAAACCCTAAAAATAGACCTGCTTAATCTACTGAGTTCTGGTCAGAATAAAATTCACATAAACCCTCTAAAAATCATATAAAAATATTCTCTAGGATTTTGTACCTTCAATTTGACCATTGAAACATAATTTGACCTAAATAGTCATAGATAGACAGTTGCCCTAATTTACGTTTTTGCATAAATTAACTAGTCAAACTTGGTCAAAACCTAAATCTAACTTCACCATTGGATTCCTTGGGTCCAAATTAGGTTTTTACCAAAATTTGGACCTAATCTTATATCATCTTGACCTAGTTTGCAATTTGGTCCTGTCTGAGTCTTTTCTTTCACACACATGCCCTTAACTTTTGAATTTCTTACAAATAGCCCCTACCTTTGTCTTCACTCTTTGCAAATAGGTCCCTCTATTATTATTGTGGAGGAATCCTTCTCTTGTGACCCTTTATTGAAGAGAACTCCTCTGATCAACGAATCCCTTCCAAAATTAGAAGGGAGATTCCTTGAAAAGTTCTCCTTCCAATGGATCAAGTTTCAATCTCCATAACCTTCCCAATCTCTCATGTGAACACATGAGAGATTCGGGTATCTTTTGAGTTTCCAACTCTGGTGAGCTTTCCAAGCTAAACCGACTCCCTAAGGCCTATATAAGGATCCCCAGGGCCTACCCATCCTCCCTACGCTCGAATTTGGTTGGAAATTCCCCACGTTCCTCCCTCCTCTCCAGCTGTATAGCTCCTCGACGTCCGGAGATCTTCTCCGACCTCCCTTGTCGTCCGTCCGCAATACTGGTGGTGGATTCTCCTTTCTCATCTTCCTCCGTGTCGTGTCGTACCAGCCGATGCCTCTCCCTCTGTCGTCTTCGTCGTCCTACCCTCACCAGAGCATCTTCTTCCACGATGCCGGCTTGCCAATGCCGTTTGCCAATTCCTCTCTTTCGTCTATTAGATTAGGGTTAGTTTAGCGTCTTAGGTTAGTTTTACACCCCAAAAAACCCAAAAACAAGCCCTCGACGCTGTAGTTCACCCTCGTCTTCTCTGTCTCCGATCGCTCCTCGGGCGAGGCATCTCTACCGCTACACCATTCCATCCATCTTGCCACCATGCCCTACACCTCTGCCTTGATCCTAGGAGTAAAAGCCCTAACTTAGTTAGGTCGATTGCCCCTCTTAACCACACACCGAACAACCCATCAATTTACGACTTCCTCCACCTTCGCTAGCCATCTCCGACCCCCCTCGCAGCACGCCACCACCACCAATGCCTTTACCACATCTTCGTAATCCTATTGAGCTTCTTTGACAAGGCCGCAAGGCCATACTTTGTGTTTCACGTTGCCGACCACTGTCGCCATTACTGAAGACCTTCAAGCAAGCTTTGAAGCTTGCTTCTCAACCAAGAGCTCTAGGTGCGAGTCCTAGGTGATGCGGAATCACAGCACAAACACCTTCACCCAGTCAATTGGAGTGTTTAACCATAGTTCCTATGCGAATTGGATGAAGACACCTCAAGCAGCTCACGGCTGTGCACGAGGAGAAAAGATGTGGGATTAGTCCTACCTTGGATAGGGAAGAGCAGCCGTAGTGGTATAAATTGAATAAGTCACACAGCCTCATCGCCTCCTAACATGAGGGTGAGGTCCTCCTTACCTGCACTTCCTGACCTGCCTAACCTGCTCCCACACCTCGGCTATTACCCACACCGGTAGCCCTGGTCCTAGGTACGTAGATCCCTGACACCCGATTACCTGAGCATATGACCTGACATTAAGAAAGAGAAGGGGAAGAGAGAGAGTGTGTGTGGGGGGAAGGGGGGTTTTGTTCTTCTATGCATTGGCTAATAGTTAGCCAAAATTCGAGCCCTTTCCCCTGTGCTTGGTGAAGAGAAGAAGAAGGCCTGAAGAAGGAAGAAGAAAGATAGAAGAAGAACACTGTAGCAATGGACACTTAAGCCACTGATTAAGAGCTCTATCGTTTGATAGTTCACTGTGCACTAATGCTTGTGTGGATTTAAAGTGATTGATATTCTGCAAATATTTAGATCATTAAGTAATTAATATATGTGTATCTAAGCTAATAATTGGTGATTCAAATCACCATTATTTTGCCTTAGATGTCTTTTTGTCTCATTAGATCCTTCATATACTCATTTTATACATTGCATATTAGTTTTTGAGTAATTAATTATGCTCATTTATATTATTAATTGAGATTAGTGCGTGAATTCCATATTTGCTCCCTATGTTCGACCTCAGACTTAAATTCGAGTAATAAATTATATTTGTTGATTGAACGATTTAGAAGATACTACAACGAACACATATTTAAATCTCCTCATTCACAATGTCAACAGGGTGAACCAGTGTGAAATTATCAAAGGAACTCATAAGTGAAGGCCTTCATGACTACAGGGTCCTTGAAGACTCTCAAACAAATCCTTGTAACTTTTTAAGTGAATAAAATGTGAATGTTTTGTTAGGTTAGAAGGACCTATATGTAATTCATGGAATCCAAGGTCCAAATGAATTCAGAATTCAATGTACTTTTTATGGCCTATTAATTGAACATTTTAGATGTTAATCCCACAATTTATTTGTATTTTCAAGCATAAATTGTGTTCAATTGGCATTCTGAACATCCAAGTGTATTTTTGGTATAGAATATCTCAAAATTAACCTAATTATGCATTTCTAGCATAAATTGAGTGTTTTAGGTCTTTTTCCATAAATCCCACACTTAACTCATTCTTTGTATTAATAGATAGTGTTCTACCTGATTCCTAGCTTCACTTAGGCATTTTAGCTACTATGAGCCACATCTCATCAAGCTTCCTCCAAGAGGGTGATGTGCTCCTCCCTACTCCTCCTTGGCGTGGAAGAAGAACTCTAGCCCAATTTCCTCCAAGATGGTGGCGTGGGATGATGGTAGTGGATTGGCAATTGAAGGGTGGCAGACTAACTCCCTCTCAATACCTAAAATTTGGACTTAGGTAGTCCCTAGGCCCTCCCTTTCTCTCTTAGAGTGCTCAAGAGATGGGATAGCTAAAGATGGTTTAGAAGGATGGAATGGATGGCCTTATATAGAGGTGGAGAAGGGTAAAAAGGGAAGGAGGGAGGGGGTTCCAACAATTATGGTTATGGATAGATGTATTGAGATTTAATGATGATGCCTTAAAATTGGGTTGGTGGCTATTCAAGTTATTAAAAAATTAATCTTATGCTATTTTCTAGCTTTACACATTTAGTATTAGTTAGTTATGCTTGTGATGTGCATACATCTAAATATCCAAAAATGTCTATATATGCATGTTCTTAGTATTATAGTTGCATCATACATTATAAATATTGCATAACGTGCATCATCTTGCATTTAGGTTAGGTTGTGTAAATTTTAGGTTAATTTTCCCTTTCTGTGGTCAGGTAATACAGTGACTTTTAATCAGGGCCTTGGATCAAAGATCCAACCATACTGATCTGATTAGGGCGACGATTGGAGTTCAATGACTCCAAGATCTCCCTAATCGAACTTCCATAGCATCAGATATAATCTGAGGAAGGTTAGAGATCAAGGGCCAAGATGGTGCAAATAAGCATTTCAGATGACAAATTTGATTGCATGGATGGCTTTGGATTGATGATCACAGCCCAACGACATGAAAATCTGTCCAATTCGACATCTGTGGCACCATCTGTAACTCATAGAAGATGGACAACCATGATGGTGCCACGTGGCGCCATCACAGCTGCCCAAACCGACCGCAGCATTGCTTCTCAACCTCTAAAGGCGTGGGCAAGGCAAGATCTGGGCCACTGGATCTTGATCCAACTACCAAGGGTGCGCATGCTTAAAACATAAGCGCAACAAAGAGGTGGCCGCAACGCAGCGGTCAAGTGCTCTTTCGCGAGTGCGAGGCACGGGTTCAATCCCCGCTACGCCTCAAATTAGGCATAGGCGTCGAAGCAGCGAAATCAGGCCGTTGGATGATGAGCAGACAACGCGGATGTGAGTGACGTGGTGCGCTCAGATGTAAGGAATGCGAATGCACCATCAGACACGTTTTTGTGAAGTTGGGCAAGTGCGCATCTTTAGCCGTTGATCTTCGATCCAACGGCGATGAAGTAGGTCGTCTCGCCTCTTAGTAGGCATTGAGCAAGATTGGGCGCGACGCATTTAAGCCAGCCGATCTCGCGATCGAACGACTAAGAATGCGCGTACGTGTGCGTGCATTGAGGCACAGGGAGAGGAGGTTGCGCGGCAGCTACGTCCACGATTTGGGCTTTAGTGACAATTTTATCCATCACTAAAGGCCCTGATTTAATTTTTTAAAGTAAAACGACCTATTTGCCCATTCAAACCTCACCTATAAATATCCCTATGACCACAACATTTTCTTCATCCCTTCCTCTCTTCTCTCACCCCCTCCAAAGCTTTAAGAGCTTGTCCCAAACCTAGGATGCTCCTCTAGAGTAAAAGTTAGAAAATTTCCACCTTCTCCCCTTTGTGGAGCATCCTACAGTTGTCTTCTCACTCCATTTGGGAAGTGGATCCTGCGATGACGACGACGTCCTGCCTCTCCCTCGGTTCTTCCCGCTTCATTCTCCTTCTTCTTGCTTCGTCCTCCGTCTTCCAGGCGTCATCTCATCCGGCTCATCATCCAAGCAGCTATCGAGGAGGATAACTTCTCTCTATCTTCTCTTTTACTACTTTGTAGTATAGATTTCCCGCTTTTTAGTGTAGATTTCCTACTTTCTAGTGTAGTGAGTAGTTGTAATTGTAATGAACATCAACTTATGGTAATGAAATCCATGTTTATTCTATCTCTATTTTCTCTTTATTTGTAATATTCTCTCTCTGTCTTCTATTCTTTATTCTTTAAGTAGATAGTTAATATAGATTCAATTCGACTAGCTAATCTGCTTCGTGACAATTAAACAAACGTGGTTTTGAATAAACGTTCGCCTCCCTGTGTTTGACTCAGAATTTCTTTACGAATTTCGATTAAATTTTATCTGTTAACGGATTGCTTCGCAAATCGAACTTCAACGATGGGTTTTTCAAATCCAACTCCAATTGCGTAGTTTTCCGCTATCAACATTTTGGCATCATTGCAGGGGAGGCAACGGCCTTTGATTTTTCACATTTTCCCACCTTACTTACCTTTTACCTCACTTCTCTCCTTTCTTATTGTGATTGTAAGTACTCTCACGAGGTTAGCAAAAACGGTAGATTGGAGTAAACTGTGGTTGAAGGGTTTGTAAGTTTACCCCTACCTCCCCACCCACTAGATTTCATTTCATCACTTAATAACATAAACCCTAATTAACCTAGGAGTTCTCTTAAACCCTAAGGTTAGTTTTGATTGTTTGGTTGTCACCTCCACCCACCTCATCCTCCACATATAAAAGAAAAATTAAAAAAGGATCTCACAAAGGTACACAACCTCTTCTGATTTTCAAACTCAACTGGTAAATTGATGTTTAGAACTGATACACACGCCCAAACATATAATTGAGTAGAAATCAGATTAGGTAATCATTTGTGTGCCTAACTAAGTGGTGCATCAGGCCAATTGTTTGATTTGATTGGGCTGTACCACTTCAATTAAAATCAACTCATCAAGTAGCTGCCACATAGGTTCAACTTTTAGGGATTTACTAGGCACTCCACATTCTTTTAAGTTTCAAAGGAAAACATCTTCACCTGTACTTTTAAAACCTAGTGTGCCAACTGAACTTGATTGAATATATCTAAAGTTGAATCCTAAAAGCTACTAAGCAAGATTTGAACCTTAAAATCCACTCATCAAAAATAATCTTGCTTGAAAACCCTAGTTGTGCACGCAGTCACACATATTCAATTGATCATTAAGGGCACAACCCATCTTAAGGGCCCACCACATTCCATAAGCACTACAATCCCAGGCCTGAATAAAATCAAGTAGATGTTGGCCTTAAGGACTGATTCACTCTTCGGGGCCTAATATGAGATTGTTTATGATTAACCTACTTGTACCAATCAATCTGATATCTAGCTAGGGGAGTAGCGTCAAACGACCACAGCTGGGAGGTACACTAGGAACCAGAGGTGCAAGCCAAAGGAAGAACCTTCTCCCCAATCCCTCCTTCTAATTGGTTGGATTGATTGGTCACAAGTAGAGTAAATCATCTATTGAGACGGATTCTGAGAGTATGTAGATCCTTAGGCTACCCCACTTAAGGACATGCTTGTTTTGTTGTGTTGCAGGATTCTTATTCCCAGTCCTTCCGACCTCTTCCTAGTTTATGCTGGGAAGGAGGTCATTGAATCCCCGATTGGAAGGATCATTAGAGTATTCTAGGAGATGTAGATTGGATTTTGGCCAAATTGATCCCATGGCCGATCAACAACCTCCTCTGCCTCAGTATCCACAGGAGATGTTTCAAAGGCAGCTGGAACAAATGCAGAGAATGCAAGAAAGGTTTCAGAGAATGCAGGGCCCTCAGCCCTTGAAGGATTTTTATGATCCTTCAAATTATGGGGAACGTCTCGATGTCCAGATTCCTACTGGAGATGTAGAAATCAAGCTCCAGGTGTTAAGCCTGATCAAACATTTCCATGGGCTTGGCTCTGAAGACCCGGTTCAGCATTTGGAGGACTTGACAACTTTGGTCCAGACCACCAAGGCACGAAACGTGAATGAAGAGCAGATGATCATGAGGCTCTTTCCCCACTCTCTTAGGGATAAAGCCGCTCATTGGTATAGGACCATAGGAAGACCGATTGCAACATGGAATGATCTGAAATCGACTTTCTTGAAGAAATTCTTCCCTGTTGGACGTACTAATGCTCTGAGACGAGCGATTACTACCTTCACCCAACGGCCGGGGGAGCAGTTTCATGTTGCCTGGGAGCGATTTCAGGACTTATTGCGGAAGTGTCCACACCACGAGGTGTCGAAATGGCAGCTCGTGTAGATCTTCTACCATGGGTTGACTGAGCAATTAAGAAATCACGTGGATGCTTCTTGCGAGGGAAATTTCCTCAACAAAGACATAGATAGCGCGCATGATTTGCTTGAGGAGATGGGTGAAAATTCAATCGATAATGCCTCCATGGATACTTTTAACCGATCCCAACAACCCAGATCGAATGTGAACGAAGTCCAAGACTGTCATTCATTCGATATGGAACTGATTTGCAATAAACTAGATAAGCTGGACTTGGTTACTAAAAGGATGGAGGAGTGGATGGCTAGAAACTCAATGAACAATTCTCGATCCACTCAATCCTAGAATTTGGGATTCCATTTGGTGCAAGTTCCTTCTGGATGGGAGTTTGTGAATCAACTTGATGCGGCTCAACCTGTGAGCCAACATTATTTGGAATCCCACGGGTTCCAAACTGGGGCCTGTGATCCTAGTTTCTCTGACCCCTCCTTTTCTTTCTCTCCATCCTCACCCTATGAGGATGTCTATGCTGTATAGGAGAATGTTAGGTCCAACCCTTACTCCAATGCTTACAATCTGGGTTGGAGGAACCACCCTAACTTCTCTTGGAAAAACCTGGGGTAGCAGACCCAATTCCGACGCAGCAACTATGCTCTGCAAAGACCAATGGGTCAGGGTCATGTTTACACTTAGCTGCCCCCAAATCAAGTCAATCAGCCAGCTTAGAATGCCCGTCAACCCATAGGGCAAGCTGATTTGAACCGACAGATGGTAGAAATGCAAGGATCTATGCTCCAGCTTATACAACAAATGAGAACTTCACTGGACAACTTGCAAATTGGGTTCATTGCTAATTCTCACCAACTCGATTCTCTACCATCTCAACTCGTACCCAACCCGCATAATATCTAGAATCCGAGCAATCAAGCCTAAGGGTACGGGAATTAGAGGGACCCGCACGCACATGCTTAGGTGGTTGAGCAGGGTCCTTCCTCTTCTGCTTCTTCTTCAAATCGAAGGTTTCTGGCTAATGATGTCCCTCCAATCTTTCCTAACCCTCCCTAAGACCCAAACCCATATGCATCTGCTAATTTAGTTACCTTGAGGAGTGGAAAACAAACTCAGGATCCACAACCACACTGTTCTGATCTACTAAATCCTAGAGAGCCTGAGGAGAGAAATGAGAACTTTGAAGAAGAAATCAAGGCTCAGGAACCTGATTCCAAAGATCTAACTCATGTTCCTTTTTTTGAGGCCTTGATTAAACCTAGGAAGAAGAAGCCTATTGATAGTAATGAGGAACTTTTGAATATATTCAAGAATGTCGAGATCAATATCCCACTCCTTGATGCTATTAAACACATACCTGCTTACGCTAAATTTTTAAAGGATTTATGCACATAGAAGCATAAGTCGAGGGATTCTATTCCAAGGAAGGTGGTACTCTCCGAGCAGGCTAGTTCTATTATCCTACATCACATTCTTCAGAAAAAGAGAGATCCAGGTGCTCCTTTTATTTCTTGTGTCATTGGAGATTACACTTTTGATAGGACACTTCTGGATCTAGGTGCATTTATTAACCTAATTCTGACTTCTCTTTACGAGAAGTTCAAATTAGGTGAACTTTAGCCGACTTCAGTAACACTGCAGTTAGCGGCCCGTTCAGTAACAAATCTGCGAGGTGTTGTTGAAGATGTTATTGTCAAGGTTAAGGATTTCTATTTTCCTGTAGATTTCCTTATCCTTGACATGGATGTACCTGAAAATTTAAGGAACACGCCCATCATTCTAGGGCGTACGTTCTTGGCTACCGCTAAGGCTAATATCAACTGTGAGAGTGGTAGCATGGAAATCACCTTTGGGGATCAGAAATTGAAATTGGATATTTTTAAGGCGATTAACAAATTCGAGGATTGTGGATTTATAGAGGAACTTGAGGATGACAACTTGAATATCGAAACTTGTATGGCAATTTCTGTAATTGAAAGTTCCTCCTGTTGTGATGGATCTAACCCTCAACCCTCTGTGGCATACCCACCACATTCTGAAGAGGTTATTGATTCTGTTCACTCTCAACCTCTTCCTCTTGATGAATCTTCATCAGCATCATCCTTACCTTCAATCCAAAACCTGCCCCAGCTCGAATTGAAACCATTGCCTGAGAATTTGAAATATCAATTTTTGCGACCTCAAAAGACACTCCCTGTGATTATCAGTGCCAGATTAACTAAGGAGCAGGAGATTAAACTGATGAAGGTCTTAAAGGAACACAAGGAGGTAATTGGTTGGACCATTCATGACCTTAGGGGGATTGAGCCATCTTTCTGTAATCACAGAATATTCTTGGAAGGTGGATCCTGCCTTTCTCACCAAATGCAGAGGAGATTAAACCTTAATATGCGAGAAGTGGTCAAGAAGGAAATTATCAAGTGGCTCGACGCAAGAATCATTTATCTGATCTCTGATAGTCCTTGGGTAAGTCCCATACAAATTTTTCCCAAGAAAGCCAGGATTATCGTTGTGACTAACGAGAAAGGAGAATCTACCACAACTTATTCAGCTTCCTCTTGGAGGGTTTGTATCGATTACAGAAATCTGAACACAACCATGAAAAAGGATCATTTCCCTTTGCCCTTCATTGATCAAATCCTTGAAAGACTAGTCGGGTAGAAGTACTTCTGTTTCCTAGATGGTTACTCAGGATACAATCAAGTCCCTATCCATCCTGAGGATCGGGAAAAAATGACTTTCACATGTCCCTATGGAACCTTTGCTTTCCGTAGGATGCCATTTGGCTTATGCAATGCACCCATGACTTTTCAAAGGTGTATGCTAGCCATATTCTCTAACATGGTGGGAGAGTTTATGGAAGTCTTCATGGACAATTTCTCTATTTTTGGAGAATCGTTTGATTCTTGCCTGGCTAATCTTGAAATGATTCTTAAAAGATGCATCAAAACAAGATTGGTCCTTAGCTGGGAAAAGAGTCATTTCATGACATAAGAAGGCATCGTCTTGGGTCATGTAATCTCTAAACGGAGAATCAAAGTTGACAAAGCTAAGGTTGATGCTATTTCTAAACTTCCTCCTCCCACATCTATCAAACAAATTCAATCATTTCTTGGTCATGTGGGATTCTATAGGAGGTTCATCAAGGACTTCTCTAAGGTTGTTCGACCTCTGAGCAACCTTCTCGCCAAAGATACGCTACCTGATTTCAACGTATCATCTCATAAGGTATTTGATTTTCTCAAAACGGCAGTCACTTGTGCTCCGATGTTGCAACCACCGATTTGGACAGCCCCATTTGAAATCATGACCGACGCTTCTAATTATGCGGTCGAGGTTGTTTTGGGTCAGAAGATCGACAGGAAGCCCCCTGTCAACTACTATGCTAGCAAACTCTGGATGAGGCCTAGAGGAATTACACTATTACTGAGAAGGAATTGCTAGCTGTAGTATTTGCTTTGGAGAAATTTAGGGCTTATCTGTTAGGGTCTCATGTCATAGTATATACCAACCACTTAGCTTTGAGACATCTCTTGGCCAAAAAGGATGCCAAACCCCAGCTTATTCAATGGATTCTTCTACTTCAAGAATTCGATCTTGAAATCAATGATAAATCCGGGGCATAGAATGTGGTGGTGGATCATCTTTCGAGAATTTTGAGTGATTCTTCTCATCTAGATATTCCAATTGCTGATGCTTTTCTGGACGAGACTATCCTTGCAGTATCAGGTGTCTAAACCCCTTAGTTTGCTGACATTGTAAATTATTTGGCCGTTGGTCAAATCTCCCAGGATTGGACCAAGCAACAACGAGATAGACTTAAATCTGAGGCCAAATATTACTTCTGGGAGAACCTTGAACTATACCGCATCGTCTCTGATCAGATTATTTGCCGATGTGTTTTGGAGAATGAATTCAAAAGTATACTCGAGTTTTGTCATGCATCTGTGTGTGGTGGACATTAGAAGACAGCAAAGATTTTCCAATCTGGATTCTATTGGCCATCTTTATTTAAGGATGCTCAGGAATTCTCGAGGTCATGTTCTCGATGCCAGGCATTTGGGAGCATAACCAAGAGAGGCATGATGCCTCTAAACTTGATTCTTCCTGTCGAAATCTTTGACGTTTGGGGCATCGATTTCATGGGACCCTTCCTCCCTTCATTTGGACACCAGTACATCCTTGTCGCTATTGATTACGTGTCCAAGTGGATCGAGGCTATCCCCATCTGAACCAATGACCACAAGGTGGTCATTGATTTTGTCAAGAAGAACATCTTTAGTCGGTTCGGGATTCTGAGGGCCATCATCAGCGATGGTGGTACTCACTTCACTAATGACTAGTTCCATAATTTATTGGCAAAATACGAGGCAAATAACAGAATCTCCACACCTTACCATCCTCAGACGAATGGACAAGCTAAGATCTTCAATCAGCAGATCAAGAATATTATTCAAAAAATGGCTAGGCCCGATCGTAAAGATTGGACTCAAAAGCTTGAGGATGCTCTTTGGGCCTACCGTGCGGCATACAAAATGGCTATTGGCATGTCACCATTTCATCTGGTGTATGGAAAGGAGTGCCATTTACCCGTAGAAATTGAACATAGGGCATTCTGGGAAATCATGCAGTGCAATCTGGATTTGCATTTAGTTAGAAAGACCAGGAAACTCCAATTATCTGAGTTGGAGGAGCTTAGAAATGATACATATGGGAATGCCAAGATCTACAAGGCTCGGACCAAAGCTCTTCATGACCAATTGATATCCCGCAAGAGCTTTGAGCTGAACTAGAAGGTTTGGCTCTTTGATTCTCGACTTAAGCTCTTTCCCGACAAACTTAGGTCAAAATGGAAGGGCTCGTTCATCATCGATCAGATATTTCCAAACGGGGCCATTCAGATCTCTGACCCAAAGACAGGTAATTCATTTAAAGTCAATGGTTAATGTCTGAAGCCTTTTATTGGCGGTATTGTTCCAGAACCCATCTCAGATATGGTTGCTCTAATCACATTGTGATTACTTTGGCTAGACCTTGCCTAGCTGATTGCATTAAACTCAGCAGTTGTACAGTCTGACTCAGAGCTGACCCGAGCATCATATTCAGGTGATATCTTCTACATTCTATCCTTCCTTTCATGTCTTTTATTCTCAATGCGGACATTGCATTAGCTAGGCATGGGAGGGTGGATTCATTTCTGAATCATTTTGTCAGCTCTATGGAATTCTTGTAAATTCTACTTGTTTTCTTATATAAAAAAAAAAAAATTGAATTAGGAGAGAATAGTTGGGCATTAGGACTTTTCAATCTTAGGAAATATTACAGTAGGATCTGAACACTAAGACCCTTCAGGTCTTTGGGCTTAATCAGCCTGGGTATCCACTAAAATGTGGATTTGTTTATCGAGTCTTCACCATTCTGAATTCTATTTCAATTTAATTAAATAAGTTGGGGTGATAAGTACACGACTTATAAACCCACTCTCTGATTTGAGGGAAATTTTAGTCTAAGCATCTACACACTATTTGCACTGACTCATTGTTCGGTGGTTTTAATGAAAATTGGGTAGCTAATGAACCTTCTAGGGTGGTATGGCTGGCAAGTTATCATGGGTAATAGCCATAGGTAGGTTGTCCAGAGCCCAGCCACTGGACCATTCTTTTCCTACTACCTTTAGGTAAATATTAGACCGGGGAAGCCACCTACTTAAAGAAAAAAAAGTCCAAAAAGAAAAGAAAAAGAAAAAGAAAGGAGAAAAGAAGAAAAAGAAAACAAAAAGAAATAAGCCACACTTCACTGCACGAGTATGGCTAGCAAGTTATCATGGGTAATAGTCCATTGGTAGGTTGTCTAGATCCCAGCTCAAGAAATGCACGTTTAATTCCTAAAATACTTAGGAAGAAGCGGAGAAGTAGAATAAGCTAGGGAGATATACACTGGATTCATCCTTGTGTTGACCCCATAAAAAATAAAAGTAGGGAGAAAGCTACTGGTCGTATAGATACACCTTTAGGAAGAATTCTTTTTAAGGTCACCTAGGGGTGTAGAAACCCGAAGTCCATCTTGATTGCCAATCAACGAGTCTATCACATTCACAAAAAGATGATTAGAACTTAGGGTTCTCGCCAAGTCTTGGGTGGGCTAAGTGGCCGTAGAAAGCCTCTCTGAAATCCTAAACTCAAAAATCCAAAAAAAAAATAGAAAGGAAGAAAAAGACAAAAAGATATCCTCCTTTGATTAAGGCGAGGGCTTGAGGCGGTCAACATTTTGGCAGATACCCAGGCACTGTTGTGTCATTGAAGTTCAGGTCCTAAGTAAAAATTTCTTAATGTTGAAAATGACTTTTGCCTGAGTAATCCAATCCTAATTCTTTTATAAATACCATGTAGTTTTTTCTAGGGACTAGCAAAAGATAGGCATGGGGGTGTGATGTGCATACATCTAAATAGCCAAAAATGTCTATTAATGCTTGTTATTAGTACCATATTAGCATCATGCATTAAAAAAATTGCATAACACGCATAATCATGCATTTAGGTCGAATTGTACAAATTGTATAGTAATTGTCTCCTTTTATGGGTAGGGATAGGTGACTTTTAATCAAGTCCTCGAACCGAGGATCTAACCGTATGAATCTAATCAGGGCGACGACTGGAGTTGAACGACTCCAAGATCGCCCCGATTAGAGATTCGTAACACCAGATATAGTTCGAGGAAGCTCAGAGATTAAGGGCTAAGATGGTGTCAATCTGCACTTCAGACGACAAATCCGAACGCACAGATGGGCTCGGATCGATGATCGTAGACTAACGACGTGAAAATCGATCCAATCTGACATCTGTGGCACCGTTGACAATACACAAAAGATGGACGGTCATGATGGTGCCACATGGCGCCATCTCGACTGCCCAAACCAGCCCAACAAAAGTCTAAAGACCCGTTGCACTCTCACTCTCTCCTCAACGCAAGATCAAATTTGGGTCGTTGGATCTTGATGCAATGGCCACAAGCACGTGCACCTTGGATGAACCTACGATCAACTCTCAACCTTGGCGCATTGGTCGCGCCTTATGCTTGGTAGTAGAGGTCACGGGTTCGAGCCTTGCCGAGAGCTTCAATTCAGTCGGGGAGTGGGACGCGTTGATTCTGGCTATCAGATCGCAATCGAGCTTCTTTTGATTCCGAGCGCTTCAATTCTATTGATGGATTGCTTCGCAAATCGAACTTCAACGATGGGTTTTTCAAACCCAACTCCGATTGCGTAGTTTTCCGCTATCAATAGCATGCATTTTGTAAATATATGCATTCATGCATTTTAGGAGAGGAAGATAGAGAGAGAGATAGAGCCCTCATTTCCACTTATTCTACCACATTTCTACCACCTAACACTACCCTACTTCACCTACATTAATTTCCTAAGAACCTAAGTGCCTACCCACAAAAATCCAAAACTATCCTAATGCTATGCTCTTGTTGCCACCCTCACTCCCCCATGTATAAATCCCCCCATCCCTCCATGCGAAAGGTCGGCTCTTACCTCCACCACCATCACCATACCCCACAAGCACTTGCATCTTCACTCTCACACACTCGCACACACCACTCTAGCAAAGTCGGTGATAAATGCTAGTTTATCATCATTCTTATGCCCTGAAACAAACCTAGCTCTTCGGATTTTAACTCTGTAAATGGGTTTTTGGGCTGCATTTAGACATCAACTAGGTTAGGCATGCATTGCATATTTTGTTGTGTTTTTGACACGTTTGTTTGAGTGTTAGGGATAAATAGATAGACAGATCCCTAAAACCCTAACACTTAACAAGGCAACTGGTGAAGAGGAAGCACATTCCAGTTGGGACTCAGCCAAATCTAGCTCATCATAGCTGGATACCAGCTCAGTTGAGTTAGGGTTAGCTCCATTAAGCTCCATTCAACTCATCTTAGCTAAATGGTAGCTCAGGGCAGCTCATCTTAGCTCACACTAGCTCAAGTTAGCTTAGACCGTGCTCAACTTAGTTGAGTCTAGCTCACCTTAGCTCCAATCAGTTCACTAGGAGCTCTAGCTAGCTCAATTAAGTTGACAAGAGTTCACCTCAACTCAAATCCAGCTACTTCCAACTCCACTCAACTCAAGTCAGCTGAAGATGACTTCATATAGCTCAGGCTAGCTTAAGTCTAACTCCCAGGGACTCCACTTAACGCAACATAGTTGAGCTAAGCTATCTTAGCTACTCTAGCTAGCTAGGTCCTCCCTGGGAAAATCATACCCAGCTCAACTCAGCATATTTCAGTAGAAGCCAGCTTACTTTAGCTTCTCTTAGTAGCTAGCAAAGAACTAGCAAGCTAATCCAGCTAAAGTAGCTCCTTGCAACTCCCTTTGGTAGTACTAGCTTTAGTTAGCTCTAGACAATCCTTGCTCAGCTCCTCTTCCAATAACCCTAGCTCAATCCCACCTCGTCCTCTACTCAACAACTAGCTAAGCTAGCTTAGCTAGCTTAGCTCAGCTAAGCCGTCCACTCCATGGCTGTCCATCACCCACCTAAAACCCTAACCTAGCTCCACCTCAACTTGGCTACTAGCTCCACCTAAAAACACCTCGACATCCTCCCCTTTTTGGTGCCAACCACCAACCTCTACACCTCTTCACACCACCACCTCCAAAGGCCAGCAAGAAGTTGGCGCTAAAATTTTCCCTCCAAAAACCCCCCTTATCTCCACCTTACACCTAAGCTACCTAGCCATCCTAACCCTACAGCTACCTCCTTCTAGAACCCTAAACTTACCGCCAACTCAACACCACCCTAACCATCCCTTAACCACCATACAAGTGGCGCCAAAACCACCACCAACATCCCTTCATTTGGCACCACTTAACACCTACCCTTGATCCTAAAACCACCACCACATGGAAGCATCCTAGCCCTTCACAAATCCCATGCCACTTAACTCTTTAAAACCATCTTAAGTTGGTGCCAAAAGCCCCATTAACATACATCTATTTGGTCCCAACTAACACCAACACATCCATCCTCCATCCACTTCACAACCACATCCTAACCCTCCATTCTCCAAACCAGTCACCAACACCTTAACCCTCCTATGGTTGGAGCCATTAATGGTGTCTCTCCACCAACATAACTACCACCCACACACCTCCTCCCTTGGCGCCAAGTAACCCTATCTCTAGGATCATCTAACCACCCTCATAAGCCCATCCTAACCCTACACATCACCTACACCTACATCCCTATCACCAATCCTATATATACCCTCTACTTACCACCATTAATTGCCATCCTTTGGCTTCATATTTTCCACCTTCATCCCACCATATCCACGGCCAAGAGAAGAAGGAGAAGAAGAAGATTAAGGGGACACTCTGTCCCCTTGGTGCCTTCCCCTCTTCCCTTCTCTCTTGTGCCCCACCAGCTAGAGGAGCAGCCAGGCAAGGAAGATCTTAGGAGGAGGTCTTAAGGGTGGTGCACACCACCCTAGGAGGAGTCTTGCGGGTGGAGATCATCCACCCTTGGAGGAGCAAGGGCATGCCCCCTTAGGGCTTGTCAAGGAAGACACCAACTTGAAGGAGATTTTCAAGGAAGGAGAAGGAAGAGAACTTCTTTTCAAGCCCAGGAGCAACTGAGCTTGGAGCAAGAAGCCTTTTCCCTTCACCTTCATCACAGGAGGATTACTGTTTCCTTTTTCAAATTTTTGTATTTGGAATTCTAGTAGTAGAAGCATCCCTCTACTTGTATTTTTGTAGACACTTTACTCCATATATAAAGTTGCCTTTTTTGAAATTCTTGTTTCATTTTAATTATTGCTTTTACCATAGTGCAGTCACACAGTCTCTCAAATTACACCAGGTCTTCACATACCTAGGGTGAGTTTAGAGAGTAGAATTGCTTCACCTAGGTTTTAATTTCAGCAAGTTAGGTGTAGTCTCTTTCCCTCTTTCATTTGCGTAATCGCTTGTTATTTTAAAAACCCAAAATAATCTTATATCCAAAAACCTAAAAAGAAAGTTGATTTCCCTTTTTGTCAAGTGAGAGTTTCAATGTGCATTCATGCCTCCCTAGACAGCCCTAGATACTACCACTATCTAGGTTTATAAATTTGAAAAGTGATTGCGAATTAGCATGTCACAATGACTCAAAACCAGCTTATTACAAATCACGCTTTTCTTCGCATCACTTTTGGCGCTGTTGCTGGAGAGGCATGACTTTGCATCTTATTAATTCTCTTGCTTGATAAATGGATCTCATACCCTTCTCTTTCTCTTCTTTCGTGTGTGCAGGCATTGTAGGAAGAAGGCGAGATTTGGAAACGAGAGCTTGAAGTTCCTTTTCTTCTCGTGAACTCAAGTTAGTGATTTCTCACCTGTCACATAATTGCTCTTAAAAACTACCAAAAAAAAAACTAAACTAGGCTTCAAGGATCATAAACATCTAAATCAAGTAGAGTGGTGTCCTTAAAATTTCATTGGTTGCTTGTTTGCATAATTTAACACCACTCTACCTTAAGTGTTGTTATGATTTTCGGGTCCAAACTTCTATCTAGACTTCAAAAACCAATTCCTAACACCACAAGTCTCCAAAAATCTTAAAATTTCACCCAAAGATTTCAAATCAAGTCAGGAACATGTTTTACAAATTTTAGAGTAATTGGAGTTTTATAGAATTTTAAAAATTCATGGACCATAGGGGGGTCATCTCCTCTGATTTCACTATTTTGTTACTGTCTGTGAATTTTAAGAATTTTTCTACTTATCCAATTTTTGTGAAATTTAACTTTCTGGAATCTTTGTGAAATTATACACATCAGATAAAATCACGAAAATTTTTGGTCGCTGGTTGTGGTACTGAAAAGCCCAAAAATACGCATAGGTATAATTTTTGAACTTTGACACTAGCACAAAGAAAAATCTTAAAAAAATCAAACAAATTTCTAAAATCACAAAAAAATATTTTTTGGAATCCATTTTTGATTTGGCTTTTAGTAGTGGTATTTTTTTCTTTATTTGGACCACTACTTAAAAAGAAACGCCTGAAACAATTCACTGGTACTAACATTTCAGCTTAAGGATCAATTCAAATAGGGTTTCTTTTCATTTTTAGAGATCCACATCTTAAATGGAAATCTACATTCACCAATACAACTTGATTTCTTTTTGTTTGTGGATCCCAAACTTGTTTGAAAAATTAAAAAGAAAACCTTAAAAAGACACTAAGATAAATCAAATCCTAAAAGCAGAAAAATAACAAATTGTGTGACAACTTGAAATCGGCGTTGGAATCACTCCTTCCAATTTGCACACACTTAAAAAAATTGAAATAATAGGGCATTACCCCAATCAACGCCCTCCACATTCTCATGCACAATTAGACACCCAAGCCTATATTAAAACAAGTAGTCATTTGACCACTTAAGGACTTCACCAAAACTTAGGCTTGATATCCAATATCTAAGAATTACTAAGCTCTCCTAATTCCTTTTGAAATACGCGGCGACAGACTTAGAGGGAAGTCCAATGATGGGTGCAGGTTTACACAAGCCCTTGGTGATTTTCCCAACGACATGCTTGAGCCCAATCCACCTCTTTTAGTCTAGCCGGGTAATCTTAAGGAACTAGGTTCTCTTATTAATTTCTTCTTTTTTGGGTTCCCAAGTCTTAGGTTGCATTAAGGAGTCAACCTTAGGACAAATTAGGCCTAGTTGTTTGATTTGCACACTTTCTCTCATCTATCTCTCTCCTCCTCCCCTCCCGTTCTTCTATTAAGTGCATGCACGAGCGAAAGTCCCAGAATCCACATCTCAAGGGACCATTTGATTTTGCCCCTCTCACCGAAAGATCTTTGTTTTCTTCTTATTCTTTTTCCTCTATTTTTAATATGGAAAACAATTCAAAAAATTCTGCTTCCACATCCCAACGCGCACCTATCTCGTCAGCTGACTCACAAGTTGACTTCATGATCCCTAACCTTCTGCATTTGGAGTTACCTCAAAACCCTGAACGGCCAGGTGGCTCTTTAATCCAAATATAGACCCCTTTTCTCTTATGGTCTACTAATTGGTTCAACTTCAACAGAACCAACAACAATTGGGTAGGACTGTGACGAACCTAGCTAATCAGAGATCGAGTCAGCCACTCGGGGAACCTCTCATGCCGCTTAAGGATTTTTATGATCCTTCTAATTATGAAGAGAGACCCGGAGTGGTTATACCCCAAGGGGATTTTGAAATTAAACCCGCCATTTTGAACCTAATCGAACATTTTCATGGTCTTCCGAGAGAGGACCCCTTTTTCCATCTCAAGGAGCTAACTGTACTCGCTCAAACCACTCATTCTCACAATGTGCAGGAAGAGGCGTGGCTCATAAGACTTTTTCCTCTCTCTCTAAAAGACAAAGCATCACATTGGTTTAGAATGGTCGGGTGTCCTATCACCACCTGGCCCCAATTAAAAAGCACTTTCTTAAAAAATTCTTTTCGATAGGTCGTATAAATGCTTTATGCCGATCAATAACGACCTTTCAACAAAAATTTGGTGAACCTCTCCATGAGTCTTGGGGGAGATTTCAAGTACTTCTTAGAAGTTGCCCCCACCCTGAAATTCCGCGATGGCAGCTAGTACAGATCTTCTATCATGGATTAGAAGATCAATTAGAAAGATTCATGGATGCTTCATGTGGGGGTAATTTCCTTAATAAGGATGCTGAAAGTGCCTACCTCCTTTTTGAAGAAATGAGTGAAAACTCATTTAATATGACTTCAATGGACACTTTTGGTAGAACCAACAACCCAAGACTTGGAGTCAATGAAATTGACTCCAAATCCACATCCGTTCCAATCACTCAAGATGATCTACACCTGATAGCTCAATGACTAGATTAGATGCAAATGAACCAGAAAAAAATGGAAGAAAAGATCACCCAAAAACAAGCTCCTTATCCTAACTCTCACCTTCTCCAAAGAGAGAATCTGCATAATATCAATGCTACCCTTGCTGGGCAGCAATTTTCTTCTAATTTCTCACAAGATCTACTGACTAGGACTTTTGATTACATGAATCAAAATCTTCTTGACTCCACCATTGAAAACATCTTCGCTCTTCAGGAGAAATTTAGAAATCCCTCCAATGCTTACAACCAAAACTGGAGGACCAACCCATATCCCTCCTGAAAAGCCCCAAATCAGATTCCGTTTCCCAAAAAAAATCAATTTGGGAATTACGGGCAAAACTTATATCAACCTGGGTCATCCCAGGAAGATATCAACACCCAGGTTATGAAGACTCTGCAAGGTATGCAGAATCAAATGACGGAAGTAACTCGCATGATAACAAACTTGCAACATCAAGTTAAGGTTACTCCTGATCATAGACCTACTAGTAATCTTCCATCCTAACCCATGCCCAACCCTAACAATCAAAGGAATCAGTATCAAGGTGGATATCCCAGTCAACCTATCTACCCGGCATCCCAGTATCCGTCGGGTTTTAATCAAAATTAGGCCCCCCGTCCTCCTCCTAGAAACAACCATACGGCAAATGTGGTAACTCTGAGGAACAGGAAAACCACTCATGATCCCTTGCCTACTCAAGAAACCCACCTAAAGGAAAAATAGATCAGCTCTTCTCCCTCTTCTTCTAACCCCATTCAGGAAACCAAAAATGCAAAACAAGTACACCCAACACCTTTTCCACAAGCCCTTCACTCTTCACAAACTAAGAAAAAGAAATCTGATCCCACTGATAAGGAATTGATGGATCTTTTTGGGCAAGTAGAAATCAATATCCCTCTCCTAGATGCCATAAAATACATTCCTACCTATGCCAAATTCTTGAAAGATTTGCATACCCCAAAAAGGCAGCCTAGAAACCTAGAAAAGGTGATCCTTCCAGAGACATTAAGCTCAGTTGTGCAGAGGAAACTTCTTTTGAAAAGAAAAGATCCAGGCATCCCCCTGATTCAAGTGGTCATTAATGCACTTCATTTGATAGCACCCTATTGGATCTTGGTGCCTCAATTAATCTCATCTCTACTGCTGTTTTTGAGGAATTCAAGATCGGTGAATTAAAGCCTGTCGAGGTAACACTTCAACCATCAGACTGATCTACAATTAAACCTAAGGGTATTGTCGAGGATGTAATAGTCTGGGTCAAAAATTGTCTATTTGCCGTAGACTTTTTGGTCATGGACATCAAGGTACTAGAAGCTTTGAAGAATGCCCCTATAATTCTTGGAAGACCATTCTTAGACACTGCCAAAGCCAATATTGATTGTGACTATGGAAAGATGAAGATCATGTGTGGTGGAGAATCTATTACCCTAGATATGTTTTAAGCTTCTAGGTGTTTCTAAGAACTAGATTTCTTTGATGACTTGGATTCGGAGATTGAAAGTTTAGTGGAGGAAACATTGCAGATTTCACACTTGGGTTCCTATTTTACAATTCACATGGTTCCTGAGCAATCTAATTTACCCCACCCTCCCACCCTAACCACACCTTCTCCATCTGACTCTTTATCTAACTCTTTCCCTCTCACTTCACCCCTCACTCCACAAGCAGAAATCATTTCGAAGCTGGGCCCTTAACTGGAATTAAAACCCTTACCCAACTCCCTTAAATATGTTTTCCTGGGTCCAAACCAGACCATGCCCCTGATTATCAATTCTAGACTTACTGGGGCACAAGAGGAAAAACTTCTCCAGGTCTTAAGCAAACATAGAAAATCTATTGGCTAGATCCTTTCTAGTCTTAAGGGTATTAATTCGTTCTATTGCACCCATCGAATTTATCTTAAGGATGATTCTCACCCCTCCTACCAACCACAAAGGTACTTGAACCCTAATATGTAGGAGGTGGTTAAAAGGAGATTATAAAGTGGCTTGATGCTGATATCATCTACCCCATTTATGATAGCTCCTGGGTTAGTCACACACAAGTAGTTCCTAAAAAGGTTGGACTAACAGTTGTCACTAATGAATATGGGGAAAATATAGCCACTCAGACAGCTTCTTCTTGGCATGTGTGCATTGATTACATAAAATTGAACACCGCCACCAAGAAGAACCATTGTTTGCTCCATTTTATTGATCAAATCTTGGAGCAGTTAGCCGGACATGATTACTACTGTTTTCTTGACAGTTATTCCGGCTATAGTCAAGTTACGGTCCATCCTGAGGATCAAGACAAAACTACATTCACCTACTCCTTCAGAACCTTCGCTTTTCGGAGGATGCCTTTTGATCTTTGCAATGCACCTACGACTTTTCAAAGGTGTATGCTTGTAATTTTTTCAGACCTGGTAGGTGAATGTCTAGAAGTCTTTAAGGATGACTTCTCTATATTTGGAGATTCTTTCGATCTTTGTCTTAGAAATTTGGAAACAATTCTCCAAAAATGCATAGAAGTTAACATTTCATGGTCCAGGAAGGAATTGTCTTGGGCCATGTTATTTCCAAAAAGGAAATTGCAGTAGATCAAGCTAAAATTGATGCTATCTCCAAGCTCCCACCGCCAACTTCTATAAAATAGAGTCGATCTTTTTTGGAGCATGTGGGTTTCTACCGCCATTTCATTAAAATTTTTTCCTAAATCTCCAAGCATTAAGTCAATTACTTACTAAAGACCAACCTTTTGACTTCAATGCCCAATTCCTGGAGAGTTTTAATCAACTGAAGAAGGATGTCATAGAGGCACCAATTTTACAGGGACCTGACTGGAATTGTCCCTTTGAATTAATAATTGATGCCTCTAATTTTGTTGTAGGGGCCTTTTTAGGGCAAAGAATTGACAAGAATCCTGTTGCGATCTACTATGCTAGCAAAACACTTGATGATGCACAATGGAATTACATAGTTACTGAAAAAGAACTTCTTTCCATTGTCTTTGCCTTAGAAAAATTTCGCTCTTATCTGTTGGGGTCACATGTCATAGTATATAACAACCACTCAGCACTTAAATATCTACTGAACAAGAATGTTGCAAAACCCTGCCTTATTTGTTGGATCCTGCTGCTCCAGGAATTTGACCTGGAAATCAAGGATAAGGCGGGATCGCAAAATGTAGTGGCTGATCATCTCTCTTGTCTTATGTGGAATGATATGTTGACCCTTCCTAATAAATTCCCTAATGAGACAATCTAAGTTGCCAATGCCCTCCCTTGGTTTGCACCTATTGCAAACTACTTAGCAACAGAACAAATCCCCTCTGATTGGCCAAAAACCAAAAGGGTAAGTTCTTTGTTGACATTAAATATCATTTTTGGGAGGAGGCCGACCTTTTCCACATTTGTGTTGATCAGGTCATTCGACGATGTGTCCCCGATTCAAAAATTCATGATATCTGACACATTGTCACTCAATGGCCTGTGGCGGACATTTCTCAGGCAAGAAAATTGCAGCTAAGGTCCTCAATTTTGGATTCTTTTGGCCTAGCATGCACAAAGATGCTCATTCCTTTGTTCGGTCTTGTGTGCATTGCCAGAGCATCGACATCATGACTCGGAAGGATATGATGCCCCTAAATCCAATCTTAGAGGTTGAAATTTTTGATGTATGGGGCATTGACTTCATGGGACTGTTCATCAATTCTTGTAGGTATTCATATATACTAGTCGCAATCAACTATGTATCAAAGTGGATTGAAGCTATATCCACATGTACCAATGATCATAAAGTGGTCATTGAATTCATCAAGAAAAACATTTTCTCAAGATTCGGCATTCCTAAGGCTATCATTAGTGACGGAGGTACACATTTCACTCTCTCAATTTCGCCACCTTCTTTCTAAATATGGGCTTAATCATAAAATCTCTACTCCTTACCATTTCCAAACAAGTGGCCAAGTGGAAGTTTCCAACCGACAGATAAAAAATATTTTACAAAAGATGGTTAGGCTTGATTGTAAAGACTGGTCCAATAAATTGGGCGATATTTTATGGGCCTACTGTACCGCTTTCAAAACCCCACTGGCATGTTTCCTTTCCGTCTGATTTTTGGAAAGGCATGCCATCTTCCGGTAGAACTTGAACATAGGGCTTTTTGGAGAGTAAAAATAATGAAATATGGATTTATCTGAAGCCGGTACCCACAGGAAATTGCAATTAACTGAATTGGAGGAATTACGTAATTTCTCTTATGAAACACGTGAATTTATAAAGACCGAACATAGAAGTTCCATGATAAATATATCATTCGGAAACATTTTGACATTAATCAACACATTTGTCTTTTTAATGCCCGATTACGAAGTTTTCCTAGAAAATTAAAATCCAAATGGATCGACCCATTTATTGTCCTAAAAACATATCCATATGGTGTTGTTGATCTTTTCGATCCTAAGATGAACACTACTTTTCAAGTCAACGGCCAGCGTTTAAAGCCCTATCTTGATAATACTCTAAATCTTCCTTCTGACATGTTTGATTTAACCGACCTACCCACTAATGATCGTTGATGCAATTCACACCCAGCTGAATGGTGTAAAAGATAACACTGGATGGGAGGTAACCCATCATTTTTTCCCACTTTTCGTTTCTTTTCTTTTCTTCAGAGGTTTTGACTATCCAAATTTTGATCGCCTTCACCAAGGTAATCCCTTATCCCTTCCAATTGCATGCGGACATGCCACATCTTAAGCATGGGTAGGGGGTGTTTTTAAAATTTTGACGATCAAATCAAGATTTTCAAAACCCCAAAAAGGAAAACATGCAATTTTCTTGTTTTGTTTTCTGCTTGCATACCCAAAAAAATAAAAATGTTGAACACTTTTTGAGGAATTTTGAAATCGGGACTAAGGTTGAACATTCACTTTTGGTACAATGGGATTTAATCTTTAATAAACTCGGAATAAGGATACAGATTTGATTATTAGAATTTCAGGGTCTACCATTAGACTAAATCAAATATCCTTCTCTAAAATTCCACCTAAATTCATGATAGTTCAGGTGACTTGATCACCATTTGTAACATGGAAAGTATCTGGCATAGTTTCTGATTCAAAAACTTGCATCTCATGCAAAATTTCTTGTGTCAAAATTCACACACAAGCCAACACTTAAAAGACAATTAGAAATTAGAAAAATCCTTTGTTTGGCATTAGTAAAAGTCCAAAGCAGATCATTGGTTTGAGTTCCCACCACCGAGGAGGAAAATGCCTCCTTTGAGGATGCGAAGTCAACATCTTACTGCCTCGGTGCTGCTCTATATCTATATTTCATATCTTTAGATGGAGCATTAAGGCGCATTTTTGTAACTTAAGTGTCTTGGACGGCACTCTACCCACAGCGTTGGAGCAAGAGCTTGAGTTTGCTTGGAGCGCCCCTTTACACTACATTATGTTTTGGGGTTATGAGCTCCTGGGTGGTGTCATGGATAGTACTATCTCAAAGTTTTGGCACTAGAGCCCCCTCGAGGATTGGTAACAGGAATGATGATCCCGATACATCTGTTATAAGACTAAGCTAAGAATAAGCATGGGGGAGACAAAAAAAAATAAAGAAAGAAAAGTTTTAAACCAAAAACACGACCTTATAAATGTTGGCTTTTCACAAGCAAAGACACAAGGTTTTAAAGGATATTGCAAGTCGCGAATAGGATTCAAGAGTTGGAGAAATCTTAACTACAAAAATTTCGAGTCATTTGAATTAACAAGGGGTTAATTTGTGAATTTTTGGAGGGTATATTGATCCCGATTCGTCTAATTTTTTGGATTCGAAAATGAATCCCGATGTTTATCTATAACAAATTCCGTACCTCTCGTGTTTTAACTGACCAAGGTCCCGTGATCTCTTTCTCCTTAAAAAAGTTTAAAAATTTAGTTTTCCCAAAAATTCCGGTTTGTGAAAATTTGTTTTGCTAAGAGAATAACAAAAGATAAGCATGGGGGTGTGATAAATGCCAACTTATTATCATTCTTATGCCCTAAAACAAACCTAGCCTTAGGATTTTAACTCCACAAATGGGTTTTTAGGATGCATTTAGACATCAATTAGGTTAGGCATGCATTGCATATTTCGTTGTGTTTTTGACATGTTTGTTTGAGTGTTAGGGAAAACGGATAGATAGATCCTTAAAACCCTAGCACTCAAGAAGGCAACTGGTGAAGAGGAAGCTCATTCCAGTTGGGACTCAGCCAAATCCAGCTCATTATAGCTGGATACCAGCTCACTTGAGTTAGGGTTAGCTCCATTAAGCTCCATTTAGCTTATCTTAGTTGAATGGTAGCTCAGGGTAGCTCATCTTAACTCACCCTAGCTCAAGTTAGCTCAGACTGTGCTCAACTTAGTTTAGTCTAGCTCACCTTAGCTCCAATCAGTTCACTGGGAGATCTAGTTAGCTCAACTAAGTTGACAAGAGTTCACCTCAGCTCAGATCTAGCTACTTCCAGCTCCACTCAACTCAAGTTAGCTACAGATGACTTCATATAGCTTAGGCCAACTGAAGTCCAGCTCCCAGGGATTCCACTTAGCCCAACTTAGTTGAGCTAAGCTATCTTAGCTACTCCAGCTAGCTAGGTCCTCCCCGGGAAAATCAGAACCATCTCACCTCAGCATATTTCAACAGAAGCCAGCTTACTTTAGCTTGGATTAGCAGCTAGCAAAGAACTAGCAAGCTAAGCCAGCTAAAGTATCTCCCTGCAACTCCCTTCAGCAGCTATCAGCTCCAGTCAGCTCCAGACATTACTTCCTCAGCTCCTCTTCCCAAAACCCTAGCTCCATCCTACCTCCTCCTCTACTCAACTACTAGCTGAGCTAGCTTAGCTCATCTAAGCCCTCCACTCCATGGCCGTCCATCACCCACCTAAAACCCTAACCTAGCTCCACCTCAACTTGGCTACTAGCTCCACCTAAAAACACCTCCACATCCTTCCCTTTTTGGTGCCAACCACCAACCTCCACACCTCTTCACACCACCACCCTCAAAGGCCACCAAGAAGTTGGTGCCAAAATCTTCCCTCCAAAACCCCCCTTATCTCCACTTTACACTTAAGCTACCTAGCCATCCTAACCCTACACCTACCCTCTTCTAGAACCCTAAACTTGGCGCCAACACTACACCACCCTAACCACCCCTTAACCACCATATAAGTGGCACCAAAACCACCACCAACATTCCTTCATTTGGCACCACTTAACATCTACCCTTGATCCCAAAACCACCACCACATGGAAGCATCCTAGCCCTTCACAAATCCCATGCCACTTAACCCTTCTAAACCCATCTTAAGTTGGTGCCAAAAGCCTCATTAACCTACATCTATTTAGTGTCAACTAATTATAATTCCCTATGGGAGGTGGTGAGATTTGCGTGATATATAAAAATGTAGGAATATAAATAAACAATCTTACAAAATGCAATAAACACAAGTACATAAGGATTTTTAGGTGGAAACCCAAATCTGGGTAAAAACCACCACCTAAACCTCTCAGTTTAGAATTTCCCGATCGATCGAGTCGATCAAATTCATTAATTGAACTACTTAACTGTGGGTAGTTCAATCTCTTACAACCAGTGTTACTTTGAATAAGGGTAGCGTGCCTCAAACCCCTTCTCTTCACGAGAAGGCTTTTGTCTCGCGAAGGAGATGGGAATTCGCAAAGCCAATACCCGAACAAAAATAAATACAAATATCCTATAGAGCCACAAAGTAAAGTGAATAAAACTAGCTTCTATAGGCAAATAACTTCCCTTAGAGGGAAGTGCATAGGCGTGATCATGGCAGAGTATCGACGAATGGGGCTTTGGAGAGCAAGATCACTTCTCTTCTTGAAAATAGCTTCCCTATGACACATATGGATGTGGAAATGGTATTTCTAACAAAGGAGGGCTCCCCTTCTATTTATAGATGGCTTAGAAAGGCTTAGGAAGGTTGTGGGAGTCTTAGGTAGCCGTTGGGAACAAACCCAAGGCAGATTGGGCCGAAATCAGGGCCATTAATGATTTTGACAGTGTTATTTGACATCTGGGTCAAGAATTAGACATCTGGAAATCACTCTTAAGACGTTTGGAAACTAAATCAGATGACTAATCCTAGACAGGTTTCCTTACTAACTTGGTTCAGACCTAAATAGGGTTCTTGTCTAAGTCGGTCGATGACTTGTCGGACGTCTGGCACTAGGTCTGGACTTCTGGAAACCTAGATTATTGTGGGAATGGATTTCCTGAGGCATAAATGTCTATATCTCTGATGATAAGTGATTTTGGCTTGATCGAGGGCTAATGTCTATATATCAGACATCTGAGGTCCTCTACAGATGTTTGAAAGAAGAGTAAAGGTCATTTCTCAATGATCAGATGTGATAAGCCAACGTCCCACTAATTGAACGTCTGACAATGTCATCAGACGTCTGGACTAAAGGCTGGATGTCTAAACATGGTAGATAGAGAGTGATTTCCAGTCTAAGTATTTTTGGATGTTTGATCAAATAGTCAGACGTCTTAAAGTCTAATATCAGACGTTTGATTTTCAGATTAGACGTCAGATCTGGTTGTCTGATGCCTAGTCTAGTTTTTTAAGTTCCCCTTGAACAACCTAAGTATCCTGGGTTAGAGTAAGTGTTCCTAGGACTACTATTTTTCTACTTTGAGGCTCTTTAACAAGTACACTAAGAAAATGAAAGAGCAAACAATAAAAGATACAAAGTACATGAATAGAATAAACATCTATCCAATTCTTCATGTCTATCTTCAAGCTCTCACTCCAACCGAAGCTCCTTCTCCTCCAACGAGCTCCTCCAATCCACCATGGACGTGAGCTTGAGGTCCTTCATACTTGTATCCATTTGCAATTGACCTGAAATCTGGGACTCAAATACAAATATCAAATATCAAGTGTTTTGTTATCATCAATATTAACTATCATGGTGCCCTTGCACCAACAATCTCCTCCTTTTTGATGATGACAAAACTATAAGTAATAAACCAAAAAGTTCTTGCCCTTTTTGACATTATCAAAAAGGTTTCATCAATTTTAATTCTCCTATACTCCCCCTTAAAACATGCTTCTAATTTCATCTTTTTCATAAAACAAGATAGCTATTTATTTTATCCATTATCTCCTTCTTTCTAACTGAAATATAGCTATGCTTAATTATTAAGATCTCCCCTATCTAAATGAAGGAAATCTTTCTCCACCTTAGTGATTGACATGTACCTCATCATATTTTAACTCCCCCTATCTAGATGTTATTTATCAAGAAATAGGGTTCAGAAATTACCTCACATACCAAGGCCAATAGCATGGCCCAAATGGAGGTTGATGCCAGAATGGATGGGGCTCCCATCCATAGCTTGGAGGTCTAGGCATTGGAACTTGTCTCCAATGAGTGGTTGACATGTGGCGGTTCGATCACCCATCGGTCTTCTCACTGATCTTCTGGTCTTCCTCCTTGGTCTTGATGTTGGTCCATCTAGCTTGAGTAGACCATTCTGTTGGTGCTAGAGCACCACGATAGTTTATTTTGATGATAACAAAACATGTGTCTTCTAACATTTGCTTTTGAGTCCTAGTTTTTAGATCAAATTACAAATGGAGATAGGTGTTTAGACGGAGTTCTAGCTCGCATCCATGGCGGATTGGAGGAGCTGGACAGAGGCAGAGGAGCTTCGCAAGGAGCGAAAGCTTGAAGATGGAAGGACAAGAAGAATAGGATAGATTTCTATTTATCTTTTTCTATGTACTTTTGTCATTATATTCTTGCTCTTTTTATTTCTTAGAATATCTATTAAAGATCCTTAAAGAATCCTTAAAGTAGTCCTAGGAACACCTGCACTACCATAGGATACTTAGGTTTTTTATAGAGAACTTAGAAAACCAAAATAGGGATCAGGCAGCCTTTTTAGATGTCTAATCTGAATTTTAGATGTCTGATAAAAACTTTTAAGACATCTGATTGTTGAATCAGATATCCGATTATTTAGGCTGGACTTAGTTAGTTCTGTCTGATGAAATCAGACATCCAGACCTTAGTCCAGATGTCTTAGGAGACGTATGATGCCTTTGCCAGACGTCCAACTAGTGGACCGTTGGCTTCCTTAGCAAACATTGAGGAAATGACTGTTAGCCTCATATCAGACGTTCATAGAGGACCCGACGTATGATACATGACCGTTTTGCCTCGACTGACCCAAAATCTTCCTTTAGAGATTTTATAGCCGCTAGACTCATTGGGAATCCATTTCCAGAGAACAAATAGGTTTCCAGACATCCAGACCTTGTGTTAGACGTCCTGTGTGTCGTCTGATGGACATACACTAGAGCCCTGTTTAGGTCTGATTCAAGTCAGGAAGGAAACCCGCCTAAAATCAGACGTCTGACTTAGTTCCCAGACGTCTTAATCGGGTTTTCCAGACGTCTGATGACCCTGTCAGAATCATGATTAATTCTGACTATAGCCTGATTCTCTTTGGCCTTGCACCCAACAGCTATGGAAGCTTTCCAAGGCCTTCCAAAGCCTTCCTAGGGCCTCTATAAATAGAGGAGGACCCCTTGGCTTGTAGACACACCCAAGACACACTCTTGCTAGAATATTTCCACTTACTTGTGTCAAAAAGAAGTAGAAGATCAAATAGAAGAAGCTCTAGCTCTACAAGCAGTCACTTCACACCTAAGAGCTTCATCCTGCTGTGCACTTGCTCTCCCACCGACGTTACGAGAATGTTGTTGTGCCAAAGCATCGTTCACGCGTCTGTATCGTCACATCGACGCACTTCCACCAAAGGAAAGTTTCCTAACTCCTATAGAAGCTAGGCTTAAATATTTGTGGCTCTATAGGATTGTTGTACATTTTTATTGTCTTTGGTTGGGTATCCGCTTTGTGAATTCCCATCTCCTTTGCGAGACAAAATCCTTCCTGTGAAGAGAAGGGGTTTTGAGGTACACTACCCTCGATCTAAGTAGTGTGGTTGTAATTGAGGTTCAGTCACCCTCGTTCAAGTGATTGGGTTTAGTGGATTTGATTGACTAGGTCGATCGGGAAATCCTAATTCGAGAGGGTTAGGTGGTGGTTTTCACCCGATTTAGGTTTCCACCTAAAAATACTTGTGCCTATTATGTGATTGCTTATTTTTGTGAGATTGTCTATTTTAATTTCACACTTTATATTACGTCACGCATATCTCACTCCCTCCAACCAAGAAATTACATTTGGTATTAGAGCAGGTTCTTGCAGGATTGGAGTAACGCCCAGCAAGAAGATCATGGAGGGAAGCAGCTCCGCAAGCAAGATTTTCGAGGGGTAGTCTATGATTTGTCTGTCGTTCTTCAATGGGAGCAACTACCCCTACTGGAAGCTGCAGATGAAGACTTGGCTGCAAGCCAATGACTTCACAACTATGGGCCAGATGCGAGACGTCGTTTGACATCCCGGAGATACTCGCAACAACAAATCTGGGAGCTCTCTAAATGCAAAAATAATGAATGCATTGTATTGCACTTTGAGTTCAGAGGAGTTTAATAGAATCTCGCAATGCACCACCGCATATGAGATCTGGCACACACTCGAGGTAACTCATGAGGGTACCTCTAAGGTAAAGACTTCTAAAATTAATTTACTTTCATAAGAATTTGAATAATTTTCTATGAAGACTGGCGAAACTTTAAGTGAGATGAACACTAGGTTCACTCTCATAGTAAATAATTTGAAAGCTTTAGGAAAGACCTTCATCAAGGGGGAGCTTCAAGGGAAGCTTCTTCATTCCCTTGGATCAGAATGGGAGCAGAAGGTCTCCGCCATCGAGGAGGCGAATGAGATGGAGGAGCTCAACATGGAAGATCTCCTAGGCAATCTAATGGCTTATGAGACAAAGCTGAAGCAGAAGAAGAAGGATACACCAGAGCCAAAACCAAAGAAGACCCTCGCATTTAGAGTCGCATCAAATAGCGAGGTAAGTTCCGATGTTGAAGACTTTAAGTTTTTATTTAAAAAGTTTTCCAAGTATTGTAGGGAATCAAGGAAAGAAAAGAAGGAGAAGAAGGAAAGCCCGAGATGTTGCTATCACTGCAACGAGAAAGGGCATCTACGACCAGAGTGCCCTCTTCTCAAGATGGAGAGGAAGAAGGAAAAGGAGAAGAAGTCTACGAAGAAGGCGTTCCAAGCAACCTGGGATGACATGAGCTCAAAGGAAGAAGAAGAGCAGAACCCCAAGGAAGAAATCACCTGCATGGGCTTCATGGCCATAGGAAGTGATAGCGACAGCGACAACAGCGACAATGAGGTAAATTCCGATTTACAAGATGCTTTCGATGAATTATTTGAGCTTAGTAAATCAATTAAGGTAGAAAATAAAAATATTAAAAGGAATCTTAATTTTCTTAAAAGTGAAAATGAAAGATTAGAAATAAAACTCAAGGATCTAGAAGCTAGTCCTAAGGATAATAACTTGTTATTAGAAGATTTAATCAATGAAAATACTAAATTGATTGAGGAAAATGCTAGTCTAAAATTAGAAAATTTTGATTTACAGACTAAGATGCATATTATAGAAAAAGAAATCGCATGTCTTAGGGAAAATTCCAACAAATTAATCAACAAAATAGATAATTTGCATAGCCCTAAGATTGAGCAAGGATCTCCATCAAGGAGACCCGCTAACAGATTCGGATCCATGCTCACTTGGATACCGAAGAAAGAATTGGATCTTGTTTTGTAGGTTTCAAAGAAGATATCAACGTAAAGGACTGGACCTATAAGCTCAAGGCTGGTCAACTCGAGTTGGGAGGACTAAGGAGTAGACCAAGGAGGAGAATAAGAAGACCGACAAGACGACGAACAACCGAACCCACCGCACGTCGTTCTCCAGATTGGAGACTGCGCCGATACCCGGGCCTCCAAACTACGGATGGGAGCCCCATCCGATGTGGCATCCACCACCTCCATTTGGGCCATTCTATTGGCCATGGTAGGTGAGGTATCCCTTAACCCTATCTTTTTTATTAGCATATAGATAGGGGGCATTAAAACTATGAGCTATTTGTCAATCATTAAGAGGGAGATCTTGTTAGCTATATTTCCTTTAGAAAGGGGGAGAAAAATAATAGCTATCTTGTTGTTACAAAGAGGGGGAGGACATTACTTTTGTTAAAAGAAATTCAACCCAATTATAGAAGAGCATGTTTTAAGGGGGAGATATACGATAGTTAAAATCAATTAAACCTTTTTGATAATGTCAAAAAGGGGGGAAATTTTACGCATTATTATTTCTG
The DNA here is from genome assembly GCA_037157565.1 of Thalassia testudinum. Taxonomy (NCBI): domain Eukaryota; kingdom Viridiplantae; phylum Streptophyta; class Magnoliopsida; order Alismatales; family Hydrocharitaceae; genus Thalassia; species Thalassia testudinum. Next base: position 29,882,710 of record JAZHRO010000071.1, on the reverse strand, counting down.
GTTTTGTCATCATCAGAATAGGGAGATTGTTGGTGCTAGAGCACCGTGATCATTTATTTTGATGATAACAAAACATGTGTCTTTTAACATTTGCTTTGAGTCCTAGTTTTCAAGTCAAATTGCAAATGGAGACACGTGTTTAGACGGAGTTCTAGCTCACATCCATGGCGGATTGGAGGAGCTGGACAGAGGCAGAGGAACTTCTCGAGGAGTGAAAGCTTGAAGATGGAAGGACAAGAAGAATATGATAGATTTCTATTTATCTTTTTCTATGTACTTTTGTCATTATATTCTTGCTCTTTTTATTTCTTAGAATATCTGTTAAAGAGCCTCAAAGGATCCTTAAAGTAGTCCTAGGAACACCTGCACTACCCTAGAATGCTTAGGTTTTCTATAGAGAACTTAGAAAACCAAAATAGGGATCAGACAGCTTTTTCAGATGTCTAATTTGAATTTCAGATGTCTGATAAAAACTTTTAAGATGCCTGACTGTTGAATTAGACATCCGATTATTTAGGCTGGACTTAGTTCTGTCTGATGAAATCAGACATCCAGACCTTAGTCCAGACATCTTAGGAGACGTCTGATGCCTTTGCCAGACGTCCAATTAGTGGACCGTTGGCTTCCTTAGCAAACATTGAGGAAATGACCGTTAGCCTCGTATCAGACGTCCATAGAGGACCCCAGACGTCTGATACATGACCGTTTTGCCTCGACTGACCTAAAATCTTCCTTCAGAGATTTTATAGCCGTTAGACTCATTAGGAATCCATTTCCAAAGAACAAATAGGTTTCCAAACGTCTAGACCTTGTGCCAGACGTCCTGTGTGTCGTCTAATGGACATACACTAGAGCCCTGTTTAGGTCTGATTCAAGTCAAGAAGGAAACCTACCTAAAATCAAACATCTAACTTAGTTCCCAAACATCTTAAACGGGTTTTCCAGACGTCTGATGCAAGGACCAGACGTTTGATGACCCTGTCAGAATCATGATTAATTCTGACTATAGCCTGATTCTCTTTGGCCTTGCACCCAATCGCTATGAAAGCTTTCCAAGGCCTTCCAAAGCCTTCCTAGGGCCTCTATAAATAGAGGAGGACCCCTTGGCTTGTAGACACACCCAAGACACACCCTTGCTAGAATATTTTCACTTACTTGTGTCAAAAAGAAGTAGAAGATCAAATAGAAGAAGCTCTAGCTCTACAAGTACTCACTTCACACTAAAGAGCTTTGTCCTACTGTGCACCCGCTCTCCCGCCGACGTTACGAGAACACTGTTGTGCCAAAGCATGGTTCACGCATCTGTGTCGTCACATCGACGCACTTCCACCAAAGGGAAGTTTCCTAACTCCTATAGAAGCTAGGCTTAAATATTTATGGCCCTATAGGTTTGTTATACATTTTTATTATCTTTGGTTGGGTATCCTCTTTGCAAATTCCCGTCTCCCTTGCGAGACAAAATCCTTCTTGTGAAGAGAAGGGGTTTTGAGGTACGCTACCCTCGGTCTAAGTAGTGTGGTTGTAATTGAGGTTCAGTCAACCTCATTCAAGTGACTGGGTTTAGTGGATTTGATTGACTAGGTCGATCGAGAAATCCTAACTCGAGAGGGTTAGGTGGTGATTTTCACCCAATTTGGGTTTCCACCTAAAAATACTTGTGCCTATTGTGTGATTGCTTATTTTTGTGAGATTGTCTATTTTAATTCCGCACTTCATATTACATCAAGCATATCTCACCCCCTCCAACCAGGGAATTACACATTCTTAATCTTGTAGGTCCAATCTTTGATGTTGAAATCTTTGCAACCTAAGAAACAAGTTTCAAGTTCTTTTTTCAGTATCCAAGTTAATTTGGATCCAGATTTGTTAGCAGGTCTCCTTGAAGGAGATCCTTTCTCAACCTTCTGTTTAATGCTAACTCCATTTAACAACTTATCTGATTTTTCTTTAAGATAAGCAAGATCATTTTCAATAACATGCATCTTAATTTTTAAATCAGAAGTTTCCATTTTTAGACTAGTATTCTCATTGATTAGGTTATTATTTTCTAACAAGTTATTCATTTTAGAAATGTTAGAGCTAGGGCTTATTTCTAGATCCTTAAGTTTAATTTCTAGCCTTTCGTTTTCATATTTAAAAAAACTAAGATTCTTTTGCATGTTCTTGTTTTCTACTTTTAGTGACTTACTAAATTCATAAAGCTCATCAAAGGCATCTTGTAAATCAGAATTTACCTCATCATTGCCATCGTCGCTATCGCTATTTGCGATTGCCATGAAACCAAGGCATGCGGTCTCCTTATTAGATTCTTCCCCTTCCTCCGAGCATGATTCTTCATGAGTTATTTCTAGCTCTCTCCAAATCTCAAAGGCAGTGTCACACCTTGAGATACAATTGAACTCCTCCATGCTAAGAAAGCAATAGAGAGAGTCCATGGCTTTTGCGTTGAGGTTGAGTTCGCATACTTGCTGCATTGTATAACCTATTTTGGGTTTCTCTGGGATGGTGAACGGGGTATTGCAGCGATCCCATATCTCGAACACGGTGGCTTGAAGCCACATCTTCATCATCAACTTCCAATATTCAAAGTCGCTCCAGTCAAAGTAGGGAGGACGGCTAGTGGATTGCCCTTCGACGTATCTTGTTGCGATGATGCTTCCCTCCATTATTTGATCATTGTTGGTGTGTTACTCTAATGTTGCGAGACCTACTTTGATATAAGCTGTAATTCTCTATGGGAGGGGGTGAGATTTGCGTGATATGTAAAAATGCGAAAATATAAATAGAAAATCTCACAAAATGCAACAAACACAAGTACACGAGGATTTTTAGGTGGAAACCCAAACCTGGGTAAAAACTACTACCTAAACCACTCGATTTAGGATTTCCTGATCGATCGAGTCGATCAAATTCACTAACCAAACTACTTAAATAAGGGTAGTTCAACCTCTTACAACCGATGCTACTTTGAATGAGGGAGCGTGCCTCAAACCCCTTCTCTTCACGAGAAGGTTTTTGTCTCACGAAGGAGATAGGAATTCGCAAAGTGAATTCCCGAACAAAAATAAATACAAATATCCTATAGAGCCACAAAGTAAAGTGAATAAACTAGCTTTTATAGGCAAAGAAGAACCTGCCTTAGATGAAAGTGCGTAGGTATGATCTCGACAGAGTATCGAAGTTCTCAGATTTGACGAATGGGGCTTTGGAGACCAAGATCACTTCTCTTCTTGAAAATAGCTTCTCTATGACACAATTGGATGTGGAAATGGTATTGCTTGGTGTCTCTAAGTGTTTCTAAGTGTTTCTAACAAAGGAGGGCTCCCCCTCTATTTATAGATGGCTTAGGAAGGCTTAGGAAGCTTGTGGAAGCCTTAGGTAGCCGTTGGGAACAAACCCAAGGCAAATTGGGCCGGAATCAGGGTCATTAATGATTTTAACAGTGTTATCAGACATTTGGGTCAATAATTAGATGTCTGGAATCACTCTTAAGACGTTTGGAAACTAAATTAGATGTCTAAGCCTAGATGGATTTCCTTACTGACTTAGTTCAGACCTAAACAGGGTTCTTGTGTAAGTCAGTCAACGACTTGTCGGAAGTCTGGCACTAGGTCTGGATGTCTAGAAACCTAGATTACTGAGGGAATGGATTTCCTGAGGCATAAATGGCTATATCTCTGATGATAAGTGATTTTGGCTTGATCGAGGGCTAACATCTATATATCAGATGTCTGAGGTCCTCTATGGACGTTTGAAAGAAGAGTAGAGGTCATTTCTCAATGATCAGATGTGATAAGCCAACATTCCACTAATTAGACATTTGGTAATGTCAACAGATGTCTGTTAAGGCGTTTGGACTAAAGGTTGGATGTCTAAACGTGGCAGATAGAGAGTGGTTTCCAGCCAATTATTTTTGGATGTCTGATCAAACAGTCAGACGCCTTAAAGTCTAATATCAGACGTTTGATTTTAAGGTTAAACGTTAGATCAGGCTGTCTGATGCCTAGTTTGGTTTTCTAAGTTCTCTATGAACAACCTAAGTATCCTAGGTTAGAGTAAGTGTTCCTAGGATTACTGTTTTCTTACTTTGAGGCTCTTTAACAAGTACTCTAAGAAAATGAAAGAGCAAATAACAAAAGATACAAAGTACATGAATAGAATAAACACCTATCCTATTCTTCATGTCTATCTTCAAGCTCTCGCTCCAAGCAAAGCTCCTTCTCCTCCAACGAGCTCCTCCAATCTACCATGGATGCAAGCTTGAGGTCCTTCACACTTGTATCTATTTGCAATTGACCTGAAATCTGGGACTATAATGCAAATGTCAAATATCAAGTGTTTTGTTATAAAAAAATTAACGATTGTGATGCCCTTGCACCAACACTAACACCAACATATCTACCTGCCATCTACTTCACAACCACATCCTAACCCTCCATTCTCCAAACCAACCACCAACACCTTAATCCTCCTATGGTTGGCGCCATTAATGGTGCCTCTCCACCAACATAACTACCACCCACACACCTCCTCCCTTGTTGCCAAATAACCCTAGCCCTAGGATCATCTAACCACCCTCATAAGCCCATCCTAACCCTACACATCACCGACATTTACATCCCTATCACCAATCCTATATATACCCCTTACCTACTACCATTAATCAGCATCCTTTGGCTTCATATTTTCACCTTCATCCCACCATATCCATGACCAAGAGAAGAAGGAGAAGAAGAAGATTAAGGGGACACTCTGTCCCCTTGGTGCCTTCCCCTTTTCCCTTCTCTCTTGTGATCCCACCAGCTAGAGGAGCAGCCAGGCAAGGCAGACCTTAGGAGGAGGTCTTGAGGGTGGTGCACGCCACCCTAGGAGTCTTGTGGGTGGAGATCATCCACCCTTGGAGGAGTAAGGGCATGCCCCCCTTAGGGCTTGACAAGAAAGACACCAACTTAGAGGAGCTTTTCAAGGAAGGACAAGGAGAACTTCTTTTCAAACCCATGAGCAGCTGAGTTTGGAGCAAGAAGCCTCTACCCTTTATCATCATCACAGGAGGATTAGTGTTTCCTTTTTCTTTTGTATTTGGAATTCTAGTAGTAGAAGCATTCCTCTACTAGTATTTTTGTAGACACTTTACTCCATATATAAAGCTACCTGTTTTGAAATTCTTGTTTCATTTTAATTATTGCTTTTACCATAGTGCACTCATACACTCTCTCTAATTACACTAGGTCTTCACGTACCTAGGGTGAGTTTAGAGAGTAGAATTGCTTGTCACTTAGGTTTTAATTTCAGCAAGTTAAGTGTAGTCTCTTTCCCTCTTTCATTTGTGTAATCTCCACTTATTTTAAAAACCCAAAAAAATCTTATATCCAAAGCCTAAAAAGAAAGTTGATTTCCCTTTTTGTCAAGTGAGAGTTTTAAAGTGCATTCCTGCCTCCTTGGATGACCCTAGATACTACCACTATCTAGGTTTATAAATTTTTAAAGCGATTGCGAATTAGCGTGTTCAAAACCTGCTTATTACAAATGATGCTTTTCTTCACATCAGTCGGCCACTTCCTTACCTCTCTTCTCTCCTTCTCTTCTTCTCCCTTTCACAACCCCCCTCTCACTAGTTGAGAGGGCACGCTGTGCATAGGGAGAAGCTCATCATGGCTGTAACCACCATGATGAGTTCTTCCACCGTCCAACTCCCTCGCGAGCAGGTGAACATGGTGGGCACTTTTTTATTTTCGTATATTTTTTTATTACTGCATATTTTTATCACCATTTGTATAGTGCTGAATTCCTAAAGCTCTCCTCTCTTTTGCTTTATTTGCACTGTAGCTTCTCTATCGCACTTCATTTTCTCACTTGCCACTAGGCCACTTCTCACTTTACCGGTGGCTAACACCCACGCACATGCCCATCCACCCCCCTAACTAGTCATAGCACCTCACACGGCCACCCACCGCATCTTTTCTCTCCCTTTCCACCAGCTAAGTGAGAAACTTAGCCGATGGTTGTCATGCCAGCAGGTTTTAGCCCCTCTATTGTTAGCCCCCATGCACCCTTATGCAACTGGCAAGCTTCTCAGCTAGCTGATTGCCCATTCTCTCTCTCCACACCTGCACCCGCTCCAGCTTGTTGACTACACAACACACCTCACTGCCCTCACACATGCAAGCAAATCGACTATTCACAGCGCTACTCACCCCTTCTACCCACACACAGATACACACATACGCACATATACATACAAATACACACACTCACAGACACACCACATATACATATATATATATTCCACACATAGATTCCTTCCACACATACACACATACATCCTCCCATTCACCATCCCACCCACTTATCCCTTACTGTGCATTGCCTCGCGAGTGGGTACACACCAGTTGTGTACACATCTGTGACTCATGTGCACATCAAGCCATTCGACACACACACACACATTCACTCCACACTCGCACGTGGCACATGGCTATGGTTAATCGCATCTCTCTAGATGATGGTTAACCTAGCACGGTACTGCATTCCATTGAACCTACGATTCAATTTCCCCCCACCCTATATATTATATAGTTGTACATATATATATATATATCTATGTGAAAGAGCGATCTTCATTTTCGATAAAAATCTTAACATAAAATGTCATGTTGTATTTCGTTGCGTGGTAGAAAATCACTTTTCAAAAATATTTATTACTCAAAATCTAACCACGAAGATAGCTAGGTCTTCACAGGGAGGAATTAGACTATTAAACTTGTGAGTGGTGCCTCTTTTATTTGAGAATCTCAATAGGTTCGTATGCAACTTATTTCCAACATAAATTCACAGTTTAAGCAATTAATCACTAATGTAGGTGTTCACATGCAAAATCACCATCATATAATATCCTGTCATTAATAGTGATCTTGGAAATACCAAATAATGTCTATATTAATATCCTACCCAGTAGCACCCTTTCACTATAACCAATATCCCATGTTTTATGCCATTCATAAGAAGAACTCAACTATATGTAATTCAAATTAAAAAGAGGGATATCCTTGCAAATCTATGTAATATATTAATGAGATAAATAAATTAATAGTGTTTCCATAATGGCATTTAGTGTAAATATTAATTGTCATTTTACTTTAGAGAAATAGGGGAAAAACTTCCCTTACTTGCACGCAGAGAAGGAATGACTGGACGCACGGTGCTCAGAGGAGATCGGCGGGGATGTGGCTTCGCGTTGGTGGTCGTGTCGTTGACAGAGGTGGTAGGAGTTGTCATCGGCGATGAGGAGATGATGGCCAGTGGTGGCTTGTGCATATGCACACATGGATTGTGGGAAGGGTTGCCGCAGGCGTGGGCGGCCTTGTGAGGGCGAGGTGAGGTCGATGGCATTGACAGAATGAAGTTTCATCGTCAGGAGTGGCGGCTGCGAGTGGCGTGGTGGGGCTATGGTTTGGGTTCTCTGTGGGAGATGCAGGTGGCGGTGGTGGAGACGGAGGTTGAAGAAGAAGAGGCGGGTGGAAGGGGTTTGGTCTACAACTGAAGGTTTTGGTGGTGATGTTGTTGTGGTTGATGGTGTCTACAACGAGGGGGAAGGCTACGGTTGGTGTGAGGATGGTGGAGTTGCCGTTGGTTGTAACAGGAGAGAAAGGTGAAGGTGCTCTAGAATGCAGGAGGTTGAAGAAGAGGAAAGGAAAGGCTAGGCAGCTGATGGTGTGGGTTGGTGATACGCACACGCTGTCACCATGTGTGCTACGGCGGCGAGGGAAATGTTGGGCAAGCTAAGGCCATAGTGCACGCTTGAAGTTCACGGTGTATGTTGGGTCCACGGTGGTGACGAGGGAGAAGATCCCTGCCAAGGGATCAGATGGAGGTGATGAAGTGGCTACATGCGATGCTACTTTGGGTTCTTTTGTGGAAAACAGGGGAGGTGAAGAAGAGAAGATAAGGAGGAGGATGAAGAAAAAGGAACGGCAGGGGATGGCTTCGGTGGGTTGTGGTGGCACTGGACGCATGCGAGGATGGTGGCATGGTGGAGTGCGTAGGTACTATAGAGCTCGAGGGGGGTGCCAGTGGTGGTTGTGAGGAGATGACGGTGGGAGTAGTTTGGAAACAGAGAAGATGAATGGTGGACGGAGAAGCTGGCTGATAGAGTGAGCTAATGGGCATGCACATGCTATCACCGTGCATGCGACGACAGCGAGGGCGATGTTGAGGATGCAAGGGCCACAGTGCTCGCTGAAGTTCACGATGCATGCCTGTTGCATGGTGGAGGAGGAAGAAGAAGTCCCCACCAGGGGGAGAAGATATCTCCTCCTCAGGATGGCCCGCTCTCCATTTGAAATCTCTCTATTTATTTTTTGTGGCCGAATTCTCCAACCACTCGCGAAGATTGCGAGTGGTTGGAATAGAAGGATAAGTTTTATCCGTTAATCATCAGACGTCCGATAAAAATATCAGACGTCATAAAAAATGTAGACTTTAGGGGGTCTACGATGGTAGTTTCCAGACGTTTGATCTGAGCTCTAGACATCTTATATAAGCAAAATGGACATCTAACCCTTGCACCTAGCCTGCATTCAACAAATAGACCATATCATATGTTGTTAAATGTAAATTAACACATAAAATTATATGCAGACTAAGGTGAATTGCCATTTAACTCCTACTTAGCAATTAAGATCAACTAATTAAAGAGTACTTAGGCCAAATAATGGTCCACGAAAGTTGACTTATCAAATGCCCCCATGCCTAAGTTTTGCTAGTCCCGAGCAAATGTGAAAAACAATAGAAGTAATCAAAAGATTTCTTCTTTTCTTATTCCAAAAATTTAGAGATCCAGACAAATGTGAAGTGACACTAGCCTAGGTAACGGATCGAAGTGAAAAGCAACCTTACATTTGAAGTTCGTACTTAACCCCTTATAAACATTTTATTAGGATAGGCAACTCTTTCCTTGTGGATAAAGCAGAAAATAATCTGAGATTTTACCCTAGCTTTCTGACTTAGGTAGGAGATACAGAGTAAAATGGATTTATATTTGGTGGCTCACACTCATCTGGTGCTATATGTAGTCTAGCACTGCAGACTCTCAATCTCTAGACTATCAAATGAGCTAACCCAGAGATAGGCTAAAAACTGTGCTTTCTTAATGTTCCTTTGCGCTCACTCTTTTCCCTTTCTTCTTTCTGAGATCATAAATCTCACCAAATTTTGTAAATGTACTCAATATTTGGTGGCCTCACATGGCATTCACACTTCAATTAAAGTCCTAATAACCTTACGACTAAATTAGAGTACCTCAGCCAGTATTTGGGCGATCAGAAATACTGAAAAATAGGTATGGGTCATATTTGGTGAATCTCAATGGGTGTTTTTGTTGTTGCCTCAAAAACATTGACATATAATGAAAAAAAAATGACAAGAAGATGAAACTCCAAACTCGAACTCTTTTCTTTCTCTCTCTCTTTTTTTTATATATAGAAATGTTTTTCTCTCTTTTTCTTTTCGTTGCTCTCTCTCTCTCTCTCTTTTTACTGCTAACACAAAATGATGCATACTTTTATTCAGGAGGCATTATTAGGGATGATGATGATCAAGAGGATATTGTGTGGCTTATTTGGTGGAAGTGCCTACTCTCTGCACCAGGAAAGGATGGATAGGACAAGCGTATTCATGACCTTTGACACCATTAGCCTCCTTCAACTAAGGATTCTATGAAGGATGGTCGTAGCCATCCACCATACTCATAGTTTTATTAGGACTCAATCTTTGTGTATCTGCCTTATTTGTTGACTCTCAAGAATTCACACAATGTATGAACACAGGAACAGAGAGTGAAAACTATGCCAAACTCTGAGGTATCATCATCTTATTATCTAGAATTTAAGAGTCCTTGCACTAGACTTAGCACACCAATAGTCTCTCTACTTTCTTCTCACAAATATTAGGTGAATCTAATAGAGGATAGTATGCTTGACTCCCTATTAACTATCCAAGGGTTTAGCAGGCTAAAAATGCTTATTGGTTTTCTTCAAAGATCCATTACCCAGTCTACGTGCAAGTGAAGTAAATGTACTGGATTCTAAACTTAAGAAACAATTTTAAGAAAATCTTTAAGAAATCTTCCTTAATACAACTTCTTCTAGAGATTAACCAATTCAGCTCAAAAGAGATTTCTTTTTTTCACTAATGCACCTAACCTAAGTGCATGAATACTTCCTAAAATGCAAAATGCACCCCCCATGCCTGCAGCCTACAATGTCCTCATTGTAAAATTAAAACAAGGGGAAAAAGGAAGGAAATCACCTGATAAAGGTGTTATTTTGAATGCTAGGTTGCCTCCTAACAAGCACTGCATTTTCTATTAGCAGCCAGACTTATAGGGAACCTGTAAGTCTGGTTCCGAATAGAAAGAGCTAGGCCCTAAAAATATGTGTAGCAGCACGAGCCTAGAAAATAGGTAGCGACGGATGTTGGCGAGCTGCTGATGCAACGTTGTCCCAAATGTTCGCCAGAAGACATGAAAGCAGAGAACCTCATAGACTACGTGGGGTGGTCTAGGAATAACAAAAGGAACATGAGAAGTGATTACGCAACAATCATAGGTCTTAATTGACCTTGATTAAGCTAGGACTTAGCATAAGTTAGGGTTATTCATACATGCATAAGCATTATCTGCATCTTTACTGCTTTCCTTTAGCTATACATGAAATAATGATATAATGTGCTGATTAAGTGTACTATGTCAATTGTAGGCAATAAACTGATCAGGAGCTGGATCTGAAGCTAAATCAGGAATAATGGGAGTTGCAGCAGAGCTGGAGCAGAAGGCTTAGGTTAGATGTATGAATAATGATGTAAGGGAGTTAAGGTTTACTACTCTATTAAGTAGGAATTAAGTAGTAAAATGTGAAGAGCTTAGGTTCATCCTAGCCCTAGGATAGTCTAGAGACTTCCCCAAGCCGTAGCCACCCTTAGATTAGGTCACAGCACCCTAGGAAGCCCAGAAACCCTAGTTCCAACCCTTATCTGGATGTCCAGATAAGTTTTAGGATGTCTAGGACCCTTCGCCAACTCCCGCACACCTCAAACCCACTTTTGCAGTGTTATTGGACATCCAGACACTTTGTTAGACGTCCAATTTCTACAGAATACCCAAAACAGAACATAGATTTCCCCCTAACTCAGATTGGACGTCCATAATTGAAGTCTGGACTTTTGATTTTTGAGTACAAGTCGTCTGATCATATTTTTGGACGTCTGGAGCTAGTCTCCAGTTCCTGTTTTGAGATTCAAGCCTTGATCTTGGATTTCTAGCTACCTAGACCTAATCCCAACCCCATAGGAACCTAAATTAAGGTGTCCTAACCCTAGTACATCACTCTAGCCTACCTAGGGACCTAATTAGGTTCTCACCAAACCCAATTGACTTAGATCAAAGTCAATTACCTTCACCTAAGTCAATTGGACTCATTGAGTCCAATTGAGCTTAGATCTCAACCCACACAAGTTCAATTGGACTTAGTGAGAGTCCAATTGACCTAAACCTAACCTAATTGAGTTATTTCATTCTCAATTAGATTCACACTCATTCAATTAAACTTGGGTTAAGTTTAATTGCAAATTCCCCTTAGCAATTAGGGTTTGTAACCCTAATTCAAGGCATACACCTACCTAAACCCCTTAGGACCTAACCTAAACCACCTAGCCACATAGGGGACGACCACACACACACACACACACCCATTCACGCATTCTCGCACATCTAGAGTTCTCTAGAACTCTCTCCAAGTGGTGCCACTCTTGGTTGCCAAATTTAGCAACCAAGAGGCATTCAAATTGAGATCCATATTTTCTGGATCTCATAACCACTTGGCCGGCCACTCTTGGACTCTCTCTATAGAGTTCCACACCTCTCTAGAGAGAATCCCTTAGGTCTATAAAAATACCTAAGGGGTGGCTGAAACGCTGGCGGCAACCGGGTTTTATTGTTATAGTGTTGTAGTATAGCCAGTTATTGCCAACATTTCAAATATATAAATTTTTTTACTCGGAAAATAAAAAAGTTCCCGAGGTCGAACTCAGGGAGCAAGTTGTATTCTAGAGATATACATGTTTCTTTTACAAAAAATAAAGATAAAGAAAGAGAGAGAAAGAATTTGTTGTCTTTTCTTCTTTTCTCTTTGCTTCTCCTCGTCTCAGATCTTCTGTTATCCTCTTCTTCTTTATCTGCAGTGGTGATGTTCTTCTTCTGCAGTGGTGATGTTCTTCTTCTTCAGTGGTGATGTTCTTCTTCTTTCAGCTGTTCCTGCTCTTCTTCTTTGAGTTCTTCCCTGTGTTCTCCTCTGCCTCGCCTTCTTCTGTTGTTCTTCAGATCTCCTTCTTTCTTCTTTTCTTTTTCCTGTCAGGACGTCGTCTCTCCTTCTTTCTTCTTTTCCCTTCAGGACGTCGTCTGATTTTCCAATCAGATGACTTAAACCGCTTGTTGCTACAGTGTCTCCCTCAGCTTCCTTCTTCTTCCGCGGTCCTTCTTCTTCACCTGTGCCTGCACACTTCAGAGTTTACGTCAGAGGGCAAAACCTACTCTACCCCCCGCCCCTCCGTCTCTCTCTCACAGAATCCGCTCATAGGATAGCTCTCCCAGAGCTGCCGGGTAGCCGGGAACGGGTCGCGCCCGGGTCCAGGCCCACCAGCGTGCGTGGTGGGCGAGGAGTGCAGCTCAGTCTAAGTCGGGTCGGGTCAGATCCGCGGGGCGTGAGCGCGGACGAGACCGGGTAACCGGGCGGGTGAAGGGGACCTCACCCCGTGTGCTGAGGCAGTAAGCCTCCAGCACTTTTTCGCTTTAAACCGCTGCGCCTCTTCAGACTTTTCCGAGGTGGGACTAAATGTCCCACCCTAATTGACCGCCCGCAGCGGAGAAAGCAGCGGGCGATCGCGGCTTCACGCGAAGCCTTCTCCCCAGCTGCGAGCCTGATGCTTTGTCGAAATGCCTCGCAAGGCCTGGGAGTCGAATCTGGGCGTGGCGCTGGGCGTGGCGCGCCTGCAGCTACAGGCGGAAGCAGCTCCTTCTGCACGGCAATGGCGGCGGAGGTCAGGTGGCCTGTTCACAGCAAAACGGCCTCTCGGCCTAATCAGAAGGTGCCGGGATCTTCGCCAGAGTGCGGCGAAGCTCGTGTGGGTGGTGGCGAGGCGTGGGGCGGCGTGCAAGGGCTGCCCTAGGTCGGACTGTGGGTCAGAGGATGGGTTTGTTCGGTGGGGTTGCAGAGGGTGATGTGGGGGAAGTGGAAGGGCGGGGATTGATCAGGGTGAGGAGGCGGAGGTTCTGCGGTGGTTGGTGAGGCGTGTGGGTTGCTGGGGTGATGGGAGCGTCTCGTCGGAGTTTGGCCGGAGACGAAGGGGGTGACGGTGGACAGGAGCGGTCGAGGGTTTAATCAAATAAAAGACAGTGAGGACAAGAAAGAGGGGGAGATGGGGAGGAGTTCTGACCTAGCTATGGAGACGAAAGGGGCCGGGGCAGGGCGACAGTCGTATCGACTATCGTCGGAGAAGAAGATGCCCAGGGGAAGGGGCGGCGGCGAGCAGAGGGCCGGAGATGCGCCAGCTGGGTGCGGCGTGGCGCGGGAAGAGCAGGGGAAGAAGTCTCTGCTGCTGGTATTGCGGCAGAGCGAAGAGGAGGAGGAGGAGGAACCGCCAGAGCTGGTGGGCGTCTGCCGGAGTGAGAGGAGAGGAAAGTTGGGGGTTTTCTCCGTCAGATCGAGCTAGGAAGAACGGTGGAGCGACGGGGGTATTTATAGGGACCGAATCAGGGAGGAAGGCGGAGGGAGACGACGTGTCTCCCTCGCCGGAGGACGCCGGAGATGGAAACCCATACCGTCCGTGCGTTCGCACGGCCGGTATGGCGGGTTACAGCGACCAGGGGGGTGTCCCTGCGACGGCTGACGACGCAGGGCACCCCCGGTTTACTTGCCAGGCTCTCCCCCTCACCCTGCGCGGCGCCATGCTCCGCGCAAGGTCGCCGGAGCATGGTGCTGGCAGGTTTTGCAGGGGGGACCTGAACGCAAAGAACAAAGGAGAGTTAGGGGCCAAAATGCGAGGGTTCAAAAGTTGAGGGCCAAAAAGTAAATATATGAGGACCAAAGTGTAAAGTTGGTCAAGGAGGTTTCTTCTTAGGCTCAAGTTTTTATACATGACTAATTAGGACCTAAGGAATCTGATGGTGAATTTCATTTCTATATTAAACCTTGTTTGACCGGTCAATTTATGCGAAAACCCAAATTAAGTTATTAATTGGGCATGGTTCTCAATGTAGGTCAAAATGGGTTCTGAAGGCCAAATTGAAGGTTCTAAACCCTAGAGATTATTTTTCTATGAATTTTAGAGGGTTTATTCTATTTTTACTTTGCCTTGAACCTCGTGAATTGAAGTGGGTTGTTTTAGGGTTACAGATTATCATTTAGTTCCTTGGAATTGCTGTAGCCCTTTCTAGATCATCTCATCCCACTTTTATTCTTATTAAGTTGCTTTGACCTATGTTTGGACCCTGAATTACCCTGTCTGCAGATTATACTGGTAAAATTGCATTTTTACCCCTTATGACTTGTTTTCTCCTTAAACTCAGACTTCTCTGAGTTAAGCCTTTCCTTGAGTTATGTAGGAGCTTTTATCCTTTGTATTAGGTCAAAATGAGCTAGTTATGGCTCATGATGAGGTTCTCATCATACCCCCATGCCTAGCTTTTGCTAGTCCCTTAGCAAAAACTTAAGGTTTCAACCCTTGTTCTAGACCATGAAGTTTTTAATAGTTTTAGATAAGTGCTTTTTATTTGAGCATAGATTAGGTTAGAATGCTGACCATAGGCCTAAAAGGTACTCTAGTACCAATCAAGATCCAAATCTGTCTAGCCTTAGCCTCAGTCTTTAGCAAAGGTTTTTAAGGTCCACAAGAACTAACCTAAGGTTTATTGGACTTTGTGGTTAAAGCACCCGTGCTTGAAATGATTTTAGCCCTGGCTCAGTTCGCAGTGCGTTTTGTAAGAGAGAGATAGAAAGTTTTTTTGTTTGGAGAGTTTTCTTTCTCTTTTTCTTTTTAGTTCTAGCCTAGGAATGGCTTTTCAACACGGTCTGTATCAGATTCCTTGCTCCCATCATTAATCCTCAAGGGTTCCTGGCGATCGATGCTTCGAGATAGCACCGCCCATGGCAACCCCCGGAACCCTGGCTATTGAGATTTCGAGATAATCCCATCCATGGTGTTCCGTGGCCGAATCCAGACCCTGGCAATTGACACTTCGAGATAATGCCATCCATGGAATCTGAACCAGCAGAGTGCTTACATGCCCCCAGTAGGATATGTAAATATCCTAAGAGACAAGCACCGAGGAGATGATATTTTGTTACGCATCTTCGAGGGGATTTCCCGCCTCTCTGCGCTGGGAACTCGTCCAAA
The DNA here is from genome assembly GCA_037157565.1 of Thalassia testudinum. Classification (NCBI taxonomy): domain Eukaryota; kingdom Viridiplantae; phylum Streptophyta; class Magnoliopsida; order Alismatales; family Hydrocharitaceae; genus Thalassia; species Thalassia testudinum. The sequence continues at coordinate 29,867,266 of JAZHRO010000071.1, read as the reverse complement.
TCAACTTGTGTTGATCGGCCGCTCCTATTCTAGGTGTTCTTTTCAGAATTTTGCGACGCTTCTGCGTGATTCTGATTTTTTCGCTTACTGAACCAGGCTGTGTGTGAGGTTAGGGTGCTTAGGTTACTGAGTCCCGTAAACCAAAAATTAGTTAACGAGGCCAAATACTACCTAAGCCTTAGACCTAATACTTCAGCTTTTCATTTTCCTCAACCTCTTGAGGAGTGTCCAGATCTTAATGGGTACTAAGAGTCTATTCAAGAATGCCTAAGGTTTGCATTCTTACTAATCTCATTGTGCACTTTTCAGTTATTTTCTTGAATGAGGTCTAGAACTTAGGTTAATTCCTTAGTTCCTTACTAATGACTATCACCTTTTCTCATAATTTTGTGCTCCTTTTTCATTTTGTTTCTTTTCTCCTTCACAAAATTTCCTTCTCTTTTCCACTTATTCTTTTTCGAAAATTTTTTAATTTTTATGGTGTTTTTGGCATATGTGAATTTTTTTGTTTGAAACCTTTTCTTACAAGTTTTGCACTTTCATACCCCCCCCATGCCTAAGATTTGCAATGTCCTCATTGTAACCTAGGGGGTTTTTATTTAACTTAGTTCATTCCTTAAGACAGAAATTTGGATGAGTGGATGGGTCGGGTTGAATTTTTTTTTTTTTTTTTTTTGCGGACGATTTCTAATCCCAGATGCAAGCATCTGAGGTGGGGTCGGCTGTCTACAAGGGTGAACTTCAAGTGCAAAAAGGTGTCAGAACAAGTTTCAGGTTTTCAAAGAGAATGACGGGCTGCCTCCCGTTAAGTGCTGAGTTTTACGCCATCGGCTGGGCGCAATAAGCTCAAGGGGAAAGGAGGATATAAGATGCTTCAGCCAAATCAGTAGAAGTTACATCAATGAACGGCTTGAGTCTCTGACCGTTCACGATGAAAGGTTCAGAATCGTGGCTGAGTGGACTGATTTCGATTGCTCCATTTCCAAAAACCTGTCGGACCAAATATGGTCCGACCCACTTGGATCTCAGTTTTCCTGGGAAGAGTTTTAGTCGGGCATCAAAGAGTAGGACCTTTTGACCAGGATGAAAGATCTTTCTCGAGATGTGTTTGTCGTGGAAGGCTTTAACCCGCTCCTTGTAGATTTGCGAGTTCTCATACGCGTCTAGGCGTAATTCATCGATCTCGCTGATTTGGAGTTTTCTGTGGGTCCCAGCCTTGGAAAGATCTAGATTACAGTTCCGTACTGCCCAATAGGCTTTATGCTCCAGTTCTACGGGAAGGTGGCATGCCTTTCCGTACACCAGTCTAAAGGGAGACATGCCCAATTGGGTCTTGTGGGCGGTCCTATAGGCCCACAATGCTTCCGGAAGTCGGGACGACCAGTCCTTCCTGTCAGGTCGAACAGTGACTTGCAGGATTTTCTTGATCTCCCGATTAGACAGCTCAGCTAGACCATTAGTTTGGGGGTGGTAAGGAGTAGAGATTCGGTGAGACACCCCGTATTTGGTCATCAGTGACCTAAACTGAGCATTTGTGAAATGGGTCCCCCCATCAGAGATTATTGCACGAGGAATCCCGAACCTTGAGAAAATGTGTTGATGAATGAATTTGAGAACGATTTTGTGATCACAGGTTCAGGTCGGTATGGCTTCGATCCATTTGGACACGTAGTCCACAGCCAACAGAATGTATTCGAAACCATCCGAAACAGGAAAGGGGCCCATAAAATCAATCCCCCAAACATCAAAGATTTCGCATACTAGAATCGGTTGCATAGGCATCATGTCGCGATGGCTCATGTTGCCCAAAGTCTGGCAACGACTGCATGCCTTGCAGTGATTGTATGCGTCTTTGAACAGTGTGGGCCAGTAAAAGCCGCACTGGAGGACTTTTGATGCGGTTTTATGCCCGGCGAAATGGCCACCGCATGCCTGGTCATGGCAGAAAGAGAGGATTTTGTTGAATTCCCCTTTCGGGACACATCTCCGGATGATCTGATCGGCACCTATGCGGAAGAGGTACGGGTCTTCCCAAATGTAATACTTGGCATCGGAGCGTAATTTGTCTTTCTTGGCCTTCGGCCAATCGGACGGGATCTGATGAGATGCCAAGTAATTTACTACATTAGCAAACCATGGAAGGCTAGTACCAATAGTCAGCAGGTTCTCATTGGGAAAATGCTCAGTGATGGGTCCGGAAGGGTCAATTATTTCAGAAGGAAGACGGGACAAGTGATCAGCTACCACATTTTGCTTTCTCGCTTTGTCGCGAATCTCAAGGTCAAATTCTTGCAACAGCAAGATCCATCGGATTAATCGAGGTTTCGCGTCCTTCTTTGCAAGGAGATGCCTCACAGCTGTGTGATCCGAGTATATGATGACACGGGAACCCAGAAGGTACGATCTGAACTTTTCTAGGGCAAATACTACAGCTAGCAGCACTTTCTCAGTAACCGTATAGTTACGCTGAGCCTCATCGAGTGTTTTGCTGGCGTAGTAGATGACCACAGGTTTCTTGTCAATTTTCTGTCCCAAAACCGCTCCTACAGCGAAGTCGGATGCATCGCACATGATCTCAAAGGGTTGAGACCAATCAGGGGACTGTAGGATCGGGGCTTGGGTGACTCGGTCACGCAGGATTTCAAATGCTTGAGTGCATTCCTTGGAAATTTCAAAAGGAACATCCTTGGAGAGAAGAGTGGTCAGGGGGCGCGCGATTTTTGAAAAATCAGGGATAAATCGTCGATAAAAACCGACATGCCCTAAAAAGGAACGGATGTCCCTGATCGAGCTAGGCATAGGAAGGTGAGAAATCAAATTAACCTTAGCTCGATCCACTTGGATACCTTTCTCCGAAATTGAGTGTCCTAGGACAATTCCCTCAGGCACCATGAAATGGCTCTTTTCCCAGGAAAGAACCAAATTCACATCGATGCACCGCCTGAGTATCTGGACCAAGTGTTGGAGGCAATCGTCGAATGATGCTCCGAAAACTGAAAAGTCATCCATGAAGACTTCCAGATAATCACCTACCATATCTGAGAATATGGCAAGCATGCATCGCTGAAAAGTAGCGGGTGCATTGCAAAGACCGAAAGGCATCCTTCGGAAAGCGTATGTTCCGAAGGGGCAGGTGAACGTGGTCTTTTCTTGGTCCTCAGGATGGATTGCCACCTGGTTATAACCGGAGTACCCGTCAAGAAAGCAGAAGAACCTATTTCCCGCAAGTTTTTCGAGAATTTGATCAATGAAGGGTAGTGGGAAATGATCCTTCTTCGTGGAGGAATTGAGTCGGCGGTAATCTATACAGACTCTCCACGAGTTGGCTAATCGGGTAGGAATGATTTCTCCGATCTCAGTCGTTATAGTGGTGAGTCCTGCCTTCTTGGGCACGACCTGAATTGGGCTCACCCAACGACTATCGGAGATCGGGTAGATGATTCCGGCATCTAACCACTTGATGATCTCTTTTTTCACGACCTCCCGCAGATTGGGGTTTAAGCGTCTCTGCATTTCACGAGAAGGTCGTGTGCCCTCTTCTGAATAGATATGATGAGTACAATAAGAGGGACTTATTCCAGTCAAATCATCGAGAGTCCATCCGATGGCTCTGCGATGTTGCTGGAGGACAACAATCAGACGGGATTCCTGTTCAGGACTGAGGTTGGAATTGATAATCACAGGAAGGGTCTGATTAGAGCCCAAAAAGACGTATTTCAAGTGAGCAGGAAGGGGTTTCAGTTCGAGGATGGGGTTATCAGCAGCAGCGGGTGGTTCAGTATAGATGTGAGGTTCAAGGGTGGGAGTTACTGGGTTGTTCATATCTGGATTCGACTCCTCTGTTTGCGGGTCAAGATCCTTCTGTGGTTGATGAGGCATAATCGAGTTATTCTGGAGGTGTGATTCATCAACCAAAGTCTTGATGTCACAAATTTGTTCGATGACGCCGCAATTAATTCCTTGTTGGGCCTTAAATATATCAATTTTCAGTGTTTGATCTCCAAACTTAAGCTCTATTTGGCCCTCCTCACAGCTGATGTTGGCTCTAGCAGTAGCCAAGAAAGGTCTCCCTAGAATGATTGGTGTATCCCTAGGGTTCTCAGGTGCATCCATATCTAAGACTATAAAGTCCACTGGAAAATAGAAATCCCGCACTCTTACGATAACATCCTCGAGAATCCCTTTTGGTGACTTTATAGATCGATCTGCTAATTGTAATGTCACCTCGGTTGGTTTTAGCTCAGATTCTTCTAGATGGTCAAGTAAGGATGTGGGTATCAGGTTTATGGATGCACCCAAGTCTAACAATGCTCTATCAAATTGGGTACCACCTATCTTACAGGAAATCAGGGGAGTCCCAGGATCTTTTGCCTTGGGTGGGAGTCTACTAAGGATTACAGAGCTGGCTTGCTCTGACAGAACAATTGGGCTCCCTCCCTTGGTTCGCGGCTTACGCTGGGGTGTACATATATTCTTTAGAAATCGTGCGTAAGCTGGTACGTGGCGGATTGCATCCATCAAGGGGATGTTTATGTGGACCTGCTCAAAGAGCTTGACCAGGTCCTCCTCAGGGGCCACGGGTTTGGTGGTCTTCTTTCCCTTGGTCAAGGCCTCGGGAAACGGGATCTTGGTTGGTTCTTCTAGGATAGGTCCAGGTTGTGGATCCGGAACAGCGGTATCTTGGATAACTATCCTAGGGTCATGGTTATCAGGCTTGGAGTGGTTTGGATAATGCGGGTCTTGAGTTGTTTTACCACTACGTGTTGTTACAGAATTTAATCCGACCTGATTTTGGTTTGGGTTTGGTAAGAGGGGTGGCTGCTGCTGAAATCCCGCATAAGAAGTTGAGGCTTCCATCTCGTCTGGAGATGGAGCAGTAGGGGCCTGATAAATCCATTGAGCGTGGCCTAAATTTGGATTCATAACGCGCTTCTGGGTTGGCACGTTATTTGGGTTAGGAAGAGGTTGGGAAGGGAGTGTGCCTGGCTGGCGAGAATTTGCCAACTGGGCCAGTTGAGTTTTAACTTCTGTAAGCTCGTCCTTGTGCTGTTTTTGAATAGCCGCATTCGTTTTTTGAATGTCAGCCAGAGTCTGAAGGATTAGGGACATTTGATCCTGATTTGGCCCTGATGGATAAGTAGGGTTGGGCCGAGGCTGAGGCGGCTGGTAATGACGAGAGGGCTGTGGGCGGGACTGAAAAGGTGGTCTTTGGGTTTGGGAATTTCCCGCCCACTGAAAATAGGGATGGTTTCGCCATCCAGGGTTGTAAGTGTTGGAGAATGGGTCATTCTGGATGGCGTTGAGGTCCTCGCAGGTCTGAGGAACCTCCTGAGAATCAGGGAAAGGGGGAATGGAGTTTCCCCGGCTGGTGTAGAAAGGATCGGATGATCCTCCGATCCAAGAATCAGATGGGGATGGATATGGATCCATCCCAGGGGAAGATCGGTGGAGGATGTTTTGCACAGTTTCCTGTGTGGAAGGAGGTTGTGCAAAGGAGTTACGCGCGGAGGTGGCTCGCTGCAAGTGCTGAGTCAGCTCATCCACCTTCTTTTCAATGATTGAGACCTTGTCCAATCGACTGGCCATTAATTCCAGGTCGACTGATGCGGACAGGCCCTGCGTCTCATGTGCTCCCTTAAGATTCGTCGCTGCGCGGGTATTCGTCCTGTCGAATAATCCCATGGAGTCATTGTTGATGGAGTTCTCGCACATGTTTTCGAGAATCTCCCATACGGTGTCTTCATGTTGACCCATGATGTTTCCTCCGCAAGTTGCATTGACGAAAAGGCGGATGTCCTCACGGAGTCCCTGGTAAAAAGATTGGACTTGTTCCCATTTAGGAACTCCGTGATGGGGGCACTTTCTCATGAGATCCTGAAAACGATCCCATGCCTCATGGAGAGGTTCTCCTGATTGTTGAGTGAAGTGTGTAATCTGATGGCGCAAGGCGTTGGTCCGACCAACGGGAAAAAACTTTTTCAAAAACTCGGATTGAAGTTCTTCCCAAGTGTTGATCGGCCGGGTCTGAGTTTGATACCAATGGGCGGCCTTGTCCATAAGAGAAAAGGAGAACATCTTCATGAGAAGAATATCCCGATTTTGCGCATCTGATCCAAAAGTGTGGGCCAGATGCTTTAGCTGTTTGATGTGCTGGAAGGGATCTTCAGAATTAAGCCCATGGAATTTAGGTATAGCATGAATCATGTTGGGCTTTAATTCGGAATCAGGTCCTCCAGTCGGGATTCTGACTCGAGGCTCAATGGCCACCGCAGCAGGATTGTAGTGGTCCCGCATCATAGGACGCTGTGGTGGGTGCACGAAGTTTTGGAAGAGGTCATTGAGTCGCTGGAGCTGGTGTTCCAGATTATTTTCTTCCTCAACTGGCTGAGCCATGATGGGGGAAGAAGAAGAACTTGGTTCTGAATCAGAAGAGAGAATAATGTGAAGGTGTTGCTGCACAAACACGGGCGTCGAGGCTTGGCCTTGACGAGAGCGAATTTCTAAAGGAGGTCTTCAGGGTGGTCTTAGGGACCTCCTTCCGTACATGCACTGTTGGAAGAGGTAAGTTTAGAAGGTGCTGGACCCAATCAAGACACCCAAAAATGTGTTGGGTGACTATAGAGGTGCGGGGCAGATGGACCCCTTGATCAGAAAGATCGTCCACCTGAGAATTACCTGGGCAGCCAGAGAGGGAGAGTCCCGCGAAGACCCCTACACGGTAGAGCGTCCCCACGGGTTACAGGGTTTCCCCCACCCGACCTCTCTTGTCACTGCGGTTCCAGGTAGACCAGAATGGGGATCTTGACCTCTTAAGTCTACCAATTTTAAGATCAGGGTGCTTAAGGTTTCACTTGAACTTTAGTCTTTTAAGTGCAAAGAGTGACCTAATTTAAGGTTGGTTGACCCAAGGGGTCAACTTTACCTCTTGTTTTCTTTGAGAGCTTTTAGGTCTTGTCTTTTAGGGTTCAAGTGTTTAGAGAGCCAATTGTTTTAGGTTTTCTTTTGAATAGGTATTTTCAATCAATGGTTTAGGCACACTTCTTTTGGATTTTCTCCATTCTTGATTTAAGTAGTGTGTCTCTAAAACCCTAATGTTGAATCTTATGTTGGCTCTACTTGGTCCAGTTAGTTCTTTGTTGGGTAATTAGGGCTCAAGCAAGAATGTGTTAGCCCTTAAATACCCTTAATAGTGTGCAGGACTAATGAGTTGAAAACATGCAACTCTTTATGGTTACTAAGTATGGAAGACAGGTTAGCCCTATATTGCTTGTTCTTTTCTTTTCTTCCTCTTTAGAGTTTAATGGTTAATAGCGAGAGGAAAAATTTACCTATCCTCGGAGTGGTTGTCGTGCGGTTGCTTGTCTTCTTGATTTCCTGTAGTTTTCTGCACAAAAGAGAGGAGATTATCAGAAATTAAAAAGAAACAGGAATGTTTACCTCTAGAATAGCCGTTGCTCCCCGGCAGCGGCGCCAAAATGAAACGCTGGCGGCAACCGGGTTTTATTGTTATAGCATTGTAGTATAGCCAGTTATTGCCAACATTTCAAATATATAATTTTTTTTACTCGGAAAATAAAAGAGTTCCCGAGGTCGAACTCAGGGAGCAAGTTGTATTCTAGAGATATACATGTTTCTTTCACAAAAAATAAAGATAAAGAAAGAGAGAGAAAGAATTTGTTGTCTTTTCTTCTTTTCTCTTTGCTTCTCCTCGTCTCAGATCTTCTGTTATCCTCTTCTTCTTTATCTGCAGTGGTGATGTTCTTCTTCTGCAGTGGTGATGTTCTTCTTCTTCAGTGGTGATGTTCTTCTTCTTCTTTCAGCTGTTCCTACTCTTCTTCTTTGAGTTCTTCCCTGTGTTCTCCTCTGCCTCGCCTTCTTCTGTTGTTCTTCAGATCTCCTTCTTTCTTCTTTTCTTTTTCCTGTCAGGACGTCGTCTCTCCTTCTTTCTTCTTTTCCCTTCAGGACGTCGTCTGATTTTCCAATCAGACGACTTAAACCGCTTGTTGCTACAGTGTCTCCCTCAGCTTCCTTCTTCTTCCGCGGTCCTTCTTCTTCACCTGTGCCTGCACACTTCAGAGTTTACGTCAGAGGGCAAAACCTACTCTACCCCCCGCCCCTCCGTCTCTCTCTCACAGAATCCGCTCATAGGATAGCTCTCCCAGAGCTGCCGGGTAGCCGGGAACGGGTCGCGCCCGGGTCCAGGCCCACCAGCGTGCGTGGTGGGCGAGGAGTGCAGCTCAGTCTAAGTCGGGTCGGGTCAGATCCGCGGGGCGTGAGCGCGGACGAGACCGGGTAACCGGGCGGGTGAAGGGGACCTCACCCCGTGTGCTGAGGCAGTAAGCCTCCAGCACTTTTTCGCTTTAAACCGCTGCGCCTCTTCAGACTTTTCCGAGGTGGGACTAAATGTCCCACCCTAATTGACCGCCCGCAGCGGAGAAAGCAGCGGGCGATCGCGGCTTCACGCGAAGCCTTCTCCCCAGCTGCGAGCCTGATGCTTTGTCGAAATGCCTCGCAAGGCCTGGGAGTCGAATCTGGGCGTGGCGCTGGGCGTGGCGCGCCTGCAGCTGCAGGCGGAAGCAGCTCCTTCTGCACGGCAATGGCGGCGGAGGTCAGGTGGCCTGTTCATAGCAAAACGGCCTCTCGGCCTAATCAGAAGGTGCCGGGATCTTCGCCAGAGTGCAGCGAAGCTCGTGTGGGTGGTGGCGAGGCGTGGGGCGGCGTGCAAGGGCTGCCCTAGGTCGGACTGTGGGTCGGAGGATGGGTTTGTTCGGTGGGGTTGCAGAGGGTGATGTGGGGGAAGTGGAAGGGCGGGGATTGATCAGGGTGAGGAGGCGGAGGTTCTGCGTTGGTCGGCGAGGCGTGTGGGTTGCTGGGGTGATGGGAGCGTCTCGCCGGAGTTTGGCCGGAGAAGAAGGGGGTGACGGTGGACAGGAGCGGTCGAGGGTTTAATCAAATAAAAGACAGTGAGGACAAGAAAGAGGGGGAGATGGGGAGGAGTTCTGACCTAGCTATGGAGACGAAAGGGGCCGGGGCAGGGCGACAGTCGTATCGACTATCGTCGGAGAAGAAGATGCCCAGGGGAAGGGGCGGCGGCGAGCAGAGGGCCGGAGATGCGCCAGCTGGGTGAGGCGTGGCGCGGGAAGAGCAGGGGAAGAAGTCTCTGCTGCTGGTATTGCGGCAGAGCGAAGAGGAGGAGGAGGAGGAACCGCCGGAGCTGGTGGGCGTCTGCCGGAGTGAGAGGAGAGGAAAGTTGGGGGTTTTCTCCGTCAGATCGAGCTAGGAAGAACGGTGGAGCGACGGGGGTATTTATAGGGACCGAATCAGGGAGGAAGGCGGAGGGAGACGACGTGTCTCCCTCGCCGGAGGACGCCGGAGATGGAAACCCATACCGTCCGTGCGTTCGCACGGCCGGTATGGCGGGTTACAGCGACCAGGGGGGTGTCCCTGCGACGGCTGACGACGCAGGGCACCCCCGGTTTACTTGCCAGGCTCTCCCCCTCACCCTGCGCGGCGCCATGCTCCGCGCAAGGTCGCCGGAGCATGGTGCTGGCAGGTTTTGCAGGGGGGACCTGAACGCAAAGAACGAAGGAGAGTTAGGGGTCAAAATGCGAGGGTTCAAAAGTTGAGGGCCAAAAAGTAAATAAATGAGGACCAAAGTGTAAAGTTGGTCAAGGAGGTTTCTTCTTAGGCTCAAGTTTTTATACATGACTAATTAGGACCTAAGGAATCTGATGGTGAATTTCATTTCTATATTAAACCTTGTTTGACCGGTCAATTTATGCGAAAACCCAAATTAAGTTATTAATTGGGCATGGTTCTCAATGTAGGTCAAAATGGGTTCTGAAGGCTAAATTGAAGGTTCTAAACCCTAGAGATTATTTTTCTATGAATTTTAGAGGGTTTATTCTATTTTTACTTTGCCTTGAACCTCGTGAATTGAAGTGGGTTGTTTTAGGGTTACAGATTATCATTTAGTTCCTTGGAATTGTTGTAGCCCTTTCTAGATCATCTCATCCCACTTTTATTCTTATTAAGTTGCTTTGACCTATGTTTGGACCCTGAATTACCCTGTATGCAGATTATACTGGTAAAATTGCATTTTTACCCCTTATGACTTGTTTTCTCCTTAAACTCAGACTTCTCTGAGTTAAGCCTTTCCTTGAGTTATGTAGGAGCTTTTATCCTTTGTATTAGGTCAAAATGAGCTAGTTATGGCTCATGATGAGGTTCTCATCAGTGGCCATTTGCACCCATTCACTTTCTTGGCTCAATTCACATCCATTGGCTCCCATCCATTTCCTTGGCATTCATTCCACTTAGGCTAGCCACTTCCATCTCCACTCCACCTCTACAAGTTGAGCACCACCATGAAGGTCACCATCTCCACTCCAGGATGCTGGATCACTTCTCCAGCCTCTCTCCAAGGGTCGGCCTAAGCTCTCTTGGCCGCCCCTCTTTCTTCTCTCAGCCAATCAAAGGCCATCAGAGACTACCTCCAAATGCCGTCACTTCTGATAGATTAGTAGCTAGTTTTTTACATTTATTGCTTTTAATTATTGCTTAGTAGTGTAGTCCTTATTCTCCCCGAATGATGCATGCAAAATCCCCCCTTAGATTCTTGTATGCGATCATTTTCTGGTAGCTAGATTTACATTTTCAAGCATCCCTGTACAAGCTTTCCTTTACAGTCCATGTTGCAAACACTTCTCTGAATGAATGAATAAAAGATACATTTTTATATATATCTCTATGTTTGAAATCACCATGAGCTTATTGGTTGCCATCTTTTCTGTGTGATTCAAGTTGCCTATTTTTCACTTATATATATTTTGCAACAAGCATGTTGTTTCCTGAAAATATAGAAAATCTAACGATAGACGCATTTTTTGTAAACAGTCACCACCTCACTATAATTGTGCGCAAGAACTTCACACTTTCACCTTTGTGATCTATTTAACACATGCGCACGTAATCAGGGTTCATAATAGAAGTGGTGAAATCTTAATCAGAAGACTGGAAACCGATGTGCAATTTTAAACAAAGTAGAGCAGCAAAAGGTCGAATTCAAAAGTAAAACAAACTTCTCCCAAAGACGAACGACTGGGCCTCAAAGTCTCGTTATTTTTACAAACTCTTTTTTTTTTACGAATGTTTTTACGCAACTATACTACGATTTCCGATGACTTTCAAATGCACGAAAACACCTTCTATCAAATGGCGCTGTTGCCGGGGAGGCAACGCCATTCTCTTTGATTGCGACTTTGAAACCATCATTGACAAATTTGCCTCTACTTTGTTTCTGGATGTGCAGGAAAAATGGAAGAAGAATGGGATCTGTGCACACAACGAGCGCGGAAAACAAATCCAGGTGCACATCATCTCCTTTTTAGATTTGGTTTTCCTTTGAACCTTAGGAGTAGATCTACTTTCAGCAAATTTCCTTTGAAAAAAAATTATTTATTCATTTTCATTAAAAATAGAAACAAATAAAAAAAAGCTTTTCACAAAAAATCTAGACTAGGTTTCTTTTGAATTCTAGGTTATTTTGAAAAAAGCAAAAAAAAAATTGTTTGAAAACCCTTCGAAAGAAAAATAATTTTCCTTTTTGAAAAAAAAAATTTTTCAAAAGTTTTCAAAAAAAAAAAATATTTTTGGAGGAAAGCGTGGATTTCAAACCCAAACCCTCCTTAAAAAGTCTTTCCACCATCTTCTGATTTTCAGTCATTTTTCAAGTCTGATTTAAAAATTCGATTGCCAAAAAATTAGTAAGAAAAAATTCTAAAATTTAAGCCAAATTTTCATTTTCAAACCATCTTTCGAACGCTATCATTCATTTGAAAAAATTTCAAGTATAAAAGTTTTAAAAATTTCTGAAGTGCATGAGGGTCAGATTGACCTAGATTCGAGATTTTTCAAATTTGAAAAAGTAATTATGAGCAATTTATGAATTTGTTTTGACTAAAAATGGTGTGGTTTGAAATCTGATCTCAATGGCTTTATTTTACATATTTTCCTAAATTTTTAAAGGTCAATTGATACTTTTTCATAATGAGAAACCGACTTAGGGTCAAAATTCCAAATCTGACCCCCTGATATTCAAAAATTCAGAAAAATTCGGTTGAAGCAGTAAAAATTATAAAAAAATATTCTATGGAAAGATAATTAAAAAAGGAATCAACTTGCCAAATTTCAAGTTAATTGGATTCCAATTGTTGTCAGAGAACGAATTTTACTTTTATGGTCTGCTGAAATAGAACAAACCCTAGAAGTGAATGAACCTTAGGGTTAAATCTTTAGGGTTACAACTTGGAGACCACACTTGGGCTAACCTAGACTTAATCAAGTCTAGTACTTAGCTGGTGAGCTTGGTCACCTTCTGGGCCACCCACCAAGAGAAAACCCCACTGAAGAAAATAGGCTAAAACAAATTTTAAAACATGAAATAAAACCTGAATTCGTTGTCGTACTACTAGGTGGTTTCAACCTCTTGTCTGGGTTAGCAAAGAGGCGGAAATCGCTTTCAGTCAGTTGTAGAAAGAATTTCTTTAGGAATTAAAACCTAAAATGAAAAACTCGGTCACTTGATTCATAAGGACCACTTGATTGATAGGGCCTTAGCCTTGTCCTGCTTGACTACACCAACCCAAGGGTTGGGTGGTGTATGCTAGGAAGGAGTTCACTTAGACCTCACTTGGTTGGACCTTGGGAGCCACTCCCAAGGAGACGAGTCACCTCACCGGAACCATCTTCTCCCCCAACTTCTTCTACTCCCAGAGCCACCATGACTAATACTGGACCTGGACCTAGACCGGGTTAGGATATCGAGAATCTGGACCCGATGGCTTGTCTGGAAGCTCGGGTAGTCGAATCCGAGGAGTGGCATTGGCAGAGCATGGATCACATTCTGACGACGCTTGACAAGATGCAGCACCCGCCGCGAGGAGAACAACTACGGGATTTCTACGACCCCCCCGCACAAATTGTCGCACCACTGGTTAGAATTCCTGCAGGAGGAGACACGTTTGAGCTCAAGCCCAATGTGATTGGGTTGATCAGCACTCATTTCTATGGGAACTCAAGCGAAGATCCGTTCCAGCACCTTGAGGACCTAAGTTGACTCGCTAAAATGATTCGACCTAGAAATATCAATCTCGGGATTGTTCTAATGAAGCTTTTCCCGTTCTCTCTGAGAGACAAAGCTTCATATTGGTTCAAGATTATTGGGAAGCCGATTGGAACATGGTCGGAATTACGATGTGAATTCCTGCAAAAGTTCTTCCCAATTGGTCGAACAAACGCAATGCGACGCGCAATCATGACTTTCTCCCAAGGAACTGGGGAGAAGTTACATGAAGCTTGGGACAGATTTCACGACCTTCTCTGGAAGTGCCCGCACCATGGTATACCCAGAAGGCACCTAGCTCAGATCTTTTACCATGGGCTGGATGACACACATCGGTATCTGGCCGATGCATCTAGTGGCGGGAATTCCCTCACAAAAGACGAGAACAGCACATTTGAGCTATTTGAATCATTAGCGGAGAACTCGATGAATGTCGCATCCATGAACCAGTTCTAGCGGCCTGGTCAGCAGCGAGTTGGTGTCCACGAGGCTCACACCGAGTCTATTCGAGCCGACATGGATATCATCATCAAGTAGCTGGATAGAATAAACCTAATTGAGAAAAAGATTGACCAGATCAATCAGGGTCAATCTGACTTGAGCTCTGCCACCTCAAGACCCTCCTATGCACCTCGAGCCCCTCCTGCTCGAGTTAATTTACTCACTCGGGATGCATCTTCTCTGTATTTACGAGATCTCGCATATCAGGATCTTGTAAATAATCTAGATCTGGCACCATACGACCAGAGTTACGCACCACTCGTAGATTATAATGCATATCCCCTTGATGGTTATACATCTCAAACATCTTCGGCCTATGAGGACGTCAGTGCTATCCATGGATACGGGCGTAATAACCCATATTCAGAGACGTATAACCCTGGTTGGCGCCAGCATCCGAACTTTTGGTCTGGTAATTCACAGAGACCACATCAAGATCCACACTACCAGACCAAGCAATACAGGAATGCACAAAGCACGTACCCTAGGCAGCAGCCATTCTCGTCTCAGCAGCAGCAACCCCGCTCTTTATACCAGCCACTGCACCAAGCTACCAGTCACCATCCAAAGCGGGCTGACCCTTTGGAGGCACTGAAAGAGGAGCTGCAAGAATCAATGAGGAAATCCACACAGGATAGCTTGCAGATTATGAAGGCTATGGCTGATCAGATATAGACCATACAGAACACGCAGAACCAGTTGTTGTAGGAACATAGGACTTAGGGAGCCTTGCCCTCCCAACCCATCTCGAATCCTTGATATGTGCAGAACCAAGGCACCCCACCTAGGTTTTAGGCACCGCAAGGACAGGCATACGCCATACTACAGGTGCCTCCTGCACCACCCGGTTATGCACAAGGCCTGCCGCCTTTGTAGAACCCCGTGTATTCTGCCCCTTTCGCTCCCCCACCACCTCATGGACAGCAAGTCGATGCACATGCTATCACTTTGAGGAGCGAAAGGAATACATTAGACCCACCACTTAGGCAGGAGGGTCCTGATTTTTCCCACCGTTCGCCGTAGGCAGGTTCAACTCCATCTCAGGAGCCACCTGCGGTAGATAAGGGTAAGAGGCCACTCAACCTTGAGATTCCCATCCCTTTTCCTGAGGCTTTGACATGAAATGCAGTACTAAAAAGGACACATGGAATTTTGAGGATTTGAAATCGATGTTCAAGGAAGTACATATTCAGGTCCCCCTCCTCGAGGCAATAGATCACATTCCCACTGTCGCTAGGTTCTTCAAGGACTATTGTACCCTAAAGCAATAGCCAAGAATTGGATGACAGGCGGTACTGTCGAAAGGGGCTAGCACCATGATTCTAGCCGACTTGCCGCCGAAGAAGAAAGACCCTGGTACTCCACTCATATCTTGCTTCTTGCAGGATTCTCCATTTGATCGGGCCCTTCTAAATCTAGGTTCGTCCATCAACCTAATTCCCACTACCGTATTTGATCGATTTCGATTTAGGGAGTTAAAGCCCACCTCGGTCATGATTCAGTTGGCTGACAGATCAGTCAAAACACCGAGGGGGGTAGTTGAGAATGTGATCATGAAAGTCTGCGGGTTCTACTTTCTCGCAGACTTTTTCGTTCTTGATATGGAAGTTCCACCTAATCTCTGAGATGCACCAATTATTTTGGGTCTCCCATTTTTGGCGACAGCCCGAGCGAACATCGATTGTGAATCCAGGTGTATGGAGATAGCCCTAGGAAATGAGCGACTTCGACTGGACATATTCAGGGCAACAAAGAACTTCGACTGTGATCGAATAGAGGAGGATGGTGAAGATGAAGATGCGGCATACTGTGGTAACATTGGGCTCCTTTGTGACGACCCAATGTCTCATTTGTCTACACTATCAGGGTTCTTGGACCTCAATCCACACGGGACTGAGACCACTGCACTACACATATCTCCCCAAGGATCTGACTGTTTAGGGTGTGCTTCTGACCATAGCACCCTTGAACTCAGCTATCGTGATCCACAAATTACTGAATTGCCCCTGTTGTTGTAGGAAGACGTGACTACAGCTAATGGGTTTCCCGTTAATGCAGTCACAACAGATTATTTCACAAGGAGCAACTCAGCGGGAATTCATGTGCACATGGATCAGTAGATTCCCACCCTCGATTCTACTCCTCCCACTCTCATTTCTGACTCTAACCCACCCGTGATTGAATTGAAGCCCTTACCTAACTCACTCAAGTATGTGTTCTTGGGCGAAAGTGAGACATACCTGGTCATTATCAATGCCCACTTAACCCAAGAATAGGAGCACCAATTGATTTCTATGCTACAAGACCATAGGGTTGCTATCGGGTAGAGTATTGCTGATCTCCATGGTATTCGCCCCTCGTATTGCACTCATCACATCTACACGGATGAGGGGGTGAAACCTTCGAGACAACCTCAAAGACGGCTTAACCCGAATATGCTAGAGGTTGTTAAGAAGGAGATCATCAAATGGCTAGATGCAGGTATTATATACCCAATCTCAGACAGCCAGTGGGTAAGTCCGATTCAGATAGTGCCCAAAGAAGCAGGACTCACCGTCTTAAAAAATGATAAGGGTGAATCCATCCCGACCCACACTGCGACATCTTGGTGGGTCTGCATCAACTATAGGAAACTGAACATGGCTACCTAGAAGGATCACTTTCCTTTACCTTTCATTGATCAGATCTTGGAACGGTTAGCTGCACACAGTTTCTTCTGCTTTCTGGATGGATACTCTGGGTATAATCAAGAAGTGATTAGCCTGAAAGATCAAGACAAGACCACATTCACATGCCCCTTTGGAACATTCGCTTTCAAGCGGATGCCCTTTGGCCTCTGCAACTCACCAGCGACATTTCAACGTTGTATGATGGCCATCTTCTCTAACATGATTGGGGAATATGTGGAGGCATTCATGGATGACTTCTCTATTTTCGGAGATGATTTCACATCTTGTCTTGATAACCTCACCAGGATCCTAAAATGGTGTATTAAGGTGAACCTAGTACTATCCTGGGAGAAAAGCCATTTCATGGTGAGGGATGGCATAGTACTAGGGCACAGGATCTCTAAAAACGGACTCGAGGTCGATTAAGCTAAGTCTGAGATTATTTCCCACTTACCGCCACCTAGCTTGGTCAAGAAGATCAGATCATTCATAGGTCACATTAGCTTTTATCGAAGATTGATGTGTGATTTCTCGAAAATTGCATGGCCTTTGACAAATCTCCTGGTTGCCGATGTCCCATTTGAATTTGACACCTCTTGTCTCAGTGCCTTCGAGTCTTTACGAAGCGCTATCTCTGACTTCCCGATTCTCCAACCACCCGACTGGTCGCTCGATTTTGAGATGATGTGCGATGCTTCTGATTTTGCCGTCGGTGTTGTTCTAGGCCAGTGTCGGGGGAAACAACCCTTCGTCATATACTACGCTAGCAAGACACTAAATGAGGCTTAGCACAATTACACTGTCACCGAAAAAGAACTGCTAGCAGTAGTATTCGGGTTGGAGTAATTCAAATCTTACTTATTAGGGTCCAAGGTCATCATTTTCACTGACCACTCCGCCCTCCGACATTTGTCGGCAAAGGAGGATGCCAAACCACGACTCATTAGATGGATCCTTCTATTGTAGGAATTTGATATTGAAATCGCGACAAAGTTGGAATGCAGAATGTTGTGGCAGATCACCTATCTAGATTGGACCCATATCACATTCCTTATTCCCTACCTATCCACGAGCAATTTCTGGATGAATCTCTTTTGGCAGTTCATTCTGTTGAACTCCCTTGGTACGCGGATATTGCGAACTACCTTGCCGCAGGCAAAATTCTCGTGAATCTATCCAAGGACTAGAAACTCAAATTCACTACCAAAGCCAAATACTACCTCTGGGATGATCCACTACTCTTCCGCATTGGAGCGGACCAGATTATTCAAAGATGTATCCTAGGCTATGAGATCCTCAATGTGTTATCGTTTTGCCATAATGATGCTTGTGGTGGTCATTTCTCGGGATGGAAAACCGTCGCAAAAATTTTGCAGTCGGGATTTTTCTAGCCAACTATTTTCAGAGATACACACAAATATGCCCAACCCTGCAAACGATGCCAATCGGTCGGTTCTATGACCAGGAGAGACATGATGCCACTCCAACCCATCATGGTCGTAGAAGTGTTCGACATCTGGGGCATCAATTTTATGGGCCCTTTTTCGAACTCGAATGGCTTCGACTACATATTATTAGCCGTCGACTATGTCTCGAAGTGGGTCGAGGCTATCTCGACGAGACGGGCTGATCATAAGACCGTCATTTCCTTCGTATGGTAGTACATCTTCGCGAGATTCGGAATACCCCACGCCTTGATTAGCGACAAGGGAAGCCACTTCATCCATGCCCATTTCAAGTTATTATTAAAGAAATATGGGGTACATCACCGTATAGCCACCCCGTATCACCCGCAGACCAATGGGCAGGCTGAAGTGTCTAACTGTCAAATCAAGCTGATTCTCTAGAACACGGTTAGACCAGACAAGAAGGACTGGTCTGATAAATTAGTTGATGCACTTTGGGCATATCGGACCGCATACAAGGCCCCACTCAAAATGTCACCATATCGCATGGTATATGGCAAGGCCTGTCACCTTCCTGTAGAGCTGGAACACCATGCCTTTTGGGCAGTGCAAAAATGTAACCTTGACCTCGATGCAGGAGAACAAGAATGGAAACTCCAGCTTAGTGAATTAGAAGAGATCCGACGGGAGGCCTATGAGAACACATTGATATACAAAGACAAGACCAAGGCCTTTCATGACTGCCACATTCGAAGGAAAGCATTCACGCCTAACCAGTGAGTCTGGTTGTTTGATTCATGATTAAAACTATTCGCAAGGAAGCTCAAGTCCAAGTGGATTGGACTGTATATTGTGATTCATCCATATCCTAATGGGGCAGTCCAGATCAAGGACCCAAAATCTGGGCATATATCCATGGTAAATGGCCAACGCCTCAAGCCATTTTTGGCCCAAGAACCTCCTCCACCTGACGAGATTATTCATCTTATTGAAGATGTGTGACTGAATTCTCGCCCAGCTGAAGGCGTTAAACTCAGCACATATAGATAGCATATATCCCACAATCATCCATCACTTTATACATAACCATTTTTATATATAGCATATTTTTCTTTTAGCATATTTTCTTTCTGTATATTGCATGTTGACAGGTTGGTCCGTGTCGAATGTATAATTTCAGGAGCAATTACAGGTGATTTCTACCCATTCTCTCTCTGCAGTATTTATTTTCTTTTATATTCATGCATGAGGACATGCAAGAACTTAGGCATGGCGGGGTACATACAACAAAACTAAAACTTTTTATGCCAACACTTAGGAAAACCTTGGAGTTGCATGTTAAACATACTTTAGGACCCTGATTAAAAGAACAACTGACTCCACCTCCAATGTTTGCATTGGAGCTAGAAATCATCCGCAATAGCCACTTTCGACTCACCTACTCACCTCTTGTTCTAAATTTAGGGTCAAGCTGAATGTAACCTGAAAGGGAAATTTTATGAAGTACAAATTATATGAGGTTACTTGTTTATAGCATATATACATATTGCATTCATGAATAAGATTATTTTATTAAGAGAATGCATTAGGAATTTTATCCTCTAGTTGATTCCTGTAATTTGGAATCCAGTATAACTTTTCACACACACGTAGAATTTGCAATGGATTCATGGTAAAGGCTGATAAACATCTTTAGTCTGTCGAGAGGAAGCAATGCTTCTTCTCCTGAACCCCTGGACAGTGTTTTGGTAGTCAGGTAGATTTTCTTTCAAAAATCCACCAAATAGTGTGAGATGAGAGTAGAGTGTACTAGTGCTCTAAGATTAGTACAAGGAATCTGAAGTCCTAGATAATTAGGTGATGAAACTCTGAGATTACGCATAGTTTTCGCTTTCGGTTCCTATGTATACATTTTGTGTGAAATATTGAGAGCCACCAAACAAGGCAAATACGCGGAGAGAGATTTTTTATAAAACTAGGGCTACGGTGGATGGTTACGACCATTCTTTACGTAATCCTCGGCTGAAGGAGAGTATTGATGTCAAGGTCAGAAATACACCGTCCTATCCATCTCTCCCGGTGCCGTGAGAAGGAACTTCTACCAAATAAGCCACCCAATGTCTCTTAAGTACCACCAATCCCTAATAATGCCTCCTCAATAAATTTCATGGATGTGTGGTAGTTGTGTTATGTTGAAAAAGAAAAAAAAAAGAACAAAAAAGAGAAATGAAAAAAAAATAATATTAGAAAAAGAAGAAAAAGCAAAGAAAAAAGAGTGAGTATTTATTCGAGTTGCATTGAGGCAATACCACCAAACAAATTTGAGATCCACCAAATATGGCCTTAACCCACCTTTCTTGTGTTTCTGACCACCCGAATATTGGCTGAGGAATTCTGACTTAGTGTTAGGGTTATGGAAGGTCAATTAAAGTGTTAATGCCAAGTGAGACCACCAAATACAGATCATGTGTGTGAATCTGGTAAGGATGTGAGCTCAAAGAAAGAAAAGAAAAAAAAAAAGAAAAAGAGTAAGAGAGAATGAATACAATGGAATCAAAAGAGAGCATAGTTTTTCTCGTCTTTCTCTGGGTTGAGTTACTTAGTAATCCAGAAATCTAGATTCTGTAGTACTAGTCTCTATGTAGCACCAAGTGAGAGTGAGCCACCAAATATATAATCTTTTCCCCTCAGAGATTCTCTACCTAAGCCTAAAGCCGGGGTGGAATACCCTGGGGGAAGAAGTCTGCCTATCCCGCTAGAATTTTTACTAGGGGTGAAGCATAGGCTTTAGAGGTGTATCAATTTCTCACTCGAATCCATTGCAAAAGCAACATAGCTGCACTTTCACGATTGTCTGGATTTCGAGACCATAGGATGAAAACAAAAAGGAGAAAAATCTCTAGGCATAAACTTGATAAAATAATCAGTCCCTTAAGGACCCTTACTGTAAATAATTTAGTCTTGCATTTACTAGGGACTAGCAAGATTTAGGCATGGGGGTATGATTGCGCAATAATCATAGGTCTTAATTGACCTAGATTAAGCTAGGACTTAGCATAAGTTAGGGTTATTCATGCATGCATAAGCATTATTTGCATCTTTACTGCTTTCCTTTAGCTATGCATGAAATAATGATATAATGTGCTGATTAAGTGTATTATGTCAATTGTAGGCAATAAGCTGATAAGGAGTTGGATCTGGAGCAAGATCTGAAGCTGGATCAGGAATAGTGAGAGTTGCAGCAGAGCTGGAGTAGAAGGCTTAGATTAGATGTAGGAATAATGATGTAAGGGAGTTAAGGTTTGCTATTCTATTAAGTAGGAATTAAGCAATAAAATGTGAAGAGCTTAGGTCCATCCTAGCCCTAGGATAGCCTAGAGACTTCCCTAAGCCTTAGCCACCTTAAGATTAGGTCACAACACCCTAGGAAGCCCTGAAACCCTAGTTCCAACCCTTATCTGGACGTACAGATAAGTTTTAGGATGTCTAGGACCTTTAGCCAACTCTCACACACCTCAAACCCACTTCTGCAGTGTTATTGGACGTCCAGACACTTTGTTAGACATCCAATTTCTGCAGAATACCCAAAACAGAACCTAGATTTCCCCTTGACTCAGATTGGACGTCTAGAATTGAAGTTTGGACTTCTAATTTTTTAGTATAAGTCGTTTGATCATATTTTTGGATGTCTAGAATTGGTCTCCAGTTCCTGTTTTGAGATTCAAGCCTTGATCTTTGATTTTTCGCTCCCTAGACCTAATCCCAACCCTATAGGAACCTAAATTAAGGTGTCCTAACCCTAGTACATCACCTCTAGACCTACCTAAGGACCTAATTAGGTCCTCACCAAACCCAATTGACTTAGATCAAAGTCAATTACCTTCACCTAAGTCAATTGGACTCATTGAGTCCAATCGAGCTTAGATCTCAACCCACACAAGTTCAATTGGACTTAGTGAGAGTCCAATTGACCTAAACCAAACCTAATTGAGTTATTTTACTCTCAATTAGGTTCACACTCATTCGATTAAACTTGGGTTAAGTTTAATTGCAAATTCCCCTTAGCAATTAGGGTTTGTAACCCTAATTCAAGGCATACACCTACCTAAACCCCTTAGGACCTAACCTAAACCACCTAGCCACATAGGGTACGACCACACACACACACACACACACACACATTCACGCACTCCCACACAACTAGAGTTCTCTATAACTCTCTCCAAGAGGCACCACTCTTGGTTGCCAAATTTAGCAACCAAGAGGCATTCAAATTGAGATCCACATTTTTTGGATCTCATAACCACTTGGTCGGCCACTCTTGGACTCTCTCTAGAGAGTTCCACACCTCTCTAGAGAGAATCCCTTAGGTCTATAAAAGGACCTAAGGGTGGCCATTTGCACCCATTCACTTCCTTGGCTCAATTCACATCCATTGGCTCCAATTCATTTCCTTGACATTCATTCCACTTAGGCTAGCCACTTCCATCTCCACTCCACCTCCACGAGTTGAGCACCACCATGAAGGTCACCATCTCCACTCTAGGATGCTGGATCACTTCTCCAACCTCTCTCCAAGGGTCGGCCTAAGCTCCATTGGCCGCCCCTCTTTCTTCTCTCAGCCAATCAAAGGCCATTGGAGACCACCTCCGAATGCCCTCACTTCTGATAGTTTAGTAGCTAGTTCTTTACATTTACTGCTTTTAATTACTGCTTAGTAGTGTAGTCCTTTTTCTCCTCGAATGATGCATGTAAAATCACCCCGTCGATTCTTGTATGCGATCATTTTCTGCTAGCTAGATTTACATTTTCAAGCATCCCTGTACAAGCTTTCCTTTACATTCCATGTTGCAAACACTTCTCTGAATGAATGAATAAAAGATACATTTTTATATATATCTCTATGTCTGAAATCACCATGAGCTTATTGGTTGCCATCTTTTCTGTGTGATTCAAGTTGCCTATTTTTCACTTATATAAATATTTCGCAACAAGCATGTCATTTCCGAAAAATATAGAAAATCTAACGATTGATGCATTTTCTGTAAACAGTCACCACCTCACTATAATTGTGCGCACAAAAACTCACACTTTCACCTTTGTGATCTATTTAACACATGCGCACGTAATCAGGGTTCATAATAGAAGTGGTGAAATCTTAATCAGAAGACTAGAAATCGATGTGCGATTTTAAACAAAGTAGAGCGGTAAAAGATTGAATTCAAAAGTAAAACAAACGCCTCCCAGAGACGAATGACCGATACTCAAAGTCTTGTTATTTTTACAAACTCATTTTTTTGACGAACATTTTTGTGCGACTATACTACGATTTTCGATGACTTTCAAATGCACGAAAATGCCTTCTGTCAAGA
Source organism: Thalassia testudinum (assembly GCA_037157565.1). Taxonomy (NCBI): domain Eukaryota; kingdom Viridiplantae; phylum Streptophyta; class Magnoliopsida; order Alismatales; family Hydrocharitaceae; genus Thalassia; species Thalassia testudinum. The sequence continues at coordinate 29,844,195 of JAZHRO010000071.1, read as the reverse complement.
AGGGACCTCCCGGAATGGAATAAGTGGAGGATAACAAGGATCCTATAAAGCAGGAAGGGTTTCAAAAGATATAAACATAATAATTTCAAACCCTTGAATGGTGAGACTAAAAGTACATGCATCAATCCACACTCAGCATTCTACCCGAGGATGTACTGGCCTGGTATTCTCCCTAGAAAGAACGTATATGAGCAGAGACCTGAGCCAAGGATTGGTTAGGGAGTGTAAGGGTTGTTTGTGGTGTTGGGCAGTAATGGTTAAGTCCAAGGAGGGCTTACTTTGTGTCAAGTCTAACAATTTAGATTTTGTATTATTCTCCCTAGCAGTTGTAGAAAAATTCATGTCACCCTACCTATCATTAATGATCGGAGTCATATTTTCACCTTCCAGTATATGTGAATCAATGGACTCCAAATCAAATTCCTTTGATGGCAGGGTCGAAGCAACAAAATCTTTTCATTAATTTCAACCCTGGATTCTTTTGGTTCACTTGAGTTTTTGTTTGGGTGTATATGTGATTCATCAGTAAAGAGAGGAGTTGGATCAGTATCCTCAATTATTTCTGAAGGAGGATCAGTCTTAATGTTTTGGAATAAGCCTATATCACTCAATTCTTTGTTCTTCTTGGGCATAAATCCTCAATTGATGTGTATTGTCCCGAGAGTCTCTCCTAGGCTTCTTACTGTTGTGTTCGTCCTACAATATCAACTTGTTTTCCAGAGGATGACTCTCAAAATCAAAAGAAAGGAGGAATCCGGATTTCACCAGATTATTTATATCCTCAAGGGGTAAGTTCTCGAATAACACATAATCCCCCTGTGATTCACTCCAAACTCTAAGCCTGTGTTCCTCCATTGGGTCATTATCCTCCTCTAGAATAGTCTTTGAATCCCTGAGACCAAAAGTGATCCAATTCATCCTCCATTCCCTTAGGGTTACCTACATTAGGTATATGTAAATCCTCAAGATGTTGCATGGAAGGTGTTGGCTCCCTAGGTGGAGGAACAGGATTAGGCTCACTAAGGGTAGAATGGGTTTCCACCACATGATCAATCGAGGAAGTGATATGACTAGCACGACCATGACTTGGGTCATCAGGGATAAGAAAAATACTGTCAACCGAGTCAAGGTCCTTAGATGGTACCATGTTCCTTCCCTTTTGACTCTAATATAGCTCTCCTCTAGGGTGATAGCTAGGGTCGTTCTCCTTTAGTGGCCATGTCTCATGGGGAGAGTCTGAGTGATAGCTACTCAAAATGTGATCCCTATTATCATTGGTTTCCTCAGAATTATTTTGATGATCGTTGTTGTATGGGTAAGGATAAGAATCAATAGTAGGAAGGTAGCTAAGTTGACTAATTTCCTCATTCATTCGTTGACTAATTTCCTCATTCATTCATTGACTATTCCTCAACATCTCTCCAATAGACTCCATCATTTCTTTTTGTTGTTTTTACATTTCTATCATAAAAGAGGAGAGGCTACTACTATCAGATTGGGGAGGATAGTCAATCTCAGGCTCTGGTTACCTAGGGGTATCGGTCCAACCTTGATAAGGAAAATCATGAAGGGTGGGAGGGTTGGGTGTTTTCAATTTGGAAAATTCTACTCCTAGGTTCTCCTCAAAAGTGGGAGTTATCGGGCCAGTACTCCCAAGATAGGAATAGGATTGATCCCATGAACTGTCATTGTACCCATCAATGGATGGATATGCCCGAGGCATGGGATCCTAATTAAAATGATAGGAGTAAGGATAGTCCATTTCTTTCAATCAAATGGTTTAACTCTCTTAGGACTTAGATAGATTAAAAATAGAAGCTTCCTAGAGAGCTCTATTATGCACACACCAAACAAACACAAGGCAAGAGATCTTGAGTTTAAGCACTTTAAGCCCTCTTCCAACCTTTCTAGCTTGGCCAAATGGAGTCAAGGCAATATTTCTCTGTTCCCATGTAAGTGGTATAAGAGACGTGAGGCACTTGAGACTCCTGGTCAAAGGCTGTTAAGGAGGTTGAGGTTGCTTTTAGTTCTTTTGGGCGACCAATCAAGTTGTTAATCAATTACACACCCTAAATTAACCTTCGAGTGCCCTAGAGACATACACTTTGTTACACTGATATTCTCAAAATGCTAAAGTAAAAAGGTACTCCAAGGATGGAACCAAGGGATGCAAGTAGGGCAAACCCTTCCTTTGAGGCGGTGAGTTAGTAGTGCCTCTTAACTACCCTTGAATTCCTTTATAGGGTGTCCCCCTCTTTAGAGTATCAAATCACTTGGGCAAAAGTTAATACCACCGTCACAAAGCGAGATAGGAGTGTTTGCACCGATAAAGAGATTGATGCATATAGCCTTAAGGGTCCAAGTCCTAGTGCAGTGCCTATAGTGCATGCTCAGTGTAGGAAGTGTGCATCACACCGCGAAAAGTGATTTTTCTTTTGAAAATTGTAGTCAAGTTATTCAAACACTTCCTGTTTATTTTACTTTCTTTTCAAGAAGTATTGTGACCACTTGATTAATCTTTTCAAATCAACTTAAGTGGTCTTCTTTAATATGTCCAAATGCAAATGCATGACAGGTATTTGATGCTAAAGAGAAGACATACCTTACTCCTACTTTCCTCGTGCAAGATGTCAGCAATGCATAAATATAAACTAGATGTTGCTCATTCAATCCTAGATGGTCGACCTATAGATATGTAGCTTCTAGCAGGCAGCTAGAATTTTTTTTTTAATAATAAGTAAACAAACCTAATCTGATTTAGCTAATGATTGTACATCAATCATAGACCCTAATTCACCTGAATTAAGCCAGAACCTAGCTTAACATGGGCATTCTACATGCATACGCATCATATTTTACATCGTAATTGATTTATATGTTTTATGCATTTTACTATGCTATTGAGAGGTATTACTCATTACAGGTAATTTAGGGCTGCAGATGATTGATCCAACCTTATGGATCTATTTAGAATGACGAAGGGAGTCCAATGCTTCCAAGATCGCATCAATCAAACTCCTGTAGCACCCTATGGAGTCCACAGAAGAGCAAGAGCCAAGGGGAAAATTGAAGAAGATCCAGACCTCAAATGACAAGTCCAATCACACGGATGGATTCGGATCAGTGATCTCAGTCCAACGATGAAAAAATCAGCTCAATCGGAGGCCCATAGAACTGTCTATGAAGAAAGGAAGATGGATGGCCATGATGGCACCACGTGGCACCATTGCAGCTGTCCCTCACCACACCCCAATCTCTGAAGGAAAGATGTGGGCCATTTGATTGTAATCCAACGGCCACGATGCATCCATGTCAACGACCTCACCATGCCTCATCAATGAAGGACAAGATCAGCCATTGGATCTTCATCCAATGGCTGAGAGCGGTTGTGTGGAGATTGGAAAGCTGACACAAATGCATCCATAGCGCGTTGGTTAGCGCATTCTCTCCTAAGCAACTGGCGCAGGTTCGAGGTGTGCCCAGTGAGAAATCAGGAAAGGCATTGAGCGTGGGTGCGATTGATTGTAGGATCTTCATCGAGCGGCGACAGTGGTGGCCGTGTGGCACACGCAGATGCGAGGGAGCAAGGACGCGTGTGATGACATGCGCTTTAGGGTTCAAAAAGGCAGCGACGCTCTTTTTAAGCTGTCCGATCATAAGATAGGACGGCTGAGGCTTTAGGGCACGCGATTGGAAGCACGCGGGTGTGAATTTGAGCCGTTCAATCATATGATCGGACGATTGAGCATTGGGTACTAAAATGAGGCATGTGGTGCACGCAAAAGAGGAAATGGTGAGCACGAGAGAGCGAGGACCGTGCGATGGAGATCAGAGGGTGCACATTGCGCCACGTGTCAGCTCTAGATTGAATTTGTAAATGGAGAAGGATTTGGAGGGTATTTTTAAGCTTAATCAGGTCCATTGATCTCCTGATCAACGGATCTAATCAACCTAAGGCTATTGCATGAAATTAAGGGCTCCGATGCCCTAAATACCCTTCATAAAAACTATAAAAGAAGACTAACGGTCCTCTTTCAAAGGCATTCAATTAGATTTCTTCTTCTTCCTCCTTCTACAACTCCTCTACCTTCTTCTTCCCATTTTCTCTGCCTTCATCTCTGCATCTTCGTCCGAAGCGTCCGTTGAGCCACCTCGGTGGATCGTTGCTGCTATCCTCAACCTCTCCAGAATGCCACCACGGACCACCCATGGTGCCCTTGTTCTGTTACAACAGTAGTTTGTTTATTTTATGTTTTATTCAAATGCATGTATCCAATTCATGTTTAATCTCTCCTTATGATATAAATATTGTGATTAATTGTTCCTTCTACTTAGTCTTTATATTTGAAATAAATGTATGAAGTCAAAAGCGCTTTTTGCCTCCCTATGATCGACTGGGACTCACCAATTCCATTAATTTATTTGTCGAGACGTATTTTGCGCTATACTACAATGCATTTATATTTTACGCGATCTACACTCTGAATAAATTGGCGTCATTGCCGGGGAGGCATGGGAAATTCATCTCTAACATAGTATTTTTGTGTGCAAGTTGAACCACACGAAGCGGCGAATGAGGCAAAGTAGGCGTTGCGAAAATTAGGTGTGCACATTCTTGTTAGAAACTCGGCTAGAAATTGATTGCCATCTTTTTTTTTTTTAAATAGAAAGGAAAGCTATCATCTTACGATAGAAAACCTGAATGGATTGTGGATGGCATAATTGATTGCCATCTTTAAAATTGAATAGCCGTGTTTCTACTGCTCCAAAAATTATGAAGTTTGAACTGGAACTAGATTTTCAAATTATATTTCTAGTGCCACCTTTCCCAAGAAGAAATTTCATCTATGGAATTTTTAAAAATTTGAGGAGTACGTACGGGTCAGATTGCTTGAAAATAGAACTTTTATGAACTTTAGAAATCAATGTTGACCAGCATACAAATCAAATTTACTCACGATTGGTGGGGTTTGAAAGATAATCAAATTAGATTTCATTATCATATTTTTACAAAATTTTTGGAGCATATTTGGTATCGTTTCCAATAGAAAAACCAACATGGGGTCTAAATCCCAAATTTGACCCCTGGTTTGTTAAAAATTCATAACTAGTTGGAAATAGTAAAAATTTTGGAAAAATACTCTCTAAAAAGCCTATTGGAAAAGGAATCTTCTTGCCAAGTTTCAAATCATTTAGATTCCATCTTACTTGAGAGTATACATTTGAATTGTGGTCTTCAATTTGAAAAAAAACTTAGAAGTGCATGAACCAATAGGACCACATAGACTAACTTGGACTCCGCCGAGCCCAAGAGTTAGTTGATGAGGCGAGTCACCTTTTGGACCACCTTCCATTTACTTAATTGAAGAAATAGGTTAAAATTTATGAAAATATATCAAATAACCTGCATTTGGCTTGAAACTACTAGGTAGTTTCAACCTCTCCTGCAAAACCTGGTGTCTAAGCTTGCAGAGTAGTGTCAAACGATTGCGGCTGCGGGGTAATGGAACCAGAGGTGAAAGCCGAAGGAAGAACCTTGTAGTCCCCTCGTAAAGGACCACTCTGATTAACAAGGCCTTAGCCTTGTTCTGCTTGACTACACCAACCCTTTGAGTTGGTGTATGCAAGAAAGAAGGTCATTAGAAGCTAAACTTGTGGGACCTTGGGAGTCGAACCCAAGGAGGCAAAGGCGATTCTTGCCCGACCTTTCTTCCCAACCTTCTTCCACTCAATTAGCTGAGATGGCTAATCTCGGTACTCAAGTTGGTTAGAACCCAATGGCTCATCTGGAAGCCAGGGTCGAGGAAACTAAACAAAAATATGAGCAGAGCATTGACAGGATTCTCACAACACTTGATAGGATGCGGCATCCACCACGTGGAGAACAATTGTGGGACTTCTACGATCCGACGACAACAATTATAGCACCTCAGGTCCAGATTCCCGCAGGCGGAGATGCATTCGAGTTGAAGCCGAATATCATAAGTCTGATTTAGACTCATTTCCATGGAAACTCAAATGAGGATCCCTTCCAGCACATCGAAGATTTGAGTTGGATTGCAGAGTCAGTTTGACCTAGGAATATAGATATCGAAATTGTTCTCATGAAGCTTTCTCCTTTTTCTCTCAGGGATAAAGCTGCTTATTGGTTCAAGACTATCAAGAGGCCAATTGGAGTCTGGGAGGAATTACGTCACGAATTCCTCCAAAAGTTCTTCCTGAATGGTCAAATAAATGCTATGAGGCGTGCGATCACGACCTTTGCCCAAGGCCCTGGAGAGAAGCTACATGACGCCTGGGATAGATTCCACGATCTTCTCAGGAAGTGCCCACACCATGGTGTACCCAAATGGCACCTCGCTCAAGTTTTTTACCATGGGCTGGATGACACACATCGGTACCTGGCCGATGCATCTAGTGGTGGGAGTTTCCTTGTGAAAAATGTGAACAACGCATTTGAACTGTTTGAGTCCTTAGCAGAGAATTGGATGAATGCCACCTGAATGAACTAGTTCTAGCAAACCTGGACAGCAACAAGTCAGTGTCCACGAAGCTCAAGCTGAGTTTGCCCAAGCCGACATGGACATTATCACCAAAAAGCTGGATAAGGTGGATCTGCTCGATAAGAAGCTCGATGAATTAATGTGAGCAAGATCTGGATCATCTGGCAACACTGCTCCATCTTACTCCTCTCAAGCATCCCGTGCCCCCTTTGCTTGTACATATCCGCTCACTTGGGATGTTTTCTCTCCATCTTTACAGGATCCTGCGTACCAAGAACCTGTGAACAATGTGGATCTGGTGCCATACAATTAGGGTTACACACCACATGACGATGCGAGTGCATATTGTTTTGATGAATTTACATCTGAGACATCTTTGGACTATGAAGATGTCAATTCTATTCAGGGTTACGGGCGTAACAACCCATATTCAAAGATGTATAACCTTGGTTGGCGCTAGCATCCCAATTTCTCCTAGTCTGGCAACCCACAGAGATCAAGTCAAGCTCCACACTACCAGACCAGGCAATACGCGGATGTGTAGAACACATACCCAAGGTTGCAGCCATTCCCATTGCAGCAACAGACACACTCTATCTACCAACCGCTGCACCAAGCTACCAACTACCCTCCAAAGTAGGTCAACCCTTTTGGGACTCTGAAGGAGGAATTACAGGCATCAATTCGGAAATCTACTCATGACAACCTGCAAATAATGAAGGCAATGGTTGATCAAATTCAAAGCATACAAAACATGCAAAACTAGATGATGTAGGAGCATAGGTCACAGGGAACTTTGCCCTCCCAACCTATCCCAAACCCGAGATATGTGCAGAATCAGGCACCCTGCCTAGATTCCAAGCACCACAGGGGTAGGCACATGCTATTTTGCAAGCACCTCCCACACCACCTGGTTATGGGCTCGATCAGCCACCTTTGTTGCCAAACCCTGTGTATTCAGGCCAAGCCGCTCCTCTGCCACCTCATTGATAGTATGCCGATGCAAAAGCTGTCACCCTAAGGAGCAGAAAGACTACATAGGACCTGCTACCTAGGAAAGCAAGAAATGATTTTTCCTACTCTATACCTGAAGATGGCTCACAACCCTCTTCCTCTCTCAAGCCATCTTCATTAGATAAAGAAAAGAAGCCCCTAGACCTTGTGATTCCTATCTGTTTTTGTGAATTGAGATCAATGTTAAAGCAATGCATCGTAGTATAGTTGAAATCGCTTGAAAACAAATAAATTTTATTACTCGAAATTGTAAATCCGAGGTCGAACATAGGGAGCAAATTGGGGTCTAAAAATCAAGAGCACAACTTTAAGATTGAATATAATATGCAATGAAAACCAAAGTATAGTGCAAAAACACAATGTCGATGTATAAGAAGAAGCATAAAAAATATGGACGTCTGATTTTGAAAATCACACGTCTTAAATATGAAATTGCTACAGTGCTTCAATTGCTTGGCTGTTTGTCTTTGATCTCCTTCTTCTTCTTTCTTTTCTTTCTTCTATTCTGTGTCTCTGACGGCCTTCTTTCTTCTTGGCTTCTTCTTCTTTCTTCTCTGATTTCTTTCTTTGCTCTGGCCCTTGTCTTCTTCTTCCTCTTCTTTCTCCTTTCCTTCTGTCTCTGACTTCAGCTCCTCTTCAGCTTTCTCCTCTTCAGCCTTGCTTTCTCCTTCCTTAGCTTCTCTGGTTGCCACCCTTTCCTTCCTTGGCTCCCTCTTCTTCTCCTGAGAGCAAAACCTACCCCTACCCTCCCTTGTGATCTCTCTTCTTCCTTCTCTCCTAGGCTCGCTCTCCCAAAGCCTTCTCGGGTTATCGGGTCGAGTATGCACGCTTGGGACCAGGCCCATCGGCGTGCGTGGTGGGTGAGGAGTGTAGTCTAATCGGGTATACGGGTCAGGGCTAGGTCCACAAGCAGTAGGGTCATGGACGAGGCAGTGAGGGTGAGTGGGACCTCACCCCATGGTCGGGAGGCGATAAGCCTCTGTGACTTTTTCAACTTATATCACTGCGCCGGCTCATGATCTTCTGAGGTGGGACTATGTTGTCCCACCTTCTTCGCGAGCACCCATAGCAGATGTTCTCCTCTAATTGCAGCAGCTACGTGGGCATTGACACCAATTGCTGGGTTGAAGATGTGCGCGAAAGGAATCCGTACAACCTAGGACTTCTTGCCTGGAGTAAGGAGTCCTGGATGAAGCTTCCAAGCAAGCTTCGTGCTTCATTAATGGCAGTGAAGGCCTCGAACCCTGTCAACGAGAAAACAACCTCGTGGCCTCATCAGAACATGCACGGAGCTTCGCCTGAACACGGTGAAGGTGGTACGGTGGTCGACGTGGAGTGGGGTGGCTTGAGCATGCGTGCCTAGGAAACCCTGTGCATGCGAAAGTAGGTGTGTTCAGGGGAAGTGCTGGGGGCTTGGAGCGGTGAGTGGAGTGAGGGGTTAGGGTCAGTGAGGTGTGACAGTGCTCATGAGATAGTTGGCGAGGTGGATGGAAGGGTGGAGGGGTGGGAACACCTCGCCGGAGGTCTGGCTGGAGATGGAGAAGGTGACGGTGGTTTGTGAGTGTCGAGGTGTATTTGCAGAAATAAATGGTAGAAAAATGATGAGAAGAGAGAGAGGACTTAATTGAGTATGGGTAGACGAAGGGGGATGCAGAGGCGGCCAGCTCGTACTACCGTCACCGGAGATGAAGGACCCAGTTGGAGGAAGAGGTGACGATGAGGGGGTTGTAGGGACGTCAGCTGGTGCGGTCGATGTGGACAAAGAGGATAAAGAGAACTCTACGACTGGTATTGTGGCAGAGCGACTAGAGAGAGAGAAGGGTTGCCGGAGCTTGCTGGGATGCTGACCATAGGGGAAGAGATGAATTAGGAGGTATCTCAAGCCAAATTCAAGCTTAGGAGGTACAGAATGATCTGGGAAGGCTTTTATTGACCTTGGCAGGAGGTCTTATGCTTGGAAGCCAAGCTTCCAAGCATGGTCATGTCTCTGGAGATGGAAACTCAGAGAGACCCAAATCTCTCATGCATTCGCATGAGAGATTGGGTAGGAATTAGGGCTTGATAATGGGTTCACATGAGAGGAGATTTCTTAGAGAATCTCCCTTTCAATTTTGAAAGGGATTCTCTAAGGAATCGAGGAGTTCTTTCCCTTGATACCTCGTCGGAGTAGGATTCCCTTCGCCGTAATTTTGGAGGGACCTAATTGCAAAGAACGACAAGGAAGTTGGGGGGTTTTTGTAGAGGTTTTCAAAAGTTAGGGGTAGAAATGTAATTGGGCTAGACCTATTTGCAAAGTAGGTCAAGGTGAATTCCCTTTAGGTCCAAATTTTGGTACAAACATAATTTTGACCTAAGAAATACAATGGTGAAGTTGGATTTTAGGTTTGACTACGTTTGACTAGGAAATTTATACAAAAATCCAATTTTGGCCAAACATTTGACTCGGACCCCAATTTAGGTGAAAATTGGTTCTAAGGGCCGAATTGAAGGTTCTAAACCCTAAAGGATATTTTTCCATGAATTTTAGTGGGTTTAGGTGAATTTTATTTTGATCGAAACCTTGTTAAATTAAGTGGGTCTATTTTAAGGTTACAAGAAATCATTTAATTCCTAGAATTCACATGAACCCTTTTCTGTTTGAATCAACCCACTTTTTACCTTGTTAAGACCATTTGACCTGTGTTTAGCCCATGAGAAATCCCATTGCTGCACTATAATGGTAAAATTGTAGTTTTACCCCTTGTCTCTTGCTTTTCTTTCAGAAGGGTTATTCATTGAGTTAGGACCACCATTTGGTTATGTAGGAGTTTTTGTTCTCTTTTCTGGGTCAAAATGAGCTAGTTAGAGCTCATGATGGTGTTCCCATCATACCCCCATGCCTAGCTTTTGCTAGTCCCTTAGCAAAATTTTAAGGTTTTAACTTTTGTTCTAGACCATGAAATCCTTTGATGTTCATAAATTATGATGAGTGCTTTTTCTTTTCTTTTTGATTAGGTTAGAATGCTGACAATAAGCCTAGAGGTACTCAAGTATCAACCAAGATCCAGACCTGACCAGCTCTAGCCTTGGTCCTTAGCGAAGGTTTTTAAGGCCCACAGGAACTATCCTAAGGTTCGTTGGACTCCGTTGTTAAAGCACCTGTGCTTGCAATGTATTTTAGCCTCAGTTCAGTTTGCAGTGCATTTTTTGTAAGAGAGAGACAAAGGATTTATTTGTTTGGAGAGTTTTCTCTCTCTTTTCTTTTTATTTCTAGCTTCGAATTGGCTTCTCAACATGGTCTGTATCGGATTCCTCGTCCCCATCATCAATCCTCGAAGGGTCTCTAGCAATCGATACTTTGTGATAGCACCGCCCATGGTGACCCCCAAAACCTTGGCTTTCAAGATTTCGAGATAATCCTCCCCATGGCATTCTGTAGCTAAAACCAAACCCTGGCTATCGACATTTCATGATAATGCCACCCATGGCATCTGAACTAGCACATGGTGCTTACGTGCCCCTGGTAGGATATGTAAATATCCTAAGAGACAAGCACCGGGGAGACGATATGTTATTACACATCTTCGAGGGGAATTTCCGACCTCTTCGCTCCGGGAACTTGTCCAAATCAACTTGTGTTGATCGGCCACTCCTGATCTAGGAAACTTTTTCAGAACACTTAAATGCTTTTGTGTGATTTTGATAGTTATGCGCATTGAACCAAACTGTGTGTGGATTGGGGTGCTTAGGTTACCGAGTCCCGCAAACCAAAGGTCAGTTAACAAGGCTGAATACTCCCTAAGCCTTAGTCCTAATACTTAAGCTTCGCATTTTCCCCAACCTCTTGAGGACTATCCAGATCTTAGTGGATACTTGAATTTTTAAGCCTAAGAGCCTAGCCTAAGAGGCCTAAGATCAGCGTTCCTACTAATCTCTTTTGTGTCTCATTAGCACTTTTTTCCTTCATTTCTCTTTTTCTTGATATGGTCTAGAACTTCGGTTAATCCCTTAATTTCTTACTATTGACTATCTCTTTTTTCTTTTTCATTTTTGTGCTCTTTTTTTGACATTTTGCTCTTTCCACCTCATTTTCTCCTCATGATTTGTATGGCCTCAAAATTTTCTCTTCCCTCAGTATTTTTTAATTCTTTCTCAAGATTTTTTCATTTTTTTGGTTTTTTTGTGATATGTGATTTTTTTTTTGTTGAAAGCTTTTCTTGTGAGATGAGTTTTCATGGTGTTTTGCACTTTCATACCCCCCATGCCTACAATTTTCAATGTCCCCATTGTAAATTAGGTGGGTTCGAATTCAGCTTAGATCATTCATTAGAGCAGGTTTTTGGTGGGCGAACGGGTTGAGGTGACTGTTGTGAACGATTTCCAGACTCGAGTACGAGTACCTGAGGTGGGGTTGGCTGTTCTAATGGATGAACCCTAAAGTACAATATGAATTCAGCATAGGAATGTCAAGAAAGGTTTCAGGTTTTTCAAGAATGATGGGTTGCCTCCCATTAAGCACTGAGTTTTATGCCATCGGCTGGGCGCAATGAGCTCAGGGAGAATGAAGGGTAAAGGATATCTCAGCCAAATTTGTATCAGTCAAGTTAATGAACGGTTTGAGTCTCTAACCGTTCACGATGAAAGGTTCGAAATCATGGTTGAGTGGACTGATGTCAATGGCTCCATTTCAAAGATTCGTCGGACTAGGTAGGGTCCGATCCATTTTGATCGTAGCTTTCTTAGGAACAGATTAAGCTTGGCATCGAAGAGTAGGACTTTTTGACCAGGATGGAAGATCTTTCTAGATATGTGCTTGTCATGAAAGGCCTTAACCCACTCTTTGTAAATTTGTGAGTTCTCATACGCGTCGTGGCATAATTCATCGATCTCGCTCATTTGAAGCTTTCTATGGGTTCCTGCCTTAGAAAGATCTAGGCTGCAGCTCTGTACTACCCAATAGGCTTTGTGCTCCAATTCGACGGGGAGGTGACATTCCTTCCCGTACACCAATCTGAAGGAAGACATACCTAATTGGGTTTTGTGGGAGGTTCTATAAGCCCACAAAGCTTCCGGAAGTCAGGATGGCCAGTCCTTCCTGTCAGGTTGAACAGTAACCTGGAGGATTTTCTTGATCTCCCGATTTGATAGCTCAACTAGACCATTAGTTTGGGGGTGGTAAGAAATAGAGATTCGATGTGACACCCTGTATTTGGTCATCAGTGACCTGAACTGAGCATTCGTGAAATGGGTCCCTCCATCAGAAATTATAGCACGTGGAATCCCAAACCGTGAAAAGATGTTCTGATGAATGAATTTGATAACTACTTTATGATCATTGGTTTGGGTCAGAATGGCTTTGATCCATTTGGACACATAGTCAACAGTGAGTAAAATGTACTTGAAGCCGTCCGAAATAGGGAAGGGTCCCATGAAATTAATGCTCGTTAAAGGCATTATGTCATGATGGCTCATGTTGCCCAAGGTCTGGCAACGAGTACATGCCTTACAGTGATTGTACACATCTTTGAAAATTGTGGGCCAATAGAAGCTGCACTGGACGACTTTCGTTGAGGTTTTGTGACCTAAAAAATGTCCACCGCATGCCTGGTCATGGTAGAAAGATAATATGTCTTGAATTTCCGCTTCCGTGACACATCGTCAAATAATCTGATCAGCACCGATGCGAAAAAGATGCAGGTCTTCCCAGAAGTAATACTTGGCATCGGAAAGCAATTTGTCCTTCTTGGCCTTCGACCAATCGGATGGGATCTGATGTGATGCCAGGTAGTTTACTATATCAGCAAACCATGGAAGCCCTGTATTGATAGTCAGAAGGTACTCATTAGGAAAATGTTCCATGATGGTTTCGGAAGGGTCGATGATCTCAGAAGGAAGGTGGGACAAGTGATCAGCTACCACGTTCTATTTTCTCACCTTGTTGCGAATCTCGAGGTCAAACTCTTGCAACAGCAAGATCCAGCAGATTAATCAAGGTTTTGCGTCCTTCTTCGCAAGGAGATGCCTCACAGCTGTGTGATCCGAGTAAATGATAACACGGGAACCCAGGAAATAAGATCTGAATTTTTTCAAAGCAAATACTACGTCTAGCAGCTCTTTCTCAATAACTGTGTAGTTACGATGAGCCTCATCAAGTGTCTTACTAGCGTAGTAGATGATCACAGGTTTCCCGTTAATTTTCTGCCCAAGTACCACTCCTACAGTGAAATTCGATGCATCGCACATGATCTCAAAGGGTTGAGACCAATAAGGGGACTGTAGGATCTGGGCTTGGGTAACTCGGTCACAGAGGATTTCAAATGTTGAGTACATTCCTTGGAGATTTTGAAAGGTACAACCTTAGAGAGTAGAGAGGTTAGGTGGAGTGCGATTTTAGAGAAATCAGGAATAAATCAACGATAAAAACCGATGTGCCCCAGAAAAGATTGGATGTCCTTGATCGAGCTAGGCATAGGGAGTTTGGAAATCAATTTCACCTTGGCTCGATCGACTTGGATGCCTTTTTCTGAAATAAGATGTCCTAGGACAATTCCTTTAAGCACCATGAAATGGCTCTTTTCCCAGGAAAGAGCCATATTCATGTCAATGCACCGCCTGAGGATTTGGACCAAGTGCATGAGACAATTGTCAAATGATTCTCCGAATACTGAAAAGTCATCCATGAAGACTTCCAGATAATTGACCGGTCGATCTTTCGCTTTTAAGTCGTTTGTAGTTTAATGTGGTGGAAAAATCGACTAATCAATTTTTAATAAGAAATAACTACTCGCAGAGGAGCGGGTCGTATCCACAGGGAGGCAATAACGTATTAAAATTTGCGCCACTTAAAAATGTTTGTTCGGAGTCAATTTGGACAAGAACCAAGCCAAGATTGCCTTTAGATTAAGGTTTAAGCAAGAAACAATGCTGAAATGGCAATTATGAGAAACTACAGGATATTTTCCGCAATGTAGAGTGAATAGAATATGATTAAAATGTGGCAATGGCAGAAAATGTAAATTTTAATTAAAGTTTTACTGTAGCAAAACAGGGGAATTTTTCCCCGTTGTCTTGCGCGACGAGTAGCCGATGGCAGGGCGCGGGAATCTCGGAGGAGGTCCCTTGGATCAAGGGCTTCGAATCGGTGGTGGCGGCGAGTCGCGCGGCGGTCGGAGGTGGCCGGACGAGCTCCGGCAGAGGTGCTGCAGCCGGCAGCTTGCGCAGCCTGTTGGCGTGAAGTCCGCCGCCTGCTGCTGCTGCGGGGGTGCCTGCTGCCGCTGCCGTGGTGGTCGGTTGGGCGGTCTGCAGGTGGTTGTGCGTGGGTGCGCGGAGGGTCTGCAGGAGGGCGCTGGCGCAGTTGTGCGTGGGCGGTGGTCTGCAGGAGGGCGCTTGCGCGGTGGTCTGCAGGCGGTTGGCGTGTGCGGTGGAAGCTGCAGGCGGCTGTTGGAGGATGCTGCAGGCTGGTCTGCAGGCGTTGGAGGAGAGCGCGGGCTGATCTACAGGCGTGCGCAGGTCTGCAGCCGGTGAGCGGTGGAGGGTGCAGGCGGTCTGGTGGCCGGTTGGAGAGTGCAGGTTGAGGAAGTGGAGGTGAGCGGGTAACTTCAGACGTCTGGGAAATTTCCCAGAAGTCTTAAGTTACTGAGAGGGTGGCTGATCAGTAGCTCGGTGGTGGTGGTCTGCGACGACGGCGAGGGAGTTGCACGCTAAGGTGCTCACGGTAATGCAGGCGAGCTCCGGATGGCGGTGTGGCCTGTCACACCACACGCCCACGGTGGTGGAGACTCGCCGCCACGGTAGAGGCCGGCAGTGTGGAGTGGAAGAGAGAGGTTCTCTCTGCACAGTGGTGGGTCGGTGGCGGAGGCCTTCTGAGCTCGGCTGCCTCCGTGCTCCTTTTGTAGTGGCCTGAACAAATTTGAAATCAGCGGCCGACCAGATCCACCGTATCCGCTCCCCCTTGAATGGCTCCTTCACTGCATCACCCGGGCGTTGGAGCGGCAGCCAGCCGTTCTGAAAGAAGACGAATAAAGAAAATATTATTAAAATATTAGGGTTATTTATGTATAGACCCTCAACTTCTATGTTAATAAAAACAATATACCTAATTGGTTATCTAATTAGATGAATGCTATTTTAAGCTAATTCTAAATGCACTTAAGATATGAATGCAATGTATGGATTATGTAATTAGATTAAAACTATGAATTAATCTATTTACATCCTAATTTATACTAAATAAATGTTAGAATTAACCTAATGTGTAGGCACTTAAATACTTAAATAGCCCACAACTATGGGCTAATCAAATACCCCCATGCCTAGTTTTTGCTAGTCCCTAGCAAAATTAAGCGAAACCTAGCACTCTAAGTAGACTAGTCAACTCACTTAGTCTTCCTTCAGAAGCATATTAAGTTCAGGTTCTAAACCCAAGGTTCCTAAGTAGTTGCTAAGTTACAGACTAGGTCGGCTAAAGACGAGTTGCAAGCACAAGTTTCCTTGATTTCTGACTCTACCCTAAAGTTTATTGATCCCTGAGATTAAAGCATCCGTGCTTTTGCATTGGTCCGAGTTATTTGAGTTAAAGGAATTTTTTTTTTTTTAATATATATACTTTTTTTTTTTGTTTGATTCTTCTAGGTCTAACCTCAGATCAGCTATCAACACGGTCTGTGTCGGATTCATTGTCCCCATTACCATACCTCGAAGGGTGCCTGGCTTTCGATGCTTCGAGATAGCACCGCCCATAACGACCCCAAGAACTCCTGGCAATCGACACTTCGAGATAGTATCGCCCATGGATTTCTTAAGCGAATTCAGGCCTATGGCAATCGGCACTTCGAGATAGGGCCGCCCATGGTACCTGAACTGCGCAATGCGCTTACATGCCCCCAGTAGGATGGATATCCTAAGAGACAAGCGCCGAGGTGGTAATATGTTACCATCGCATCCTCAAGGTGAGTATATACTCGACCACTCCTGCGGCGGGAACTCTTCTAATCAAAATGTGTTTTCAAGCCTCTCTTAAGTCAAAACTAAGAGAACCAAATCTCTTTTCAGAAATTAAGTTAATTACCAGACCAAGTGTGAAAAATTTGGATGCTTGGGTTACCAGGACCCGTAAACCAAAAGGTAGAATAAGACTCCAGGTACTACCCCACCTTTTAACTCAAACCCTAGCTTCCCTTCCTCAACCTCTTGAAGAATGGTCCGCAACTTAACTCCTACTTAAGTTTTTAAGTCCACAAAGGACCCTAAAGGTCTAAAGCTAGTAGCTTATTTAGCTTCTAAAGTTTGACCCTAGAATTAATTTAGTCTACGCTAGAGTTCTGATTTGCTTAAGAATGTAGGACTTAGCCAGTGTAAACGTAAAGCGGCAACCGGGTTTGTTATAACGTTGTAGTAAAGCCGGTTGTTACCAACGTTTCATATAAAGTTTTTTTACTCGGAAAAATGAAAGAGTTCCCGAGGTCGAACTCAGGGAGCAAGTTGTATTCTAGAGATATACATGTTTCTTTTACAAAAATAAAGAGAGAGAGAATTTTTTGTTCTCTTTGTTCTGCAGAGGGGGGTGCTCTTCTTTCTCTCTTTCTTTAGATCTCCTTCTTTCTCTCTGTTCAGGTGATATTCTTCTCTTGCAATGGTGGTGCTCTTATTCTTCTTCCTGCTGTTCTTCCGCTGGTGATGTTCTTCTTTCTTCAGAGCTCCTTGTTCTTCTTCTTCTTTGGTTTTCTGCCTTGACCTCTCTTCTTCTTCTTTCGCGTTGGCCGTTGCTCTTCCTTCTTCTTCAGCCTGTCTTCTTTCCTGCTCTGGCTGCTGACCTTCCGTCGTCTGCCCCGGTGCTGAGACGACTTAACGATGCCTTTGCTACAGTGCAGCAGCTCCTTCTTCTTCAGCGGGTCTGCTTCTTCTTCTTTGGCCTGCGCCGCGGATGCTACAGTGCCGCAGCTCCTTCTTCTTCAGCGGGTCTGCTTCTTCTTCTTTGGCCTGCACACTTCAGAGTTTTTTCGTCAAGAGGCAAAACCTACTCTACCCCCCTCCCCCGCGTCTCTCTTTCTCTCTGAAACCACTCTTGGGAAAGCTCTCCCAGAGCTACCGGGTAATCGGGTTCGGGTCAGGCCCGGGTCCAGGCCCACCGGCGTGCGTGGTGGGCGAGGAGTGCAGGTCAGTCTAATCGGGTCGGGCCAGGTCCGCGGAGCGTGGTCACGGACGAGGCCGGGTCGGGTCGGGTGAGAGGGACCTCACCCCGTGGTCAGGAGGCAGACAGCATAAGGCACTTTTTGCCTTTATGCGTCCGCGCGCCTCCGAGAGGTTCCGAGGTGGGACTAAATGTCCCACCCCAATTGAGCGCGCGTCGCGGATGGAGCTGTGGGCGATCGTGGCTTCCCGCGCGGCCTTCGCCCCGTCTGTGAACCAGGGACGTTTCGCGGAGAGTCCCTGCGCAACCTGGGAGTCAACCCTGGGCGAAGGCGTGCCTGCACCTGCAGGTGAAGCAGCTCTGCCTGCGCAGTAATGGCGACGGCGGGCGAGTCACCTGGTCACAGAAGAACGGCCTCTCGGCCAAATCAGACAGGCGGGAGACCTTCGCCGTGGCACGGCGAAGGTGGTCAGGGGGTCTGCAGGGGGCGAGGTGGAGCTAACAGGTCGTGCTAGGTCAAACTGTGAGCGAGGAAGTGGGTGTGTTCGGTGGATCTGCAGAGGGTGTTTGGTGGGAAGTGGAGGGGCGGAAGAGGATCAGGGTGAGGAGGCGGAGGTTCTGCGGTGGTCGGCGAGCCGTGTGGGTCGCTGAGGTGATGGGAGCGGCTCGCCGGAGGGTGGTCGGAGGCGGAGAGGATGAGGGTGAACAGGAGCGGTCGAGGGTTTAATTGACTAAATTGAAAGCGGGGAAAGAAAGAGGAGAAGAAGGGGAGTAGGTCTAACTTACTTGCAGGGACGAAGGGGGAGGAACAGGGCGACAGTCGTATCGACTGTCGCCGGAGAAGACGATGCTCAGGGAGAGGGGCGGCGGCGAGCAGAGGGCTGGAGAGGCGGCAGCTGGGTGCGGCGTGGCGCGGGAAGAACAGGGGAGGAAGTCTCTGCTGCTGGTATTGCGGCAGAGCGAAGAGGTGGAGGCGGAGGAAGTCGCCGGAGCTGGTGAGCGTCTGCCGGAGGAAGAAGAGAAGAAAGCTGGGGGTTTTCTCCGTCAGATCCAGGCTGCCCTCGTCGGTGGAGCGGCGGGGGGTATTTATAGGGATGAAGCAGGGAGGAAGGCGGAGGGAGACGACGTGTCTCCCTCGCCGGAGAATGGTCGGAACATGAACCCATACCGTCCGTGCGTTCGCACGGCCAGTATGGTGGCCTACAATGACCAGGGGGGTGCTCCTGCGACGGCTGACGACGCAGGGCACCCCTGGTTTACTTGCCAGGTCCCTCACCTCACCCTGCGCGGCGCCATGCTCCGCGCAAGGTCGCCGGAGCATGGTGCTGGCAGGGTTTTGCAGGAGGGACCTGATTGCAAAGAACGAAGGAGAGTTAGGGGCCAAAATGCGAGGGTTCAAAAGTTGAGGGCCAAAGAGTAAATATATGAGGACCAAAGTGTAAAGTCGGTCAAGGAGGTTTCTTCTTAGGCTCAAGTTTTTATACATGACTAATTAGGACCTAAGGAATCTGATGGTGAATTTTATTTTCATCTTAAACCTTGTTTGACCAGTCAATTTGCGCAAAAACCCAAATTAAGTTATTAATTGGGCATGGTTCTCAATGTAGGTCAAAATGGGTTCTAAAGGCCAAATTGAAGGTTCTAAACCCTAGAGATTATTTTTCTATGAGTTTTAGAGGGTTTATTATATTTTTACTTTGCCTCGAACCTCATGAATTGAAATGGGTTGTTTTAGGGTTACAGATTTAGTCTCTTGGAATTGCTGTAGCCCTTGCTAGATCATTTCATCCCACTTTTATTCTTATTAAGCTGTTTTGACCTATGTTTGGGCCCTGAATTACCCTGTATGCAGATTATACTGGTAAAATTGCACTTTTACCCCTTATGACTTGTTTTCTTCTCAAACTCAGAATTCTCTGAGTTAAGCCTTTCCTTGAGATATGTAGGAGCTTTTATCCTTTGTATTGGGTCAAAATGAGCTAGTTATGGCTCATGATGAGGTTCTCATCATACCCCCATGCCTAGCTTTTGCTAGTCCCTTAGCAAAAACTTAAGGTTTCAACCCTTGCTCTAGACCATGAAGTTTTCAATAGTTTTAGATAAGTGCCTTCATAGATTAGGTTAGAATGCTGATCATAGGCCTAAAAGGTACTCTAGTACCAATCAAGATCCAAATCTGTCTAGCCTTAGCCTCAGTCTTTTAGCAAAGGTTTTTAAGGCCCACAAGAACTAACCTAAGGTTTATTGGACTTCGTGGTTAAAGCACCCGTGTTTAAAATGATTTTAGCCCTGGCTCGGTTCGCAGTGCGTTTTGTAAGAGAGAGATAGAAAGTTTTTCTGTTTGGAGAGTTTTCTCTCTCTTTTTCTTTTTAGTTCTAGCCTAGGATTGGTTTTTCAACACGGTCTGTATCAGATTCCTTGCTCCCATCATCAATCCTCAAGGGTTCCTGGCGATCGATGCTTCGAGATAGCACCGCCCATGGAAACCCCCGGAACCCTGGCTATTGAGATTTCGAGATAATCCCATCCATGGTATTCCGTGGCCGAATCCAGACCCTGGCAATTGACACTTCGAGATAATGCCATCCATGGAATCTAAACCAGCAGAGTGCTTACATGCCCCCCCGTAGGATATGTAAATATCCTAAGAGACAAGCACCGAGGAGATGATATTTTGTTACGCGTCTTCGAGGGGATTTCCCGCCTCTCCGCGCTGGGAACTCGTCCAAATCAACTTGTGTTGATCGGCCATTCCTATTCTAGGTGTTCTTTTCAGATTTTTGCGACGCTTCTGCGTGATTCTGATTTTTACGCTTACTGAACCAGGCTGTGTGTGAGATTAGGGTGCTTAGGTTACTGAGTCCTGTAAACCAAAAATTAGTTAACGAGGCCGAATACTTCCTAAGCCTTAGACCTAATACTTCAGCTTTTCATTTTCCTCAACCTCTTGAGGAGTGTCCAGATCTTAATGAGTACTAAGAGTCTATTCAAGAATGCCTAAGGTTTGCATTCTTACTAATCTTATTGTGCACTTTTCAGTTATTTTTTTTTGAATGAGGTCTAGAACTTAGGTTAATTCCTTAGTTTCTTACTAATGACTATCACTCTTTTTTTCTCATAATTTTGTGCTCCTTTTTCATTTTGTTTCTTTTCTCCTTCACAAAATTTTCCTTCTCCTCTTCTCCTTTTATTCTTTTTCGAAGAATTTTTTAATTTTTATGGTATTTTTGGCATATGTGAATTTTTTGTTTGAAACATTTTCTTACAAGTTTTTGCACTTTCCTACCCCCCCATGCCTAAGATTTGCAATGTCCTCATTGTAACCTAGGGGGTCTTAGTTCATTCCTTAAGACAGAAATTTGGGTGAGTGGATGGGTCGGGTTGAATTTTTGCGGACGATTTCAAATTTCAGATGCGAACATCTGAGTTGGGGTCGGCTGTCTACAAGGGTGAACTTCAAGTGCTGAAAGGTGTCAGAACAAGTTTCAGGTTTTCAAAGAGAATGACGGGCTGCCTCCCGTTAAGCGCTGAGTTTTACGCCATCGGCTGGGCGCAATAAGCTCAAGGGGAATGGAGGATATAAGATGCCTCAGCCAAATCAGTAGAAGTTACATCAATGAACGGCTTGAGTCTCTGACCGTTCACGATGAAAGGTTCAGAATCGTGGCTGAGTGGACTGATTTCGATTGCTCCATTTCCAAAAACCTGTCGGACCAAATATGGTCCGACCCACTTAGATCTCAGTTTTCCTGGGAAGAGTTTGAGTCGGGCATCAAAGAGTAGGACCTTTTGACCAGGATGAAAGATCTTTCTTGAGATGTGTTTGTCGTGGAAGGCTTTAACCCGCTCCTTGTAGATTTGCGAGTTCTCGTACGCGTCTATGCGCAATTCATCGATCTCGCTGATTTGGAGTTTTCTGTGGGTCCCAGCCTTAGAAAGATCCAGATTACAGTTCCGTACTGCCCAATAGGCTTTATGCTCCAGTTCGACGGGAAGGTGGCATGCCTTTCCGTACACCAATCTAAAGGGAGACATGCCCAATTGGGTCTTGTGGGCGGTCCTATAGGCCCACAATGCTTCCGGAAGTCGGGACGACCAGTCCTTCCTGTCAGGTCGAACAGTGACCTGCAGGATTTTCTTGATCTCCCGATTCGACAGCTCAGCTAGACCATTAGTTTGGGGGTGGTAAGGAGTAGAGATTCGGTGAGACACCCCGTATTTGGTCATCAGTGACCTAAACTGAGCGTTTGTGAAATGGGTCCCCCCATCAGAGATTATTGCGCGAGGAATCCCGAACCTTGAGAAAATGTGTTGATGAATGAATTTGAGAACGATTTTGTGATCACAGGTTCGGGTCGGTATGGCTTCGATCCATTTGGACACGTAGTCCACAGCCAACAGAATGTATTCGAAACCATCCGAAATAGGAAAGGGGCCCATAAAATCAATCCCCCAAACATCAAAGATTTCGCATACTAGAATCGGTTGCATAGGCATCATGTCACGACGGCTCATGTTGCCCAAAGTCTGGCAACGACTGCATGCCTTGCAATGACTGTGTGCGTCTTTGAACAGTGTGGGCCAGTAAAAGCCGCACTGGAGGACTTTTGATGCGGTTTTATGCCCGGCAAAATGGCCACCGCATGCCTGGTCATGGCAGAAAGAGAGGATATTGTTGACTTCCCCTTCCGGGACACATCTCCGGATGATCTGATCGGCACCATGCGGAAGAGGTACGGGTCTTCCCAAATGTAATACTTGGCATCGGAGCGTAATTTGTCTTTCTTGGCCTTCGGCCAATCGGACGGGGTCTGATGAGATGCCAAGTAATTTACAATATTAGCAAACCATGGAAGGCTAGTACCAATAGTCAGCAGGTGCTCATCGGGAAAATGCTCAGTGATGGGTCCGGAAGGGTCTATCATTTCAGAAGGAAGACGGGACAAGTGATCAGCTACCACGTTTTGTTTTCCCGCTTTATCGCGAATCTCGAGGTCAAATTCTTGCAACAGCAAGATCCATCGGATCAATCGAGGTTTCGCGTCCTTCTTTGCAAGGAGATGCCTCACAGCCGTGTGATCTGAGTATATGATGACATGGGAACCCAGAAGGTATGATCTGAACTTCTCAAGGGCAAATACTACAGCTAGCAGCTCTTTCTCAGTAACTGTATAGTTACGCTGAGCCTCATCGAGTGTTTTGCTGGCGTAGTAAATGACCACAGGTTTCTTGTCATTTTTCTGCCCCAAAACCGCTCCTACAGCGAAGTCGGATGCATCACACATGATCTCAAAGGGTTGAGACCAATCAGGGGACTGTAGGATCGGGGCTTGGGTGACTCGGTCACGCAGGATTTCAAATGCTTGAGTGCATTCCTTGGAGATTTTGAAGGGAACATCCTTGGAGAGAAGAGTGGTCAGGGGGCGTGCGATTTTTGAAAAATCAGGGATAAATCGTCGATAAAAACCGACATGCCCTAAAAAGGATCGGATGTCCCTGATCGAGCTAGGCATAGGAAGGTGAGAAATCAGATTAACCTTAGCTCGATCCACTTGGATACCTTTCTCCGAAATTGAGTGTCCCAGGACAATTCCCTCAGGCACCATGAAATGGCTCTTTTCCCAGGAAAGAACCAAATTCACGTCGATGCACCGCCTGAGTATCTGGACCAAGTGTTGGAGGCAATCGTCGAATGATGCTCCGAAAACTGAAAAGTCATCCATGAAGACTTCCAGATAATCACCTACCATATCTGAGAATATGGCAAGCATGCATCGCTGAAAAGTAGCGGGTGCATTGCAAAGACCGAAAGGCATCCTTCGGAAAGCGTACGTTCCGAAGGGGCAGGTGAACGTGGTCTTTTCTTGGTCCTCAGGATGGATTGCCACCTGGTTATAACCGGAGTACCCGTCAAGGAAGCAGAAGAACCTATTTCCCGCTAGTTTTTCGAGGATTTGATCAATGAAGGGTAGTGGGAAATGATCCTTCTTCGTGGAGGAATTGAGTCGACGGTAATCTATACAGACTCTCCACGAGTTGGCTAATCGGGTAGGAATGATTTCTCCGGTCTCAGTCGTTATAGTGGTGAGTCCTGCCTTCTTAGGCACGACCTGAATTGGGCTCACCCAACGACTATCGGAGATCGGGTAGATGATCCCGGCATCTAACCACTTGATGATCTCCTTTTTCACGACCTCCTGCAGATTGGGGTTTAAGCGTCTCTGCATTTCACGAGAAGGTCGTGTGCCCTCTTCTGAATAGATATGATGAGTACAATAAGAGGGACTTATTCCAGTCAAATCATCGAGGGTCCATCCGATGGCTCTGCGATGTTGCTGGAGGACAACAATCAGACGGGATTCCTGTTCAGGACTGAGGTTGGAATTGATGATCACAAGAAGGGTCTGATTAGAACCCAAAAAGATGTATTTCAAATGAGCAGGAAGGGGTTTTAGTTCGAGGATGGGGTTTTCAGCAGCAGCGGGTGGTTCAGTATAGATGTGAGGTTCAAGGGTGGGAGTTACTGGGTTGTTCACATCTGGATTTGACTCCTCTGTTTGCGGGTCAAGATCTTTCTGTGGTTGATGAGGAATACTCAAGTCATTCTGGAGGTGTGATTCATCAACCAAAGTCTTGATGTCACAAATTTGCTCGATGACGCCGCAATTAATTCCTTGTTGGGCCTTAAATATATCAATTTTCAGTGTTTGATCTCCAAACTTAAGCTCTATTTGGCCCTCCTCACAGCTGATGTTGGCTCTAGCAGTAGCCAAGAAAGGTCTCCCTAGAATGATTGGTGTATCCCTAGGGTTCTCAGGTGCATCCATGTCTAAGACTATAAAGTCCACTGGAAAATAGAAATCCCGCACTCTCACGATAACATCCTCGAGAATCCCTTTTGGTGACTTTATAGATCGATCTGCTAATTGTAATGTCACCTCGGTTGGTTTCAGCTCAGATTCTTCCAGATGGTCAAGTAAGGATGTGGGTATCAGATTTATAGATGCACCTAAGTCTAACAATGCTCTATCAAATTGGGTACCACCTATCTTACAGGAGATCAGGGGAGTTCCAGGATCTTTTGCCTTGGGTGGGAGTCTACTAAGGATTACAGAGCTGGCTTGCTCTGACAGAACAATTGGGCTCCCTCCCTTGGTTCGCGGCTTACGCTGGGGTGTACATATATTCTTTAGAAATCGTGCGTAAGCTGGTACGTGGCGGATTGCATCCATTAAGGGGATGTTTATGTGGACCTGCTCAAAGAGCTTGACCAGGTCCTCCTCAGGGGCCACGGGTTTGGTGGTCTTCTTTCCCTTGGTCAGGGCCTCGGGAAACGGGATCTTGGTTGGTTCCTCTAGGATAGGTCCAGGTTGTGGGTCTGGAACAATGGTACCTTGGATAACTATCCTAGGGTCATGATTATCAGGCTGGGAGTGGTTTGGATAATGCGGGTCCTGAGTTGTCTTACCACTACGTGTTGTTACAGAATTTAATCCGGCCTGATTTTGGTTTGGGTTTTGTAGGAGGGGTGGTTGCTGCTGAAATCCCGCACGCGAAGTTGAGGCATCCATCTCGTCTGGAGATGGAGCAGTGGGGGCCTGATAAATCCATTGAGCGTGGCCTAAATTTGGATTCATAACGCGCTTCTGGGTTGGCACATTATTTGGGTTAGGAAGAGGTTGGGAAGGGAGTGTGCCTGGCTGGCGAGAATTTGCCAACTGGGCCAGCTGAGTTTTAACTTCAGTAAGCTCGTCCTTGTGCTGTTTTTGAATGGCCGCATTCGATTTTTGAATGTCAGCCAGAGTCTGAAGGATTAAGGACATTTGATCTTGATTTGGCCCTGATGGATAAGTAGGGTTGGGCCGAGGCTGAGGCGGCTGGTAGTGATGAGAGGGCTGTGGGCGGGACTGAAAAGGTGGTCTTTGGGTTTGGGAATTTCCCGCCCACTGAAAATTGGGATGGTTTCGCCATCCAGGGTTGTAAGTGTTGGAGAATGGGTCGTTCTGGATGGCGTTGAGGTCCTCGCAGGTCTGAGGAACCTCCTGAGAATCAGGGAAAGGGGGAATGGAGTTCCCCCGGCTGGTGAAGAAAGGATCGGATGATCTTCCAGTCCAAGAATCAGATGGGGATGGATATGGATCCATCCCAGGGGAGGATCGATGGAGGATATTTTGCACAGTTTCCTGTGTGGAAGGAGGTTGTGCAAAGGAGTTACGCGCAGAGGTGGCTCGCTGCAAGTGCTGAGTCAGCTCATCCACCTTCTTCTCAATAATTGAGACCTTGTCCAATCGACTGGCCATTAACTCCAGGTCGACTGATGCGGACAGGTCCTGCGTCTCATGTGCTCCCTTAAGATTCGTCGCTGCGCGGGTATTCGTCCTGTCGAATAATCCCATGGAGTCATTGTTGATGGAGTTCTCGCACATGTTTTCGAGAATCTCCCATACGGTGTCTTCATGTTGACCCATGATGTTTCCTCCGCAGGTTGCATTGACGAAAAGGCGGATGTCCTCACAGAGTCCCTGGTAAAAAGATTGGACTTGTTCCCATTTAGGAACTCCGTGATGGGGGCACTTCCTCATGAGATCCTGAAAACGATCCCATGCCTCATGGAGAGGTTCTCCTGATTGTTGGGTGAAGTGTGTAATCTGATGGCGCAAGGCGTTGGTCCGACCAACGGGAAAGAACTTTTTCAAAAACTCGGATTGAAGTTCTTCCCAAGTGTTGATCGGCCGGGTCTGAGTTTGATACCAATGGGCGGCCTTGTCCATAAGAGAAAAGGAGAACATCTTCATGAGAAGAATATCCCGATTTTGCGCATCTGATCCAAAAGTGTGGGCCAGATGCTTTAGCTGTTTGATGTGCTGGAAGGGATCTTCAGAATTAAGCCCATGGAATTTAGGTATAGCGTGAATCATGTTGGGCTTTAGTTCGGAATCAGGTCCTCCAATCGGGATTCTAACTCGAGGCTCAATGGCCACCGCAGCAGGATTGTAGTGGTCCCGCATCATAGGACGCTGTGGTGGGTGCACGAAGTTTTGGAAGAGGTCATTGAGTCGCTGGAGCTGGTGTTCCAGATTATTTTCTTCCTCAACTGGCTGAGCCATGATGGGGGAGGAAGAAGAA
Source organism: Thalassia testudinum (assembly GCA_037157565.1). Lineage (NCBI taxonomy): Eukaryota > Viridiplantae > Streptophyta > Magnoliopsida > Alismatales > Hydrocharitaceae > Thalassia > Thalassia testudinum. Next base: position 29,817,444 of record JAZHRO010000071.1, on the reverse strand, counting down.
CTTGGTTCTGATTCAGAAGAGAGAATAATGTGAGGGTGTTGCTGCACAAATACGGTCGTCGAGGCTTGGCCTTGACGAGAGCGAATTTCTAATGGAGGTCTTAAGGGTGGTCTTAGAGACCTCCTTCCGTACATGCACAGTTGGGAGAGGTAAGTTTAGAAGGTGCTGGACCCAATCAAGACACCCAAAAATGTGTTGGGTGACTATAGAGGTGCGGGGCAGATGGACCCCTTGATCAGAAAGATCGTCCACCTGAGAATTACCTGGGCAGCCAGAGAGGGAGAGTCCCGCGAAGACCCCTACACGGTAGAGCGTCCCCACGGGTTACAGGGTTCCCCCCACCCGACCTCTCTTGTCACTGCGGTTCCAGGTAGACCAGAATGGGGATCTTGACCTCTTAAGTCTACCAATTTTAAGATCAGGATGCTTAAGGTTTCACTTGAACTTTAGTCTATTTAAGTGCAAAGAGTGACCTAATTTAAGGTTGGTTGACCCAAGGGGTCAACTTTACCTATTGTTTTCTTTAAGAGCTTTTAGGTCCTGTCTTTTAGGGTTCAAGTGTTTAGAGAGAGCCAATTGTTTTAGGATTTTTCTTGTTAATTATTTTCAATCAATGGCTTGGGCACACCTCTCTTGGATTTCCTTAATTCTTGATTAAGGGGTGTGTCTCTACTGAAATCCTAATGTTTGACCTTATGTTGGCTCTACTTGGTCCATTTAATTCTTTGTTGGGCAATTAGGGCTCAAGCAAGAATGTGTTAGCCCTTAAATACCCTTAATAGTGTGCAGGAGTGATGAGTTGAAAACATGCAACTTTTTATGGTTACTAAGTATGGAAGACAGGTTAGCCCTATATTGCTTGTTCTTTTCTTTTCTTCCTCTTTAGAGTTTAGGGGTTAATAGTGAGAGGAAAAATTTACCTGTCTTCGGAGTGGTTGTCGTGTGGTTGCTTGTCTTCTTGAGTTCCTGTAGCTGCACAAAAGAGAGGAGATTATCAGAAATCAAAAGATACAGGAATGTTTACCTCTAGAATAGCCGTTGCTCCCCGGCAACGGCGCCAAAATGTAAACGTAAAGCGGCAACCGGGTTTGTTATAACGTTGTAGTAAAGCCGGTTGTTACCAACGTTTCATATAAAAATTTTTTTACTCGGAAAAATGAAAGAGTTCCCGAGGTCGAACTCAGGGAGCAAGTTGTATTCTAGAGATATACATGTTTCTTTTACAAAAATAAAGAGAGAGAGAATTTGTTGTTCTCTTTGTTCTGCAGAGGGGGGTGCTCTTCTTTCTCTCTTTCTTTAGATCTCCTTCTTTCTCTCTGTTCAGGTGATATTCTTCTCTTGCAATGGTGGTGCTCTTCTTCTTCTTCCTGCTGTTCTTCCGCTGGTGATGTTCTTCTTTCTTCAGAGCTCCTTGTTCTTCTTCTTCTTTGGTTTTCTGCCTTGACCTCTCTTCTTCTTCTTTCGCGTTGGCCGTTGCTCTTCCTTCTTCTTCAACCTGTCTTCTTTCCTGCTCTGGCTGCTGACCTTCCGTCGTCTGCCCCGGTGCTGAGACGACTTAACGATGCCTTTGCTACAGTGCAGCAGCTCCTTCTTCTTCAGCGGGTCTGCTTCTTCTTCTTTGGCCTGCGTCGCGGATGCTACAGTGCCGCAGCTCCTTCTTCTTCAGCGGGTCTGCTTCTTCTTCTTTGGCCTGCACACTTCAGAGTTTTTTCGTCAAGAGGCAAAACCTACTCTACCCCCCTCCCCCGCGTCTCTCTTTCTCTCTGAAACCACTCTTGGGAAAGCTCTCCCAGAGCTACCGGGTAATCGGGTTCGGGTCAGGCCCGGGTCCAGGCCCACCGGCGTGCGTGGTGGGCGAGGAGTGCAGGTCAGTCTAATCGGGTCGGGCCAGGTCCGCGGAGCGTGGTCACGGACGAGGCCGGGTCGGGTCGGGTGAGAGGGACCTCACCCCGTGGTCAGGAGGCAGACAGCATAAGGCACTTTTTGCCTTTATGCATCCGCGCGCCTCCGAGAGGTTCCGAGGTGGGACTAAATGTCCCACCCCAATTGAGCGCGCGTCGCGGATGGAGCTGTGGGCGATCGTGGCTTCCCGCGCGGCCTTCGCCCCGTCTGTGAACCAGGGACGTTTCGCGGAGAGTCCCTGCGCAACCTGGGAGTCAACCCTGGGCGAAGGCGTGCCTGCACCTGCAGGTGAAGCAGCTCTGCCTGCGCAGTAATGGCGACGGCGGGCGAGTCACCTGGTCATAGAAGAACGGCCTCTCGGCCAAATCAGACAGGCGGGAGACCTTCGCCGTGGCACGGCGAAGGTGGTCAGGGGGTCTGCAGGGGGCGAGGTGGAGCTAACAGGTCGTCCTAGGTCAAATTGTGAGCGAGGAAGTGGGTGTGTTCGGTGGATCTGCAGAGGGTGTTTGGTGGGAAGTGGAGGGGCGGAAGAGGATCAGGGTGAGGAGGCGGAGGTTCTGCGGTGGTCGGCGAGCCGTGTGGGTCGCTGAGGTGATGGGAGCGGCTCGCCGGAGGGTGGTCGGAGGCGGAGAGGATGAGGGTGAACAGGAGCGGTCGAGGGTTTAATTGACTAAATTGAAAGCGGGGAAAGAAAGAGGAGAAGAAGGGGAGTAGGTCTAACTTACTTGCAGGGACAAAGGGGGAGGAACAGGGCGACAGTCGTATCGACTGTCGCCGGAGAAGACGATGCTCAGGGAGAGGGGCGGCGGCGAGCAGAGGGCTGGAGAGGCGGCAGCTGGGTGCGGCGTGGCGCGGGAAGAACAGGGGAGGAAGTCTCTGCTGCTGGTATTGCGGCAGAGCGAAGAGGTGGAGGCGGAGGAAGTCGCCGGAGCTGGTGAGCGTCTGCCGGAGGAAGAAGAGAAGAAAGCTGGGGGTTTTCTCCGTCAGATCCAGGCTGCCCTCGTCGGTGGAGCGGCGGGGGGTATTTATAGGGATGAAGCAGGGAGGAAGGCGGAGGGAGACGACGTGTCTCCCTCGCCGGAGAATGGTCGGAACATGAACCCATACCGTCCGTGCGTTCGCACGGCCGGTATGGTGGCCTACAATGACCAGGGGGGTGCTCCTGCGACGGCTGACGACGCAGGGCACCCCTGGTTTACTTGCCAGGTCCCTCACCTCACCCTGCGCGGCGCCATGCTCCGCGCAAGGTCGCCGGAGCATGGTGCTGGCAGGGTTTTGCAGGAGGGACCTGATTGCAAAGAACGAAGGAGAGTTAGGGGCCAAAATGCGAGGGTTCAAAAGTTGAGGGCCAAAGAGTAAATATATGAGGACCAAAGTGTAAAGTCGGTCAAGGAGGTTTCTTCTTAGGCTCAAGTTTTTATACATGACTAATTAGGACCTAAGGAATCTGATGGTGAATTTTATTTTCATCTTAAACCTTGTTTGACCGATCAATTTGCGCAAAAACCCAAATTAAGTTATTAATTGGGCATGGTTCTCAATGTAGGTCAAAATGGGTTCTAAAGGCCAAATTGAAGGTTCTAAACCCTAGAGATTATTTTTCTATGAGTTTTAGAGGGTTTATTCTATTTTTACTTTGCCTCGAACCTCGTGAATTGAAATGGGTTGTTTTAGGGTTACAGATTTAGTCTCTTGGAATTGCTGTAGCCCTTGCTAGATCATTTCATCCCACTTTTATTCTTATTAAGCTATTTTGACCTATGTTTGGGCCCTGAATTACCCTGTATGCAGATTATACTGGTAAAATTTCACTTTTACCCCTTATGACTTGTTTTCTTCTCAAACTCAGAATTCTCTGAGTTAAGCCTTTCCTTGAGATATGTAGGAGCTTTTATCCTTTGTATTGGGTCAAAATGAGCTAGTTATGGCTCATGATGAGGTTCTCATCAGCCAGTTAAGCTCAAAACTTTTTTTTTTTTTTATATGTACAAATGTATGCAATTATGCTATGTATATCCCCAAGTACACCCCCCCATGCCTAAAATCTGCAATGTCCTCATTGCATAGAAGGATATTACCTGGGTCAAAGCTGGGCTGAATAGCCGAAGAACCTGCAAATCAGGTTCAAGAATTGCAGAAATAGGCCCTAAAAATGAGCAAAGCAAAGTTGGCCTAGAAAATAGGTAACCTAGGATGTTGGCGAGCTGATGATGAATCCCGATAGCAAATGCTCACCCAACTAAAATGGGAATGAAATCTTCCCAGGTCACCAGAAGAGGTTCTAAAGGATAAATAGTTAAAATAACCTCCAAAGGGGTAGGGGTAGGATGACAAGGATCCTCCAAAAAGAATGGGGAAGGAATGGTATAGAGATAAACCCCCAGGGTAATGGACTGACTAAAGAAATCATCAATCCATACCCGATACTCCATTACAGAAAATATTGGTCTGTTAAGCCCCCTAGTCAGAACAAAAATGAGCAATTCTCTAAGGCAAGGATCGTCTAGGGTGTCCAAGTTACGAGGTTGTGGGATGGCCATAAGATCTAGGTTGGGTTTAATCAGCTTGGTGTCCATCCCAAACACTCTTTCTAAATCCTCAATTTCATCCCTAGCATTCCTTGCACCATCACGTGGATCTTCCTACTCTTCATCAGGAGTCACAATTTCGCTTTCAGATATAAGCGAATCAGAGGGTGACTTCGAAGTGAATGAAGGCAGGTTGGAAGCAACAGATCTAGGGATTATCCTATCAATGTCATCCCCAGGTTTTTGTTCTTTACTCAAATCTTCCCCGGAGTCTATATGTGAATCCACATAAATCTTAGAAATTGCTTCCAAATTTTCCATCATTTTATCATGAGGAGAAATATCATCAATGGGTGTGCCAAGGAAACCTAATTTGGTCAAATTTGTGACATCCTTAGGGGCTAACTCTTCAAATAATACATAATCACCCTTAGTGTCACTCCAAATCTTGAATGTAGGTTCCTCATATAATTCATCTTCCTCCTCATCACACAATTCATCATGTACCCGAGGTCTAGAATCATTTAATATCTCAGCAGATCCCCTAGGGTGCTCTATCTGAGGTAAATTATTTACATTGGTTACATCAGACTCCTCAGATAGGTCAATTTCTTTAGGGTTAGGTTCCCTAAGGGTGGGTTTGAGTTCCATATCATGATCAGAAGGGAGGGTAGGATTAACAACTTGACTTTGACCCACTTCATCAAATGTCACAAAAATACTATCATCTGGGTCGAGGTCTTCCAATGGTACCATCATTCCCTTCTTTTGACTCCAATATAAATCAGGTGGATACTCAACCTTATCATCATCTTCCTCGGGTTGCCACCATTCTTCATCCAATGCATAGCTACTTTCATGTGTTTTTTCCTCCCACCTAAAGTGTAGATCTCTCAAGGAAGTGTCATCTAATGGGGAGGTTTCAAAATCGATCCTCGAAAAGTAGCTATTCTCCCCAGAATTTCCCTTCAACTTAAAGTGTAGCTTTCCCACGGGAGATGCATCTATTGTAGAGGGGTGTACTTTATCGTCAATGGGGCAGATTGGGTGGCTAATTTCATCTCTTTCTTGTTGGCCTGCTCTCAAAGATTCTCCTAACAATTCACTCATTTCATTTTGCATTTTCTATATTTCCATCTTCAAAGAGGAGAGGTCATTTCTATCATAAGAGAAGTCAGGCTCAGGCTTATAGTACCCAGGAGTGTTTGTCCAACCATTATAAGTTTTCAGGGAGGGTGGGTTGGGTATTTCTTTGGTATGTGGGATATTGGGCAAAGCAAATCCCTCTCCTGAGTTCTGCTCACTAATTTGGGGCTTAACTAGGCCAATACTCCTATAATAGGAGTAAAACGAATCCCAATGATTGTCATTATGTCCATCAAGGAATGGACCATCTCGGCGTCTGGGATCGAAGGATGCAGAGTGGGGGTGAGGGTGTGGGCAAGATGTGAAAGGATGAAAATCAATGTGGTCCATTCTAACTCACACTTCAATCAGAATTCCCCAAGCAAGACACAATTCAAAAAGGACCTTTTAGGTCTTTCCCAATTTAGGCTTTTGATTTTAAGTCAGATTGCAGGTGACAATACAATTTGTTCAATCAATTTACGTGCCTATTGTCGACCTACGGCTCGCCTAAAAAGACCTAGTTGGAGCTTAGGTGTTCTTCCCTAAATCTCAAATGGTCAAGTAAATCCAAAGACGGAAGATCGAGGGATGCAAGTAGGCCTAAGCCTTCCTTTGAAGCTGTGCTTTCGCGGTGCTCCTCAACTACCCCTAAAAATCCGTGACAGGGTATCCCCCTCTTTGGATTTACAAAACCTTTGATCTCAAGTTCCGAACACTTCAGAATCCAACGAAAGGAGGGCTCTTGTCCTAGTATTTCCAAACCTAAGGAGTGTCTAGAAACGTGCCGTGGTGCAAGTGAAATAAGTGTGCATACACCGTCAAAGATTTTGAACTTTGAATCGCATGCCAAGTTTGAAAATCAAATCCTTGGTTTTTAAAATGTCCTTCCTTTAATTAGTCCTTTTTCTAAAGAAAATATGTGACCACTTGTTAGATTTATTCAGTACAGATTAGGTGGTCTTCGCATTAAATCCCAAATGCAATGCGTGATCAAAAATAGGATGCAAAGTAAGAGAATGCGTACCTTGCCTCCAGCGATCTTCGATGCAAAAATGCACGCAATGCAGAAAAGCAAATCTAGAGGCTGCTCATACAGACCTAAATGGTTCGTCCTAGGGCAGGCAACTTCTAGCAGGCAGCTCATTTTTTTTTTTCTTTTTCTATTTTTTTTTAGAACTACTTATGCACAAGCAAATAAAAGAAATAATAAAAAAAAAAATCTAAATCTAAATAAAAGGGAACAGGCTCCCAAAAATTACCCAACACGGGTCCAAAACAAAATTGGGGAACAAACCCCTCAAAATTTGCCCCAGAACAAGGGTTTCAAACTAACTGTAATGAAAAATTAAGTCTTCAGTCTTAATTCTATTCTAATTAAATTAGCGATTAAATACAATGGTGTCCGTCGCGTCCTCGTCCTTCTCCTCCTTTCAAAATTTCTTGTCCACTTCTCGTCTGGCGACGTCAAGGGTCGCCTCTCACAGTGGCTGATTCTTGCACAAATTTTCTCGCACAGAAAAGAAAATAATGAATGGTCAAATCTCTATGCTATTGACAAATAATGAAAATAAAATTAGGCGAAATTATTGCGTCTGTTGCCTCCCCGGCAACGGCGCCATTTGACCGGTCGATCTTTCGCTTTTAAGTCGTTTGTAGTTTAATGTGGTGGAAAAATCGACTAATCAATTTTTAATAAGAAATAACCACTCGCAGAGGAGCGGGTCGTATCCACAGGGAGGCAATAACGTATTAAAATTTGCGCCACTTAAAAATGTTTGTTCGGAGTCAATTTGGACAAGAACCAAGCCAAGATTGCCTTTAGATTAAGGTTTAAGCAAGAAACAATGCTGAAATGGCAATTATGAGAAACTACAGGATATTTTCCGCAATGCAGAGTGAATAGAATATGATTAAAATGTGGCAATGGCAGAAAATGTAAATTTTAATTAAAGTTTTACTGTAGCAAAACAGGGGAATTTTTCCCCGTTGTCTTGCGCGACGAGTAGCCGATGGCAGGGCACGGGAAGCTCGGAGGAGGTCCCTTGGATCAAGGGCTTCGAATCGGTGGTGGCGGCGAGTCGCGCGGCGGTCGTAGGTGGCCGGACGAGCTCCGGCGGAGGTGCTGCAGCCGGCAGCTTGCGCAGCCTATTGGCGTGAAGTCCGCCGCCTGCTGCTGCTGCGGGGGTGGCTGCTGCCGCTGCCGTGGTGGTCGGTTGGGCGGTCTGCAGGCGGTTGTGCGTGGGTGCGCGGAGGGTCTGCAGGAGGGCGCTGGCGCGGTTGTGCGTGGGCGGTGGTCTGCAGGAGGGCGCTTGCGCGGTGGTCTGCAGGCGGTTGGCGTGTGCGGTGGAAGCTGCAGGCGGCTGTTGGAGGATGCTGTAGGCTGGTCTGCAGGCGTTGGAGGAGAGCGCGGGCTGATCTGCAGGCGTGCGCAGGTCTGCAGCCGGTGAGCGGTGGAGGGTGCAGGCGATCTGGTGGCCGGTTGGAGAGTGCAGGCTGAGGAAGTGGAGGTGAGCGGGTAACTTCAGACGTCTGGGAAATTTCCCAGACGTCTTAAGTTACTGAGAGGGTGGCTGATCAGTAGCTCGGTGGTGGTGGTCTGCGACGACGGCGAGGGAGTTGCACGCTAAGGTGCTCACGGTAATGCAGGCGAGCTCCGGATGGTGGTGTGGCCTGTCACACCACACGCCCACGGTGGTGGAGACTCACCGCCACGGTAGAGGCCGGCAGTGTGGAGTGGAAGAGAGAGGTTCTCTCTGCACAGTGGTGGGTCGGTGGCGGAGGCCTTCTGAGCTCGGCTGCCTCCGTGCTCCTTTTGTAGTGGCCTGAACAAATTTGAAATCAGCGACCGACCAGATCCACCGTATCCGCTCCCCCTTGAATGGCTCCTTCACTGCATCACCCGGGCGTTGGAGCGGCAGCCAGCCGTTCTGAAAGAAGACGAATAAAGAAAATATTATTAAAATATTAGGGTTATTTATGTATAGACCCTCAACTTCTATGTTAATAAAAACAATACACCTAATTGGTTATCTAATTAGATGAATGCTATTTTAAGCTAATTCCAAATGCACTTAAGATATGAATGCAATATATGGATTATGTAATTAGATTAAAACTATGAATTAATCTATTTACATCCTAATTTATACTAAATAAATGTTAGAATTAACCTAATGTGTAGGCACTTAAATACTTAAATAGCCCACAACTATGGGCTAATCAATAATCACCTACCATATCTGAGAATATGGCAAGCATGCATCGCTGAAAAGTAGCGGGTGCATTGCAGAGACCGAACGGCATCTTTCGGAACACATACGTCCCGAAGGGGCAGGTGAAAGTGGTCTTTCCTTGGTCCTCAAGATGGATTTCCACCTGGTTATAAGCGGAGTACTCATCAAAAAAGTAGAAGAACCTATTTCCCGCTAGTTTCTCGAGGATCTGATCAATAAATGAGAGTGGGAAATGATCCTTCTTCATGGAGGAATTGAGTCTTCTGTAATCAATGCAGACTCTCCATGAGTTCGCCACACGGGTCGGTATGACTTCTTTGGTTTCAATTGTGATAACGGTGAGTCTTGCCTTAGGCACAACCTGGATTGGACTCACCCACCGACTGTCGGAGATCGGGTAGATGATCCCTGCATCTAACCACTTAGTGATCTCCTTTTTCACGATCTTCTGTAGATTAGGATTTAAACATCTCTGCATTTCACCGAAAGGTCGTGTGCACTCTTCGGTGTAGATATGGTGTGTGCAGTAAGAAGGGATGATACCAGTCAAATCATTGAGAGTCCCTCCAATGGCTCTATGATGTTGCTGGAGAACAGTAATCAGATGGGATTCCTGGTCAGGTGTGAGTTTGGAGTTGATAATCACAAGAAACGTCTGATTGGAACCCAAAAAGACGTACTTCAGATGGTCGGGAAGAGGCTTGAGTTCCAGAACGGGGTTATCAGCAGTAGCAGGCGATTCAGGGTGTGTCAGGAGCAAGGGAAGGAGTTATGGGTGTATCTAAGTCAAAGTCAAACTCCTCTGATTGCAGGTTTGATCTTCTTGTAGTTGATCGGGAGTAATCAGGTTGTCCTCGATATACGGTTCATCAACCATGGCCTTGATATCACATATTTGTTCCATAACTCCGCAATTAATCCCTTGTTGGGCCTTAAAGATGTCAATTTTAAGTGTTTGGTTCCCAAATTTCAATTCAATTTGGCCCTCCTTATAGTTTATATTGGCCCTAGCAGTGGCCAGAAAGGGTCTCCCTAGTATAATTGGTGTATTCCTTGGGTTTTCATGTGCATCCATATCCAAGACTATAAAATCCACTGGGAAATAGAAATCCCGTACCCTAATGATGACATCCTCGATTACTCCTTTAGGTGACTTAATAGATCGATCAGCTAACTGCAATGTCACCTCTATCAAGGTGGTCAAGGAGGGATGTAGGTATTAGGTTTATGGAGGCACCTAAATCTAATAAGGCTCTGTCAAATTGGGTATCACCAATGGTACATGAAATCAAGGGAGTACCTGGGTCTTTAGATTTAGGTGGGAGTTTGCTCAAAATTATAGAGCTGGCTTGCCCTGACAGTACGATCAGACTCCCACTTTTGGTTCTCGGCTTACACTTGGGTGTACACACATCCTTTAGAAATCTTGCGTAAGTAGGTCTGTGGTGGATTGCATCCATTAAGGGGATGTTTATATGGACCTGTTCAAAGAGCTTAACGAGATCCTCCTCAGGAGCCACGGGTTTGTTTATCCTCCTTCCCTTGGTCAAGGCCTTAGGAAATGGAACCTTGGTTCCTCTAGAATAGGTCCAGGTTCTTTATCTGGGATAGGGGTGTCCTGGATAGCTATCCTAAGGCTTGGGTTACTACCAGGCTTATAGTGGCTTGGATAAGGTGGGTCTTGAGTTGCTTTACCACTACGAGTTGTTACGGAATTCAGTCATGCTTGGTTTTGGTTTGGGGTTGGAAAAATAGGTGGTTGCTGTTGAAATCCCGCATAAGATGTTGAAGCTTCCATCCCATTGGGTGATGGAACAGAAGGGGCCTGATAAATCATGTGGGCTTGGCCCGGATTTGGGTTCATAACGCGCCTCTGGTTCGGCACGTTATTTGGATTCAGTAGAGGTTGCGAAGGGAGTGTGCTAGGTTGGCGGGAATTCACCATCTGGGCGAGTTGATTGTGAACCTCTGTGATCTCATCCTTGTGCTGTTTCTGCATTGCCGCATTCATCTTCTGAATGTCAGCCAGAGTCTGAAGGATAAGAGTCATTTGATTTGCTTAGTTTGGCCCAGGTTGATAGGTGGGGTTGGGTCGAGGCTGAGGCGGCTGATATGGATGAGGAGATTGTGGATGGGGTTGATAAGGTGGTCTTTGATTCTGAGTATTTTGGGATGATTCTGCCATCCAGGGTTATAGGTATTGGAGAATGGGTCATTCTGGATGGCGTTGAGGTCCTCACAGGTTTGAGGAACCTCAGGAAAGTCAGAGTATGAGGGTTCAGAGTTCCCCCAACTAGAGTAGGTTGGATTGGAGTTTCCTTCGATCCTGGAGTCAGGCGGGGGTGGATACGGGTCCATCCCCTGAGAAGATTGGTGATAGATGTTATGCATAGTTTCCCTCCCAAGAGGTGGCTGTGAAAATGAGTTTTATGCAGAGGTGGCTCGTTGCAGATGTCGAGTCAGCTCATCCACCTGCTTCTCGATGATAGAGACCTTGTCCAACCGACTGGCTATCAGTTCCAAGTCGACGGATGTGGACAAGCCCTGCGTCTCATGTGCTCCCCTTGGATTCGTTGATGCCCGGGCATTCGTCCGGTCGAATAAGCCCATGGAGTCATTATTGATGGAGTTCTCTCACATATTCTTGAGAATCTCCCACATAGTGTCTTCGTGTTGACCCATGATATTTCCTCCACAGGTTGCATTGATGAATAAGCGAATGTCTTCATGGAGTCCCTGGTAAAAAGACTGGACTTGTTTCCATTTAGGAACTCCGTGATGGGGGCACTTCCGCATGAGATCCAAGAAACGGTCCCATGCCTCATGAAGAGGTACTCCAGATTACTCAGTGAAGTGTGTGATCTAGTGCCGCAAGGCATTCGTCCGACCAACTGGGAAGAACTTTTTCAAAAATTTGGATTGTAGTTCAACCCATGTATTGATTGGACGTGCCTGAGTCTGATACCAATGAGTTGCCTTATCCATGAGAGAGAAGGAAAACATCTTCATAAGAAGAATATCCCAGTTTTGTACATCTGACCCAAAGGTCTAGGCCAGATGTTTGAGTTGTTTGATGTGCTGGAAAGGATCCTCGAAGTTAAGCCCATGAAACTTTGGAATAGCATGAATCATGTTGGGCTTGAGTTCAGAATCAGGACCTCCTGCCAGGATTTGGACTCGAGGTTCGATCGCCACCGCAGCGGGATTATAGTGATCTCACATCATAGAATGCTGCGGCAGGTTTACAAAGTTCTGAAATAGATCATTCAGGCACTGGAGTTGGTGTTCAAGATTGTTCTCTTTTGCAACTGGTTGTGCCATGATAATCGAAGAAGGAGAATTTGGTTTTGATGAATCAGAGGAGAGGTCTATGTGGTGGGGTTGCTACACAAACACGGATGTCGAGGCTTGGCCTCGACGGGAGTGAATCGCTAAAGGAGGTCTTAAGGATGGTCTCAAGGACCTACCAAACATGCATTGATGATTTAGACGAGATTAGAATGTGTTGGACCCAATCAAGACACCCAAAAAATTTGGATGACTATAGAGGTTTGGGGCGGATGATACCCCTTAGTCAGAAAAGTCGTCCACCTTAGAAATACCTGGGCAGCCAGAGAAGGAGAGTCCTGCAAAGACCCCTACACGGTAGAGCGTCCCCACAAGTTACAGGGTTTCCCCCACCCGACTTCTCTTGTCACTGAGATTCCAGGTAGACCAGAATGGGGACCTTGACCTCTTAAGTCTACCACTTTTATTTAAGATCAAAGGTGCTTAGGGTTCCACTTGAACTTTAGATGTTTTGAGTGCAAGAGTGACCTAATTTCAAGGTTGGTTGACCCAACAAGGGGTCAACTTCACCTATTTGTCTTTTGAGAGCTTTAGGTCCTTTCTTTTAGGGTTCAAGTGAAATTAAGAGCTTGATTTTTTAGGGTTTCTCTTGAATATGTCTTTTCAATCAAGGTTTAGGCACACCTCTTTTTGGAAAAGTTGATTCTTGCTTAGAAAGATGTGTCTCTAAAACCCTAAATTGGAATCCTTAATTTGGCTCTAATTGTGGTCCAATTTAGTTGCCACATATATGGTATCTAGGGCTCAATCAAGAAGGTGGTAGCCCTAGTTACCTTAAATGGATGCACAAATCAATATTTGTTGAAGTCAAAATCAGGAAACTTTAGTGACTTAGCTAAATATGGAAAGCAGGTAGCCCTAAATTGATTTTTATCTTGTTTTTCCTTTTCAGAATGAGGGGATTAAGAGAAAGGGCTAATCAGAGATTACCTACCCTGGGTGTGGTTGTTGTGCGGCTGTCTTCTTTTGAATCTTCTCCCCTGAAACAATCACAACAAAAGAAATGTATCAAGTTAGTATTGAATCAGAAGTTGTGATCAAGATTTCTAAATCGCCCATTGCTCCTTGACAATGGTGCCAAATGTTTTTGTGAGGCGAGATCAATGTTAAAGTAATGCGTCGTAGTATAGTTGAAATCGCTCGAAAACAAATAAATTTATTACTCAAAATTGTAAATCCGAGATCGAACATAGGGAGCAAATTGGGGTCTAAAAATCAACAACACAACTTTAAGATTGAATATAATATGCAATGAAAACCAAAGCATAGTGCAAAAACACAATGTCAATATATAAGAGAGAAGCATAAAAAATATGGACGTCTGATTTTGAAAATCAGACGTCTTAAATATGAAATTGCTACAATGCTTCAATTGCTTGGCTATCTGTCTCTGATCTCCTTCTTTCTTTTCTTCCTATTCTCTGTCTTTGACAACCTTCTTTCTTCTTGGCTTCTTCTTCTTCTTTTTGTGATTTCTTCTTTCTTCTCAGATTTCTTTCTTTGCTCTAGCCCTTGTCTTCTTCTTTCTCTTCTTTCTCCTTTCCTTCTATCTCTGACTTCAGCTCCTCTTCAGCTTTCTCCTCTTCAGCCTTGCTTTCTCCTTCCTTAGCTTCTCTGGCTACCACCCTTTCCTTCCTTGTCTCCCTCTTCTTCTCTTGAGAGTAAAACCTACCCCTACCATTCCCCGTGATCTCACTTCTTCCTTCTCTCCTAGGCTCACTCTCCCAACGCCTTCTTGGGTTATCGGGTTGGGTATGTGCGCTCAGGACCAGGCCCACTGGCATGTGTGGTGGGCGAGAAGTGCAGGCTAATTGGGTATATGGGTCAGGGCCAGGTCCGCAGGCAGTGGGGTCACGGATGAGGTAGTGAGGGCGAGTGGGGACCTTACCCGGTGGTCAGGAGGTGATAAGCCTCTGTGACTTTTTCAACTTATATCACTGCACCCTCTTACGATCTTCCGAGGTGGGACTATGTTGTCCCACCTTCTTCGCGAGCGCCCGCAGCAGATGTTCTCCTCTAATTACAGCAGCTACGTGGGTGTCGACGCCAATTGCTGGGCTGAAGATGTGCGCAAAAGGAATCCGCACGACCTAGGACTTCTTGCCTAAAGCAAGGAGTCCTGGATGAAGCTTCCAAGCAAACTTCGTGCTTCATCAATGGCGGCAAAGGCCTCGAACCCTGTCAACAAGAAAATAGCCTCGTGGCCTCATCAGAACATGCAGGGAGCTTCACCTGAACACGGTGAAGGTGGTATGGTCGTCAACATGGAGTGGGGTGGCCTGAGCATGCGTGCCTAGATCACCCTATGAGTGCGAAAGTGGGTGTGTTCGGGGGAAGTGCTGAGGGCTTGGCGCGGTGAGTGGAGTGATGGTTTGGGGTCAGTGAGGTGTGACGGTGATTGTGAGATAGTTGGCGAGGTGGATGGAGGGGTGGAGGGGTGGGAACACCTCGGTGGAGATCTGGCTGGAGATGGAGAAGGTGACGGTGGTTTGTGAGCGTTGAGGCATATTTGCGGAGATAAATGGTAGAAAAATGATGAGAAGAGAGAGAGGACTTAATTGAGTATGGGTAGACGAAGGGGGATGCAAAGGAGGCAGCCGGCTCGTATTGCCGTCGCCGGAGACGAAGGACCTAGTGGGAGGAAGATGGTGATGATGAGGGGGTTGTAGGGATGTCGGCTGGTGCAGTACAACGTGGACGAAGAGGATAAAGAGAACTCTACGACTGGTATTATGGCAGAGTGACAAGAGAGAAAGAGAAGGGTTGCCGGAGCTTGCTGGGATGTTGACCGGAGGGGAAGAGATGAATTAGGAGGTATCTCAGGCCAAATTCAAGCTTAGGAGGTGCGGAATGATCTGGGAAGGCTTTCATAGGCCCTGGTACGAGGTCTTGTGCTTGGTCATGTCGCCAGAGATGGAAACTCTAAGCGACCCAAATCTCTCATGCGTTCGCATGAGAGATTGGGTAGGAATTAGGGCTTGATAATGGGTTCACATGAGAGGAGATTTCTCAGAAAATCTCCCTTTCAATTTTGAAAGGATTCTCTGAGGAATCAGGGAGTTCTTTCCCTTGATACCTCATCGGAGTAGGATTCCCTCCACTGTAATTTTAGAGGGACCTAATTGCAAAGAATGACGTGGAAGTTAGGTGGTTTTTGTAGAGGTTTTCAAAAGTTAGGGGTAGAAATGTAATTGGACTGGACTTGTTTGCAAAGTAGGTCAAGGTGAATTCCCCTTAAGTCCAAATTTTGGTACAAATCTAATTTGGACCTAAGGAATCCAATGGTGAAGTTGGATTTTAGTTTTGACTACGTTTGACTAGGCAATTTACACAAAAGCCCAATTCAGGGGCAAACATTTGATAGGACCCCAATTTAGGTCAAAATAGGTTCTAAGGGTCAAATTGAAGGTTCTAAACCCTAGAGGATATTTTTTCATGAATTTTAGATGGTTATGTGAATTTTATTCTGACTGGAACCTTGTTAAATTAAGTGGGTCTATTTTAGGGCTACAAGAAGTCATTTAATTCCTAGAATTCACATGAACCCTTTTCTATTTGAACCAACCAACTTTTTATCTTGTTAAGACCATTTGACCTGTGTTTAACTCATGAGAAATCCCATTGTTGCATTGCAATGGTAAAATTACAGCTTTACCCGTTGTTTCTTACTTTTCTTTTAGAAGGGTTATTCATTGAGTTAGGACCTCCATTTGGTTATGTAGGAGCTTTTGTTCTCTTTTCTAGGTCAAAATGAGCTAGTTAGAGCTCATGATGGTGTTCCCATCACCGTCCTTTTTCTCGCAACTCTAACACGACACTCAGCACGAGAAAAGGATACGTGGAATTTCGTGGACCTGAAATCTATGTTCAAGGAAGTTCACATTCAGGTCCCTCTTCTCGAAGCAATAGATCACATCCTTGCTATTGTTAGGTTCTTCAAGGACTACTGTACTTCGAGGTGACAGTAGAAAATTGAACGACAGGAGGTATTATCTATTGAAGCTAGTGCTGTTATCTTAGCTGACTTACAGCCCAAAAAGAAGGACCCAGGCACACCACCGATTTCCTATTTTTTGCAGGATTCCCCTTTTGATAGGGCCCTTCTTGACTTGGGGTAGTCCGTCAACCTAACTCCCACTGCAACATTTGATCGATTCCAATTTGGGGAGTTAAAGCCTACCTCGGTTACCATACAGTTGGCTGACCGATCGGTGAAAATGCCGGGGGGGTGGTTGAAAGTGTGATCGTGAAAGTTCAAGGATTCTGCTTTCTAGTGGACTTTTTTGTTCTTGATATGGAGGTTCCTCCTAATCTCTATGATGCACCAATTATTCTAGGTCATCCATTCTTGGCAACCGCCTGCGCGAACATTGACTGTGCATCGGGGTACATGGAGATTGCCTTAGGGAACGAAATGCTTTGACTGGACATTTTCAGGGCATCAAAGAACTTCGATTGCGATCTAATCGAGGAGGATGGTGAAGATGAAGATTTGACTTTCTGTGGGAACATTGGGCTCCTCTACAGTGACCCAATGTTACATTCATCTTCACTATCAGGGGTCTTAGATCGCGATCCACACAGGACTGAGACTAATGACATACACATTTCATCCCATGAATTTGGTTGTCATGGGTGTTTATCTACTCCCAACACCCTTGATCCTCCTGTCCCATCTAGCACTGATATCTTAATATAGGATTACATGACCACTACAGATGGATTTTCCATTAGTCAGGATTAGCAAATTTCCGCTATTGCTTCCTCTCCTCCCCTTCATAAACCCTCTCCCCACCCTCTGCTACTAGAGTTATAGCCCTTACTTGATTCGCTCAAGTACGTGTTTCTGGGAGAAAGTGAGATGTATCCTGTGATATCAATGCTCACTTGACTCCAGACCAGGAACACTAGTTGATCTCCATTCTACAAGCACATAGGGTTGTTATTAGGTGGGGCATTGCTGATCTCCGTGGGATTCACCCTTAATATTACACTCACCATATCTATACTGAAGAAGGGGTGTAACCATTGAGACAACCTTAGAGGCACCTAAATCCAAATATGTTGGATGTTGTCAAGAAGGAGATTAATAAATGGCTGGACATGGGCATTATCTATCCAATTTTCGATAGCCAGTAGGTGAGTCCCATTCAGAATGTGCCCAAAAAGGTGGGACTCACCGTGATAAGAAATGAAATGGGCGAATCCACCTTGACCCACACCACAACTTCTTGGTGGGTCTGCATTGATTACAGGAAGCTAAACTCGGCTACCAAAAAGGAACATTTTCCTTTACCCTTTATTGATCAGATTTTAGAATGGCTGGCCGGGCGTAGTTTCTTCTGCTTTATGGATGGATACTCCAGGTACAATCAAGTAGCAATCATCCTGGAAGATCAAGACAAGATGACTTTTACGTGTCCCTTCAGAACATTTGCTTTTAAGCAGATGCCCTTCGGCCTTTGCAATGCACCAACAACTTTTCAGCGATGCATGATGGCCATCTTTTCAGACTTGATTAGGGAATGCCTAGAAGCGTTCATGGATGAGTTCTCCATGTTTGGAGATGATTTTTCGTCTTGTCTTGATAACCTCACAAAGATCCTGCGGAGATGTATAGAAGTTAACCTAGTATTTTCATGGGAAAAAAGCCATTTTATGATGAAGGATGGCATCGTACTAGGTCACAGGATCTCCTCTAATGGACTTGAGGTTGACAAAGCTAAGTCCGAAATCATTTCGCAATTACCTCTGCCTAGCTCAGTTAGGAAAATCAGATCGTTCTTAGGGCATGTCGGATTTTACCGAAGATTCATTCGAGATTTCTCAAAAATTGTTCATCCGTTAACAAATCTTCTGGTAACCGACACTCCCTTTGATTTCGACTCGTGTCTCAGCACTTTCGTGACCTTACGAAGTGCTGTTTAAAGTGCACCTATTCTCCAACCTCCTGACTAGTCTCTCAACTTTGAGATGATGTGTAACACCTCCGACTTCGCTGTCGGAGCCGTTCTCGGCCAGTGTCGGGAGCACCATTCATTCGTAATATACTACGCTAGCAAAACGTTGAACGAGGCACAGTGTAACTATACAGTCACTGAGAAATAATTGCTAGTTTTGTATTCAGGTTGGAGAAATTCAAGTCATACTTACTCGGGCCCAGAGTTATTATCTACATTGACCATTCTGCCCTCCGGCATTTGTTGGTAAAGAAGGACACCAAGCCCCACCTTATCAGATGGATCCTTCTTTTGTAGGAGTTTGATGTCAAGATCCGTAACAAAGCTGGAGCCCATAATGTTGTGGTGGATCAGTTGTCTCGGCTAGACCCAGACTATATTCCGTACTCCCTGCCTATCTTAGATCGATTTCTGGATGAGTCTCTACTGTCCATCAACTCTATTGAGTTTCCTTAGTATGCTAATATAGTGAACTATCTCATCACAGGAAGGCTACCTACGGGATTATCCAAGGATCAAAAACTCAAATTTATCTCAGAGGCTAAATTCTATTTTTGGGTTGACCCACTACTCTTTCGCATTGGGGCTGATTAGATCATCCGTAGATGAGTCCCTAATTCGAAAATCTCTAGTGTGTTATCCTTCTACCACAATGATGCTTGTGGGGGTCATTTCTCAGGTCGAAAGACCGCTGCAAAGATTTTGCAGTCAGGATTTTTCTGGCCAACCATTTTCAGAGATACACATGAGTTTGCCAAATGTTGTAAGCGATGCCAGTTGGTTGGTTCTATGACTCAGAGAGACATGATGCCTCTCTAATCTATTCTCGTCGTAGAAGTGTTCGACGCCTGAGGCATTGACTTTATGGGCCCCTTCCCGAACTCGCATGGCTTTGAGTACATACTCCTCACAATAGACTATGTCTCAAAGTGGGTTGAAGCTATCTCGGAAAGACGGGTTGATCATAAGACTGTTATATCCTTCATCTGGGAATTCATTTTTGAGAGATTCGGAGTTCCCCGTGCCCTGATAAGCGATGAGGGTAGTCACTTCATCCATGCCCATTTTAGGCCATTATTTAAGAAATACGGGGTGTAGCACTGCATTGCTACCCCTTATCTCCCATAGACCAATGGGCAGGCTGAAGTATCTAACCATTAAATCAAGCTTATCCTTCAAAAGACGATTTGACCTAATTGGAAGGATTGGTCCGATCGGTTGATTGATGCACTATGGGCATATCGGACCGCATACAAGGCCTCGCTCGAAATGTCGCCATACCGCATGGTGTATGGAAAGGCCTGTCACCTTTCTGTGGAGTTAGAGCACCATGCCTTTTGGGCAGTGTAGAAGTGTAATTTTAACCTCAAGGCCAGAGGTTATGAAAGGAAGCTCCAGCTCAGTGAGTTAGAGGAGATTAGGCGGGAAGCTTACGAGAATGCAAAAATATACAAAGATAAGACGAAGGCTTTCCATGATCGACACATTCGGAGGAAGGAGTTCGCACCTAACCAGCAGGTCTGGTTGTTTGACTCCCGACTCATTCTTTGCGGGAAAGCTCAAGTCCAAGTGGACTGGGCCATTTCCAGTGGTCCACCCGTATCCTAATGGAGTGATCCAAATTAGAGACCTAAAATATGGGCATGGTTTTATGGTTAAAGGCCGGTGCCTCAAACCATTTTTCACCCAGGAACCTCCTCCTGCTGACGAAATAATACAACTTCTCGAGGACGTGTGACTGACGTGTTGCCCAGTTGGAGGCGTTAAACTCAACATGTATACATATATACATACCATATATACATAGCACATTTCATTTTCGCATATTGTTTTGCATATTGTGTATGGCATTGCAGTGATGGCATGAGTTGAACGACAAGTCAAAAGCAGTTCCAGGCAATTTCCATCCACGTTCACCCTGCCTTATTCCAATTTCTTTTATTCATGCATGAGGACATGCAATCACTTAGGCATGGGGCTATAGTCCATAAAAGCTGAAAATTTTCTGCCAACAATTGGGGGAATTAGATAGTTTTATCAAGAGGTTTTATTAAAAATTTATTCTTTAATAGATTCCTAAGCTTAGAATCTAGTATAACCTCACACCTGCATGTAGAATTTACAATGGATCCACTATGAAAACCAATAGACATCTCTAGTTTGTCAAGAGGAAGCATCGCTTCTTCTCCTGAACCCTTGGATAACAATCAGGGAGTCAGGTGAACTATCTTCTTGTAGATCCATAAAAACATATGTGAGATGAGGGTAGAGTCTCCTGGGGCTCTAAGGCTAGTGTAAGGAAACTTTAATTCTGGATAATTGAATATTGACACTTGGAGTTGGGCATAGCTTTCGCTCTCAATTCTTGCATGTTAATTATGTGAGAAATTCCATACGAGAGCCACTAAATAAGGCAAAAACACAGAGAGCGGGTTCTGATAAAACTAGGACTGAAGTGGATGGTCACGACCATCCTCTGTAGAATCCTCGGCTGAAGAAGGGTACTGATGTCAAGGTCAGAAATACGTCATCCTTTTTGTTCCCTACTTAGTGCCGAGAGTAGGCACTTTCACCAAATAAGCCACTCGAGATCCTCTTGGTCATCCCAAAAAAAAAAAAAACCAAGAATGCCTCACATATAAAAGTACGTATATTGTGTTATGTTGTGTTGGTAGATACAACAGTATGTTGTGTTGTGGCATTGTGGCAGTAGATAAGCATACAGAAAAGATGTTTGCTCGAAAAAAAAAGAGAAGAAGAAGAAAAAAGTGTTATGTGAAGCAATTGCGTGATGTGAGTCAAGTTAAATGAGGCAAAAACACCTAGCACCCCTACGAACCACCAAATATAGCCTTAACCTATTTTTTTGTGTATTTCTGACCACCTGAATACAGGTTGAGGGGTCTGACTTAGTCGTAGGGTTATTAGAATCTAATTAAAGTGTGATGCCATGTGAGACCACCAAAGACATTTACAAATTTGGTGAGATGTGAGCTTAAGAAGAAAAAGAAAAAGAAAAGAAAGAGAGAGAGAGAGAGAGAAAGAGAGAAAAGAAAAACTACAAAAGATTAAAGTGAGCATAGTTTTTCAACCTCTCTCTAAGTTGATTTGTTCAATATCTAGAAATCTAGATTCCGAAATACTAGTCTCTATGTAGCACCAGAAGAGAGTGAGCCACCAAATACAAATCCAGTTAACTCAGATGTCTCCTACCTAAGTAAAAAGTTAGGGTTAAAATTAGAGAATAGTTTATATCCCTGAGAGAAGAGGTTTGCCTATCCCAACAGAATTTTACTAGGGGTCAAGTACAAGCATTAAATGTATATCGACTCTTTGCTTGGATCCGTTGCAGAAGCTACAACATTAAATGTTCATGGTTATCTAGATTCTGAATTTTTGGATGAAACAAAAAGCAACAAACCTTTAGTTAAACTCTTGATAAAAAGCATTTAGTCTTGCACTTGCTAGGGACTAGCAAGATTTAGGCATGGGGGTAGGATTCCACAGCAAACATAGGCCCTAATTCACCTAAATTAAGCCAGAACCTAGCTTAACATGGGCATTCTACATGCATACGCATCGTATTTTATATCGTAATTGATTTATATGTTTTATGCATTTTACTATGCTATCTGAGAGGTATTACTCAGTACAGATAATTCGAGGCTGCAGATGACCGATCCAACCATATGGATCTATTTAGAATGACGAAGGGAGCCCAACGCTTCCAAGATTCCATCAATCAGACTCCTGTAGCACCCTATGGAGTTCGCAGAAGAGAAAGAGCCAAAGGGAAAATTGAAGAAGATCCAGACCTCAGATGATAAATCCAACCACACAGATGGATCTGGATCAACGATCGCAGTCTAACAACACAAAAATCATCCCGATCGGAGGCCTATAGCACTGTCAACGAAGAAAGGAAGATGGATGGCCATGATAGTGCCACGTGGCACCATCACAGCTGCCCCTCACTGCACCCCAATCTCTGAAGGAAAGACGTGGGCCGTTGGATCGTCATCCAACAACCGCGATGCATCCATGTCAACCTCCTCACCGCACCTCATCAATGAAGGACAAGATCTGCCGTTGGTTCTTCATCCAATGGCTGATAGTGGTTGGTCGAAGATTGGAAACTCATCACAAACGCATCCACAATGCGTTGGTTAGCACCTTTGCGCCTAAGCAATTGATGCAGGTTCGAGGCGTGCCCAGCGTGAAATCAGGATAGGCATTGAGCGCGGGAACGATTGACCGTAGGATCTTCATCAAGCAGTGATAGGGGCAGCCACGTGGTGCATGCAGATGCGAGGGAGCAAGGACGCACGTGATGATGCATGCTTTAGGATTCAAAAAGGTAGCAGCGCTCGTTTTAAGCTGTCCAATCATAAGATCGGATGGCTGAGGCTTAAGGGCGCTCGATCGGAAGCGCACGAGCGTGAATCTGAGACGTTCGATCATACGATCGAACGGTCATGGATCGGGTGCTAAAATAAGGTATGCGGTGTGCACGAAAGAGGAAATGGCGAACGCAGGAGAGCAAGGACCGTGCGATGGAGATCAAAGGGCACACGTTGCGCCACGTGTCAGCTCCAGATTGAATTTGCGAATGGAAAAGGATTTGGAGAATATTTTTAGGCTTAAAAAGGTCCATTGATCTCCCGATCAACGGATCTGATAAACCTAAGGCTATTGCACGAAATTAAGGGCTCCAATGCCTTAAATACCCTTCAGAAAAACTATAAAAGAGGCCTAAGGGTCCACTTTCAAAGGCATTCAATTAGATTTCTTCTTCTTCCTCATTCTACAACTCCTCTACCTTCTTCTTCCCTTCTTCTCTGCCTCCATCTCTGCATCTTCGTCCGAAGCGTCCGTTGAGCCACCTCGAAGGATCGTTGCTGCTATACTCAACCCCTCTAGAAGGACACCATGGACTACCCATGGTGCCCTTGATCTGTTACAACAATACTTTGTTTATTTTATGTTTTATTCAAATGCATGTATCCAATTCATGTTCAATCTCTCCTTGTGATATAAATATTGGGATTGACTATTCCTTTTACTTAGTCTTTATATTTGAAACAAATGCATGAAATCAAAAGCACTTTTTGCCTCCCTGTGATCGACCATGACTCACCAGTTCTGTTAATTTATTTGTCGAGACGTATTTCGTGTTATAATACAACGCATTTATCTTTTATGCGATCTATGCCCAGAACAACTAACTAACAAACATGCAATTCAAAGAATTCCAATAAACCTATAATCTAAATAAAATAAGAACATGGTCCCAAAAGTATCCAACATGGGTCCACAAAACAGAAATTAAATGTCTAATGTCTATTTAGCCTGATCTAAATCTGAAAAAAATAAACAAATGTCTCTGGTCACCAATCCTCCTTCCACAAGTGTGGGATCAAGGCCCACGTGTTCTTGTTGCTACATTCTAAGTGGCATCAAGGTCCACCAAAAATATCCCCTCCGTCGTGCACTCCCATCACATTCGTTTAATTTTGTATGCAAATAGAAATAAGGTTAGCAATTCAGAAAAGCTATAGAAATAGCATAAAAATAACATAAATTTTCCAAAAAAATTAATAGGCATATTTCCTCCCTGGTAACGGTGCCATTAGGAGGAGCAATCTTTGTTTTCGATAAAAATCTTAACATAAAATGTCATATCATTGTATTTTGTTGTGTGGTAGAAAAGTGCTTTTAAAAAATATTTATTACTCAAAATCTAACCACAAAGATAGTAGGTCATCTCCACAGGGAGGAATTAACCTATTAAACTCATGAGTGGTGCCTCTTTTATTTAAGAGTCTTAATAGGTTCGTATGCAACTTATTTCCAACATAAGTTCTCAATTTAAACAATTAATCACTAATGTAGGTGTTCACATGCAAAATCACCATCATATAATATCCTATCACTAATAGTGATCTTGGCAATAGCAAACAATGTCTATATTAATCTCATACCCAATAACACTTTTTTACTATAACCAATATCCCATGTTTTATGTCTTTCATAAGAAATCAACCATATGTAATTCAGATTAAAAAGAGGGATATCCATGCAAATCTATGTAATATATTAATTATATAAATAAATTAATAGTGTTTCCAAAATGGCATTTAGCGTAAATATTAATTGGCATTTTACTGTAGGGAAATAGGGGAAAAACTCCCCTTGCTCGCATGCAGAGAAGGCACTGCTAGACACGCGGTGCTTGGAGGAGATCGGCGGGGATGCGGGCTTCGCGTTGGTGGTTGTGGCATTGACGAAGGTGGCTGGAGTTGTCGCAAGAGACGAGGAGATGATGGCCGGCGATGGCTTGTGCGTGCGTGTGCGTGGACTGCGGGAAGGGCTGCCGCAGGTGTGTGCGGCCTTGTGAGGGTGAGGCGAGGTCGATGGCATTGACGGAACGAAGTTTCATTGTCGAGAGTGGCGGCTGCGAGTGGCATGGTGGGGCTATTGTTTGGGTTCTTTGTGGGAGTAGCAGTTGGTGGCGGTGGAGATAGAGGTTGAAGAAGAAGAGGCGAGCGGGGGGGGGGGGGGGGGTTTGGTCTGTAGCTGAAGGTGTTGGTGGTGATGCTGTGCTTGATGGTGTCTACGGCGAGGGGGAAGGCTACAGTTGGTGTGAGGATGGTGGAGGTGTCGTTGGTTGTAACAGAAGAGAAAGGTGAAGGTGCGCTAGAATGCAGGAGGTTGAAGAAGAGGAAAGGGAAGGCTGGGCGGCTGATGGTGTGGGCTGGTGATACACACATGCTGTCACCGTGTGTACGATTGTAGCGAGGGCAATGTTGGGGAAGCTAGGGCCATAGTGCACGCTTGAAGTTCACGTTGTACGTAGGGTACACAGTGGTGACGAGGGAGAAGATCCCCGCTTGGGGTAGCGGATGGAGGTGATGAAGTGGCTACGTGCGGTTCTATTTTGGGTTCTTTTGTGGAAAACATGGGAGGCGAAGAAGAGAAGATAAGGAGGAAGACGAAGAAGAAGGAACGACAGGGGATGGTTGCGGTGGGCTGTGGTGGCACTACGCACGCGTGAGAATTGTGGCGTGGTGGCACGCGTAGGTGCTGCAGAGCTCGAGGGGGGCCGTCGATGGTGGTGGCTGTGAGGAGATGATGGTGGGAGGAGTTTGTAAACAGTGAAGAAGATGAATGGTTTATGGAGAAGCTGGCTAATGGGCACACACACATTGTCACTGTGCATGCGACGACGGTGAGGGTGTTGTTGAGGATGCAGAGGCCACGGTGCTTGCTGAAGTTCATGGTGTACACCTGTTGCACGGTGGAGGAGGAAGAAGAAATCCCTGCCAGGGGGAGAAGATATCTCCTCCTCAAGATGGCCCACTCTCTTTTTGAAATCTCTCTATTTGTTTTCTGCGGCCGAATTCTCCAATCACTCGCAAAAATTGTGAGTGGTTGGAATAGAAGGATAAGTTCTATCCGTTAATCATCAGACGTTCGATAAAAATATCAGACCTCTTAAAAAATGTAGACTTCAGGGGGTCTACGATGGTAGTTTCCAGACGTCTGAGCTCCAAACGTCTTATATAAGCAAAATGGACATCTAGCCCTTGCACCTAGCCTGCATTCAACAAATAGACCATATCATATGTTATTAAATGTAAAATTAACGCATAAAATTATATGCAGATTAAGGTGAATTGCCATTTAACTCCTACTTACTTAACAATTAAGATCAACTAATTAAAGAGTACTTAGGCCAAATAATGATCCACAAAAGTGGACTTATCACTATGTATCTTATATATATGTTTATATACATATCTATAAATAAGCTAAGTAATTTCCTTCATTTTAATTCTCACATTCCTTTTTGTATTTCTTTTCGTATTGCCTTTTATTTGTTGATTAAGAAAAGACCAAAAAAATATAGAAAATAGAAAAGATAACTCTTAGCTTTGCAGGTACCCGATCTCGTGTGTAGCGAGCTTAATTTTGGACTTGATTTTGGCGATTTGCCAAGGATTCATTTTGAGGGTGTACCTTAATGACAAAAATATCACAAAAAAAAATCTAAAACTCAGAAAAAACCCAAAAATATAATAAGCGAACGGAAATCACCAATCGTTAGGAATTGTGTAGAAATTGATTAATCCAAACCCGCCTCCCTGAGTTCAACCCTAGGCCTAAAATTGACAAGTTTAAAACATATTTAGTCTAGGATAAAATATCTTTGAAAAGTTGTGTAGGATCGCCTGTAGGTAATTGGTTCCACTATACTAATTTTGATGCTAATATTACCTAATTAAATAACCCTACTCATGTTTCAACACAAGTTTTCTGGTGCCGTTGTCAAGGAGGCGCTTGTCGGATTTAGTTTCTACTCTTGTCCTTTAGATTTATCTTGCTTTCCACCCATCTCTTCACAGGTGTTTCTTGTTTGTTTTTGTGCAGGTGAACTTGTTGCGTGGAGGAGACATGAAGAAGAGGTCATAGACGTGGACGAGTACAAGGCGGGAGTGAGAGAGTGAAGTCATTGGCACTGCTTGGAGCTTTGTACATGTTGCTGAGGAGGCAGGTGCCGTTGCCTCTTAGCAACCTAGGTTCTCTTATCACCATAAATTTCATTAAAAAGATAAAAAAATCAAAAGCCCTAAAAAAAGAGTCTTCTTGAGATTTCTCAGGGCAAGTGGATTAAAATCCACTGGTTGATTCTTTTCATCACATCCGCCACCCCGGATTTCCCTCTCGTTCGCATGTAAAATCTGAGAATCTTGATTATTTGATTTTTTGCAACGTGTGTTTTTATTTAAGGCGAATTAAAATTGATTGTTTGTCATATCTATTTGCCACATTATTCACATTCGGGATCCACTACTTTGGTTGGGAAAGTCTTGGAATCAATTTGACTCCCCCCACCACGATCTTACATTTGCCTCTAATTTGATCCCGAATCTCTACCCCAACATTTTTATTTTCATTTTCATATCTTGGTGGTTGAGGCTTATGTGGATTTTCCATTGTGGTGATTGGGAGCACTTGGATTGAATTGTTTGGCTCCCATTCACATTGAATTAAAAGAGATTCATGCATCCACACTTAGAAACATCCAATTAGGGGCCCATTGCATTGTAGCATGCATTAACCAATCAAGTTGAAGGAGGGTTGTTTGGGAATAAAGAACTTATTTTTCTGAAACCTGAAGATTGGTTGAATTGGTAATTCATTTGAATCCTAAAATTCATACTACTTAAGAGCAAAACTGTAAAAGCCTTTCACCAATCTAACCTTCACTCAGGGAGATTTCCCTGTTGCATGCTTATTTTACACACATATCAATCTACACACTTGGGCATTACCCCTTAAACAACACCCTTCACCTTCCAAAGCACTTGTATCCTAAGTCGCTTAACTAAAATTTGGTAGTAACTTGACCCCATTAAGGTTTGGAGGTCTAACTACCTATGTGTTGTGCCTACGTGCTGATACGGGTTCCCACATGTTATTGGGTGTCTAAGACTGGGACAAACAACCTTTCAATCTAGCCCAGTGGTTCAGCAGTGCTTGTACTTGGTTCCATAGGTCGTGATAGTAGGTAAAATAGATCTTTAGGTCTTAGGTCACATTTAGAGGTTAGGACCTTGATTGATTGATTTGTTATTAAGTGCACCTATTTGGCATCTTTTCTCTCATCCCCTTCTCTTTTCAACTCCCCAATTCTTCTTCTGGTAGTGCATGTGTTGGAGGTGGTCACAAAACCTTAAACTTGTTGAATTGTCTGATAATTATAGAAGGGTAGAAGCTGGTGAATCATCCTCCTCCTCCGTAAACATGGTTGCTCACCCAGCCACAAATCCCAAGGGGGGGAATCCTTCCCCTCCCCCTCCATCGGGTGGTGGTGGAGTTGACCCATTAACTCGCCTCCAAGCCCAAATGGCATTGTACACCGAACAGATTCAAGCCATTAGGGAAACCTTGGAGGAAATGCAAAACCCTCCCAAACAAGAGGAGCCCAGGTCATTGAGCTCTTATCAGAATCTCATTGCAACAGAGACCCAACGACAGGTTCACATCCCCACGGTTGGGGAAGATTTTGAGTTAAAACCAAACATAGTTGGCCTAATCAATTTCCGTTATCATGGACTTGCTAGTGAAGACCCTTTTCTTCACTTGGAGGACTTAACCCGCTTAGCTGAAACTATCAAACCGAGAAACATCGTGTTACACATTATCCTCATGAAAATATTCTCATTTTCGTTGTGGGACAAAGCTATGCAATGGTTGCGCACGATTGGAAAACCCATTCATTCTTGGGAAGAGATGCATACAATGTTTCTCAAGAAATTCTTTCCAATCGGGCACACCAATGCACTTTGTTGTGATATAACTTCTTTCACACAACAAAATGGTGAACAATTTCATGAGGCCTGGGAGAGGTATAATGACCTTCTTAGGAAATGTCCATACCACGGTCTAGCTTGGTGGCATGTAGTCCAGATCTTCTACTATGGGATAAATGAAACCATAAGGCAGATTACGGATGCTTCCTGTAGAGGTAATTTCATGAATAAAGATGATGATGGAGCATTTGAATTGTTTGCGAACATGAGTGAAAATTCTATGAACAACGCTTCCATTGTCGCCTTTAATTGAACCAACGCTCCTCGTAGTGGAGCACATGAGGCTGACATGGGACCTTCCCATTCATCCACTGATATGAACTTAATTGCACAAAAATTGGATGAAGTCTCCTTGGTTCACAAAAAGCTGGACGAACTCTTGGCCAACCCCTCCTGTTTTGTGGCCAACACTTCGACTCCTCCATCATGTCACAAACCTAATCCTTCCCAAGTCAAGCTTATTTCCAAGAATCTTGCATGACCTGCACCATCCTTGCTAAGTGTTGCGTTGAGCGACTTGGTAAGTAATGTGGACCTGGCTTCTACTAGCCAATATTTTGACATGGAGGAATAAGACTCCATGTACTCAAACGCATTATCTTATGCAGGCTCATCTTCAGAATTCAAAGATGTGTGCACCCTGGGAAATAATCTATATTCTACTACTTATAACCCAGGGTGGCGCAACCATCCAAACTTCTTATGATCCAACAACCCTCAACGATAAAACCCTGTTGGTGGACCAGTGTGATCGTTCGCTCTCATCATCCCAAGGGCCCAATATTTTCCATTGGCAAATCCGCCGTCGAGCCCTTGCACACCCCAAATGGATCACACATCTAACCCTCTTGATAAGTTGATGTGAATGATGGTGGAGATGTCTAAGCGCCATGAAGAGAACATGACTTTTCTTCACCAATTAGCATAGCAAAATGCTGAGATCTGTTAACTATGCATGATGACTCGATCTTAGGGCACTCTTCCTACCCAACCTATCCTAAACCCACGAAATTTTGTACCCTGTGGTCTGCAACCATAGGTGCAAACTTCTCAAAGGCAGGTTCACCAGATTCTGCATGCTCTGAGTACGCCACCGGGATTTTAGGATAGTCCCACAGCAGCACATCAACCCTACGTCCTTGTTGTGAACCCTCCTCCGCCTTACGATCCCACTAGACCTACGACGTCCAATGCGATTACTATGAGAAGTAGTAAACAAACTGTTGATCGGCATTAACCTGATGTCGGCCCATCTTCGTCATCCTCTCATTTAGATTGCACGCCACATTCTTATGCGGATGACATACCCAAACTGGTGCCAGAATTGGTTCCATTCCCTAAGGCTCTAGTAAGGGAGCCAAAAGGCAAGAAAAACACATAGACCTTTGATAATCTGCATGATTTATTCAAGGATGTTGAAATCAAGGTTCCCTTGCTGTAGGCGATCGACCACATCCTGATTGTTGCTCGTTTCTTTAAGGATTGCACTACACCAAGGCAACCAAAAAGGAAAACCAAGAATCTGGTGGTTCTCTCACCTCATGCGAGTTGTGCTATATTGTCAAAATTACCATCGAAGTAGAAAGACCCAGGAACCCCTCTCATTACATGTAGCATCAACATCTGTAATTTTGATCGTGCCTTGCTTGATTTAAGATCTTCCATTAACCTTGTTCCAACTATCATGTTTCAGAAATTTACATTGGGAAATCTAAAATCCACCCTTATTACATTACAGTTGGCAGATCGCTCTGTCAAAATCTCGTGGGGTGTGGTGGAAGACGTGGTGGCTAGGGTCAGTAGTCTCTGTTTTCATGTTGACTTTCGTGTAGTAGATATGGAAGCTCCTAATTTGATGTCTGATTACTTGATCATCCTCAGCAGACCATTCTTGGCCATAGCCTGCACCCATATTGATTGTGTATCGGGCAACATTGAGATTGTTGTGGGCTCTGAAAAGCTCAAACTTAACATTTTTAAGGCCACCAAGAATTTTGATTGTGATCTTATCAAGGATGACACGTCTGATGATGGCATGGTCATTAGTGAGTGTATCGGGTTGGTAGGGACGTATTCGAATTACTATGTAGCACCCCTAGAGAATCACCAAGACCTGACTGACTTATACTGTGACATTTCCCCACCCCTCCACTTATCTCTATCCCTTCCTGACTAGACCCCTGACGAGGTCCACTCTGCTTTTCATGCCTCGTGGTTTGAGTCATTTTTGGGCTACTCACCTTTGGTCAACCTCCTTGAAGATCGAAATGCCTATTCTTTCCCCCCAAATCAGTCGAAAGCAACATTCCACACTGGGACCTTTTTCCTAAATATTGATCCCTGGGGTTCTCTTTTCTTGGATCCATTAATCTAGGATGCCCTATTCTTGGCCAACCTGTGGGCCAATTTCCTTCACCCCTTATTCTTCCTTTTGATCCTTTTAGGACACTCTTGTCCCAAGAATTGCTAGATCTCTCCCCATCCACTTTCGAGCTTAAAGCGCTGCTTGACACGCTAAAATATGCTTTCTTAGGGCCAAATGAGATGCTCCCTGTAATGATTAGTTTAAAATTGTTTAGGGAGCAAGAGTGCAGATTAATGAAGGTCTTAATTGAACATAAGGCAGCCATTGGATGGTCTCTTTTTGATCTGATTGGCATTATCCCCTCCTGCTGCATTCACCTGATATATATGGAGGAGGCTCGATGTTCCTGTGAGATGCAGCGGCATCTCAATCCTAATATGTGTGAAGTCGTTAAAGCAAAATAATTAAGTGGCTTGATACGGGCATCATTTTCTCGATCAGCGACAACACCTTGGTGAGCCCGATTCATGTTGTGCCCAAAAAGGTGGGTCTCACCATCCGTGTTAATGACAGGGGCGAATCCATCCCTACACATACTACTACGTCTTGGAGAGTGTGTGTAGATTATAGGAAACTTAATGTTGCTACTAGGAAAGACCATTTCACGCTACCTTTTATCGACCAAATCTTAGAGCGATTTATGGGAAATCAGTTCTTTTGTTTCCTGGATGAATTCCTAGGCTATAATTAGGTGGTTATTGATCCCCATGACCAAGAGAAGACCACCTTCACCTGTCCCTTTGGCACCTTCACCTTCCGAAGGATGCCATTCCAACTTTATAACGCACTAGTTACCTTCCAATGATGCATATTGGTGATATTCCATGATATGGTGGGTGATTTGCTTAAGGTCTTTATGGATGACTTTTTGGTCTTTGGACCTACCTTTGATGCATGTTTAGCCAACCTGACCCACATTCTTTGGAGATGTATCGATGTGAACCTCATGCTTTCCTGGGAGAAAAGTCACTTTATGGTGAACAAAGGTATTATTTTGGGACATATCATCTCCGAAAGGGGTATTGAGGTAGACAGAGCTAAGCTTGATGTGATTTGCTGATTTACTGATGAAGTTTGGCTCATCATAGCTAAAATGCCTAAGTTAAGCTAGAAACTAGGTTACACACTACTGAATTAAAACATTAAAAGGGTTAAGTGTGGGAAATAGTGAAAAAGATCTAAAACATCAAATCTGTGTTAAAAACGTGAAATTAGGTTATTAAATGAGATATTCTATTCGTTAATGTAAAATGATGATCCAATTTCAAACTGAACACATAATTGAGTTCAAAACTTCAAATCAAAAGTGAAATCAACTTCCTAAATGTTCAATTAAGCTTCAATAAAAACTTGGTTGCATTTGGACATCAATAGGACCCTCATTCATTAGATTACAAATAGGCCCTTAGTACATAACATTCCTTCACATGAAATCCTCCAGGGACTGATTTGATAGCTATCAGGGGTCATTTTGTAACACCTGGGGACCGCTTTATAGGACTTTTTAGCCACTTATGAGCCTTTCCATGAAACTTCTACCCTTAGCCCATAAGGGCTTCCCTGCAAATTCCACCATTAGAGCTGCATTCACGTTTCCACTATAGCTGCAAAAAACACACGAGATCGTGGCCGTTCATTCCTTGATCTCTTGATCTGAAGGCCCAACTCCAATCGAAGCTTCGTGTGCTTCGACGTGTGCAACAACGACATTTAAAATTGACGCGACATCGATTTGTATTTGTGACATATACTACAACAACGACATTTAAAATACCATTTTTAGTGTGAATCGATCATCGACAATCATATTTTTCACACCTTTGCCGAGGACAAAAACCCTTCAACAGCGTTTTATTGTGATTGTTTGATGAATGTCGCAGAAAGTCGATTATTTTTGTGCCGTCGCCAGGGAGGCAACTCTCTATATGCCAAAATTATTCTTTTTTTCTTCATTTGTACATATTTTTGTTTTTCTTTGTAAATAATCATTCTTTCATTCATATTTTTTGTTGTATATAGATTCTTTTATTCATTATATTCTTTGATTTGTTTTGTATATAATTGTCTTACTAATCATTTGTTGTTTTTGCAGCACTTAAAGAGTAGGAGTAGTGACTTCTTCCAAGTGGACTTCTTCTTCCTTGTGGGTTTACTATGCTTCAGACTCGACTTCCCGAAGGAGTTTTTCCAGATGGAGCTGCATTTCCCTTTTTTTCTAGATTAAATTAGTTGGTAGTTTAGACTTAGGTATATTAGTAGGATTATTTGTGTTAGGCATAAGTTGTGAGAGCATGTTCTCACACATCATTGTAATAACTTGGACTCTCTGGACTCTCAATATATCTCTACTCATCTCTCATTGACGCGATTTTTCCGTATCGCGATTTTCCGTATCGATTTCTTTTGTTTTTATTTGTTGCATTCAAAAATCCAAAAAAATTATAAAATCAAAAGTACAAAAATATCTCATCCCTTATCTAGCAGCAGCATATTCTAGGCATCCATACTTAGGATTGCATATTTCTTGCTAGATTTTATTTCAAGTCAAATTGCATCAATTGTAGAATTATTGGAGTCAAGTACACATCTTCTATCCTTTCTGAGCTCCTGTCATCCTTGCATTTGACTTAAACTTGAAATGACCATCTTTTGCTTGAAAAGAACTAAAAAAGTGAGACGTGCTGCATAGAATACACTTCTCAAATATCTAAATCAAATTCCAAAGGAGACATTAAAAATTGTTTGAAACCCTGCCTGAGCTTTTCACCACTATCTGTTGATTGCTATTGTGTACACACTACACGATCACATTAAGTTCACAAATACATGGGTTTCTATCTCATCTCCTTGATCAACCACAGGGTCTGGATTCGTACACCAGTCTTATCCAGATTCCCAATGGATTTTAGAGGTTTGCACTTTGATAGGCTATCTTTAGGATGCGTACAATTGTTCTGAAATGTTTGTTTGCATACTATTATTTTTGCATAGCAAACCCTAGGAAAAAATCTATTTACCTCGCTTGACTTATCTGATTAGTCTTTGATTGATTTATTTATTGAAATTTCTGATTTTTTTGAGATTTATTTCAAAGAATCATTTTGAAAAAATTGACTCAATGGAAGGTAGGAGATCCCAAAATCCTGAATTAGTACTTCCTTTGGGTACTGATGCTCAAGCTTCCATTTCAATGCCTTCCACATCCAATTCTATACCTCCTAGGCCTCAAATTCCCATCCACCATTCCATTCATCTTGAGGATGATCATGATTCTACACAATTTGAGGATTTTGAAGAGCTTCCTCCACATCTCTCTACACATCATCCTCCACCACCACCACCAAACCATAGGTTTCAACCTCCTCCATTTCCTAACTTCCCTAACCAACCACCACTGAAGAGAGGTCCTATGCCTCATTTGTAACACCTGTTTGAAACACAACTTCAAATGAACACCCTAACCCAACAGGTGCAACATCTTGCTTAAGCTGTTACTTTTCTAGCAAACCCCCAACCTCAACCTAGAAATCCTTAGACACCACCTCAACCTCGTAGACGTTAACTATGGGATTACTATAATCCTGCAGTTGCACAACTTATTCTTGTAGCACGCTATCCCGATGGTGGTCGTGCTACTGAACTGAAGCCAAACCTCATAGCACTTATACCTCAATTCCATGGTCTTGCTTCTGAAGACCCTTTCTAGCATTTAGAGGAGCTGAAAAACCTTGCTCAAACCTTTGGTCTGCAAGGTCATGATTAGCACATGTTTTTGATGAAAATGTTTTCCTTTTCTTTAAAAGATAAGACAACCTTCTGGATTAGAACACTTGCATGGACTACACCAATAGAAACATGGGCTTCTTTGGAACATGAGCTCCTAAAGAAGTACTTTCTTGTAGGCCGCACAAACATTTTGAGGCGTGCCATTACCACTTTCACATAGAATTCAGGAGAACAAATGCATAAGGCTTGGGAGAGATTGCATAAGCTTCTTAGGAAATGTCCCTATCATGGTGTCCCACACTGGCAATAGGTCCAGATCTTCTATCATGGGCTCCATGATGACACAAGGAATTTTGTTGATGCTGCTTGTGGAGATAATTTTTTGTGTCGAGACAACTCAGCTTTTGAGCTCTTCGAAGGCATGGCAGAAAACTCTATTAATAATGCTACGATGAGTGTTTTTAATAGAAAGTCCTCTCATTCCCACTCACACACGATGGGACACGAAGCCCAATCCAGCAACAGAGATTTAGAGATAGTGGCTAGTCAGCTGGATAAGGTGGGATTAATAAAGAAGAAAGTAGATGAAGTATGGAAATTCCTATCTAAACCTTCATCATCTTCTTCTTCTCAGCCACCTGCACCTCACACTTCTTCTCAGTTTCCCACAGGGAGGGAAACTGTGAACAATCTATCTGTGACACAAACCTACTTTGCCAGACTGTACTTTTTCCTATCCTTCATCGGTTGGAGGAACCTTTGTTCCTCCTTACACTGAATTCCCTGCACATTCCAGAGCTTTGGAGGAGCTCCATGCCATTCACAATGATCCTTATTCACAAACCTATAACTCTGGATGGTGGAATCATCCAAATTTCTCGTGGTCGGGAAATTCACAAAGACCTACCTATCAATAACCCTCGCACCACCACTTCATAACCCGATCTGAGTATCACCTCCACTGCCACACAGGCATCCACCGTGTGCCTACTAGCAACCGCAACCCAGGCCTGCCCAATACTCTCAACCTGGGCCTACACGAGATGATCAGTTGGGGACAATCATGAAAGCTCTCACTAACATGCAACAACAAAATATTGCTATGCAGCAGAGACAGGATGTGGCACTAGCTGAGATGAGAGCCTAGCTATCGCACTTGATGGAATCCCGTCAACCACATTCACTCCCATCTCAAGTAGAACCCAATCCTAGGAACATACCTGCCTGGAGGTATATTCAACCCAGACCTAATGCTCCCCAAGGCCAAGCACATGTCATATCACAAGCGTTACACAATCCTGATCCTTCTGTACTTTACTCAGATTAGCAACCACCTCTTCTTCCCAACCATATTCATCTCCTTCATCTTGACTCTGCATTAATTGATTGAAGAGGTGGAAGCTATTGATTTTTCTGGATATACTGTTTCTTTACTTGGACCTTAAACAAAGTAATTCTGAGATGATTTGATTTTGTCTACTTGAACCTTGAGCCAAGTATCTCTGATTTGATACCCACTTTCTACTCGAGCCTTGTACCAAGTATCTGATTCTGATTTTGATTCTAATTGACTATGGAGCTATTCTTCACCTTTGAGATTGACAAACTTCCATTCTATTCACCATGATTTGAATCTTTCATTGAGCTTCATTGACTTGTCAATTATCAACCCATCTTTTTGGCTCCTACATTTTTGAACTATCATTTGGCTTTACGCCTAGCTGAAGGCGTTAAACTTAGAAACCTATCTTTTGTATATAGCTATTTTCACATTTCTTGTTTTCCATTTCTTGCATTAGGTGTCTACCCATGAAATGTTAGCATACATTCATCATCACATATGTCATGCATTTCACTTCTTAGCCTGACTTTCCACTCTGATCTTGTATCAAACTTGAAATCGTCTGCACAGAGATTTTTATCTCTCCATTCCAACTTCCTTCCATCACCCAGTCTAAGATAATAGTAGAACATGAATTTGCATCCAACCTATTCATACAATGAGGACATTGCATCATTTAAGCATTGGGGGTGTAAATGGTGAATCATTTACTGAAATGAAATTATAGACACCTGTAGTGTATATAGTATAGTATTATCAAAAATACCAAAAAATTTTGAAAAAATTGAAAAACAATTACAAAGCCAAAAATACAAAAAAAAATGTCAAAATAAAAATTCCAAAAATACAATAAGGGACCCAAATGAACATTATTATTGAAGGAGAACTCCAAAATTGAAGTTACTAAGGAGAGAAAAAAATTGAAAAGAATTTAAGTATTTAATTATGATCTCATAGCTGGAAACAAAAATAGAATAAGCGTTTATAGACATTCAAACTTTGCTGGTTAGACTTTCCAGGCCATTGTAGCCTGATTCGCTCAGGCCTTGGCTTAATACACTTTAAGTTTTGATAAGATAGACCACGATCTCTCCTAACTTAGGACATATTCTTGTACCTGAGTCACCTATATAGGATTCGTTAGTTTGCTTTGGATTAGGAGTCTAAGTAACCTTTGTTTACACTACATAATGTCGGGAAAGACCTTGTGAATTTGAAATTCAACCCTAGTGTTCATTAGGGAAAGTGGAGTCCTTACTTGTGCGTGTAGGTAGACTGTTTGTCCTAGTCTTTAGTCTTGTGTCTAGGAGAAGCTCTTTTCACCAAAGAACTCACCCACTAGAAAAGTGTGCTCTACCAAATAAAGTTATCGAAGACATACTGACATTTATTTAAAAAAAAAAAAGAGAGTAAAAAAGTTCTTTAGAATAAGCAAGTATGTTCTCCAAGTCCTATAAATAGTTTGCCACCAAAAAGAAAAAAATATTTTCAGGGTGCAATACAAATACCTGTTTCCACCAAATATTCTTTGAGCCACAATAAGAGTTGGGTTTGAGTCTTCCTCGTTTTTGAGAGTCAATCCGAAAACATGAGCTGAAGCTAGGACCAACCTGGACTTAAAAAGAAGTGAAACCCTGGGATTGAGTTTTGAAATTCACCTGGTTAGTCCTGACCCATCACTAAGCACAGCCATAACCACTTAGCTTTTGAGTCTTGTAAAACCCCCCGAGTCTTGGAAAACACACTTAAGGTTTAAATATTAAGAGTCCTTGTTGGTCGAGAGATGGTCTATGTCATATCAGTCTTTAGTTTTGGTTAGTCTTCCTAAGTGACAGGTTCTCACAATGTCCAGACATAAACATAGTTAGTTTATCTTAAAAGAGTCTTTCAGCTTAAAGATCATCTCTAAATAGTTAACAAATTGAGAAAAAAGAAATAGATATCTCATCACACTTACCTTGCTGATACTTAAAATACTTTGTACTTTAATAAGTTGTTTGCTAAGGGACTAGCAAAACCTAAGATGGGGGTATGATGAGGTGTGGCTCATCATAGCTAAAATGCCCAAGTTAAGCTAGAAACTAGATTAAGCACTACTGAATTAACACATGAAAAGGGTTAAGTATGGGAAATAGTGAAAAAGACCTAAAACAACAAATCTGTGTTAAAAATACAAAATTAGGTCATTAAATGAGATATTCTATTCATTAATGTAAAATGATGGTCCAATTGCAAATTGAACACATAATTGAGTTCAAAACTTCAAATCAAAAGTGAAATCAACTTCCTAAATGTTCAATTAAGCTTCAATAAAGACTTGGTTGCATTTGGACATCAATAGGATTCTGCATTCATTAGATTACAAATATGACCTTAGTACATAACATTCCTTCACATGAAATCCTCCAGGGACAGAGTTGATAGTCACCAGGGGTCATTTTGTAACACCTAGGGATCGTTCTGTAGGACTTTTTAACCACTTATGGGCCTTTCCATAAAACTTGTACCCTTTGCCCATAAGGGCTTCCCTGCAGATTCCACCATTAGAGCTGTAGCTACGTTTCCATTGTAGCTGTAAAGAACACATGAGACCACGGCCGTTCGTTTCCTTGATCTCTTAATCTGAAGGCCCAACTCTAATTGAAGCTTCATGCTCTTCGGTGCATGCAATCACCCCTTGCCCCAGATCCCATCCAATGACCATGATTCATTTTGTACTTTCACGTGCCCTCTCAAGTTCATCCCCACCACCCATGCCTTAGGTGCTTAATCGCGCCTCTGCGGTAATTGGAATCACTCCCCTGCCTACTTAAGCTCCTCCCCTAAGTTGCATGCACACATAACCAGCTCCCTCCCCTTTAGTGGTTCTCTTCATCCAACCTGTCAGCCTTCCACCCCCTTTCATTGCCCACGGTAACAGAGTGGGTTCCTCTCCCTCCTTCAATTGCCTTTAGTCACCGGGTGTTGGCTCTTGGATACCACCTTCTTTAGCTGAGGGTCTCTTCCATTTCATCGCCATTGACCTTCAGTCGGTGGATCTTGGACACCACCTTCGTCTGTTAGCTAGATCTATTGCTTTCCTAGTGTAGTTTTGCTACTTTCTAGATTAGTTTTAGTGTACTTAGTGTAATTAGATTAGCTTAGGAGTAGATTAGATGATGGAATTCATAGGTTTGTTAGATTAGTTAGAAGTAGATTAGACGTTAGAATTCATTGGTTTGATGAATTAATGTAGCTTAAGGGTAAATTAGCGTAGATCCACTCCACCCTCTTTGATCAATTCATATCAGAGAGGTGTTTTGATTAGAGAGGTGTTTTTCCACCTCTATTTCGAAGCATATAGCTTTCCTTATGCATCGCGATTCGTTTCTGATTTCCTCACATTTTTTTATTCATTGATCACCCATCCATCAAGGTCAAATTCAGATCTGAAGCTTTGGCTTCTAGATCTGAATTTGCTCCTAAAACCCATTTGGGGTGTCTCCCACTTATTCCATAAATCCACAAAGATCCCCTGATCTGGTTTTAATTGAACCAATTTATTTGATTCTTTCAGATTTGTTTTTGACACCCAATCTTGCTATTTAGGAGTTAATTTGGTGAGAATGATTTTTATCGAGTGAATTGGATTTGTTATGAGTTTCATTGGTTGGAATGTGATGGGTTTGAGCTGTTTTAATTTAATTCTTATTATTGAATGTGTTCTTGCCCTATTTGAAGTGTGATCTTTGATTTTTTGGCATTATAGTAGTTCAAGCCAAGGAAAATTAGTAAGTCTGATTTGAGGTATGAACAATGTTTTAATGGGTTAAATGAATCATCTATTGTCCCTGTTCATAAGCCAATGGTGAGTAGGAACTATAGCTAATAACATCCTCTAATGACTCAAGACTAAAAATTGAAACTTTACAATAGGGCATCATGGTTTTGATTTTGAGTGACATGGAATTCCACATTTGATTAGAGGTTTGATTTGATTTTTGAATGAGTTTCTTTACACTGATTCTCATATTTTCAGAGTTTTAAATGATTTATGAGAAAGGGATTTAATTAGATCTAAACACAACAAATCAAAAGGACTGATCTGAGTTTATCAGTCCAACATGGAGCTTAGATCAAATCTGTGTGATCTGATCATAGTTGCTACTAGGTGCTTCTAGCTACTGACTTTTTGGTTGAGTAGCTGTTGAAATAGCAGCAGTGGCTGCATCTAGAATTTAAGATGTCTGGGTAGCAGGAGAAGCATTTGATGTTGGATGAAAAAAGCAGTAGTTGTTGCTACTGAATTTCTGCAGCTATTGCTGCCACTTGACAGCAACCACTTTTTTGGCTGATCTGAGAGTGGATTTCAGCTGGGATTTGAAGTTGAATGGAGCTGACCTATTATGTAGTGTTAGAACTTAATGAGGACAAGCATTCATGTACTTTAAATTGATTGGAATCCCATTAGAATTGGTTGTAATTTAGATTTAAAGTCTTTTGTTAGCTGTTTGAATTGAATTAACTATCCAAATCTAAATTTTAGTGAAATTTGAGATAAAAACTTGGTTTAATTGCTCATTCATGGTTGTTGTATTGTATTGAATGTTTTCAGATGCTTAGATATCAATTTTAGACCTTCAAACTGATTTTAGTGCCTTAGGTTCTCGAGTGAAACATCCTTCAAGGCCTAAAATTGGTTAACTTTGCAAATAAATAAAAATCATAAAAAAATTCAAAAAAATAAATAAACCTATCTTGAGTAATATTAGGTATTTTTTCTAAGTGTTGCAAAGTTTCAAGGCATTCTGAACCCTTGGCTTGGTAGAACATACCAGCCGATAGTTTAGTATACCTTGGAACTTAATAAAAGAACTTAACTTGAAAAATAACTCTCTCTCTCTCTCACCTCACTCTTTCTCTCTCATCCCCTATCTCTACTATATATATAAAACCCATAAAAATCAGAAAATACCCAAAAACCCCCAAAAATACTATGATATGTATATACTTGTATATATTAATTAAATCTAAGCTATATGTAAATATTGTATAATATGTATATAATGTATATAAATAACTTGTATATGTATTCTATATATTAAATTAAGTATGTGGAAGAACTTATTGTTTATATAACTTTATTGTATTATTTGATATTAATTTATATAACCTAAATGTATAATAGCTAAGTAATTATATAAACCTATATAATGTACATATCTTTACCTAATACTGTACATATATATATATATATATATATGTATTATGTACTATATAACACCTGTAATTTAATTTAACTATATATTTACAGTAAATAATTAAGTTATTAATTTAACTAGGTAATTTATTAACTTAAAATAAAATAAATTAGTAATTTAATGTAATAATGAAGTAAGTCATACTATATATTTGTATAATGATATATTAAATATTTTGAACATATTTATGCCATGCTTATACTGTATTATAGTATTTATAGTTTATTTATATGATAAACCATCTAAAATATGTATTTAATTATAAATAAATTAAAATAATGCTTATAAAATATCACAAAAATCTATAATAAATAATTTATTATGTATATTAGTACTGTATTAAGTCAATTTGATGATTAACTAACTAATTTATACTTTAATTAACTAATTAAACTCTAACTTAAGGTGTATAATTAGCAAACTTTATCTAATTTAATTATATAATAAAATAACTTAGCCCTATGTAAGGGCTTTGTAACCCTATAATTTGATTTAAATTTATATTAAATTATGGCCCTCAAATCGAGGGCCAAAATCAGCAAATCAAAATGCATATGCTTACTGTTGCAGCGCCTAAAAACCGCTGCAATAGTCTCACATTAGGCACTGAGAAGTGCGCTATGCAGGATAAAAGGAATTTGTGATTATGGCCTCTCAGTCGTCGGGCACCAGGTGCCCTTACATACCTCTCTCCTCTCTGATATGAATATGGCATATGAAATGTATTGTGTGCGGTGCATGGGTCGGGGGCTGTGCACTGTGCATGGGCTTGATTGGGCCCATTAACAAGTGTAAATCTAGATTAATACACCTAATAACTAAACTAGAGTGGCCCTAGTAGAGGTCTAGTCCGACCTAGAAATGGGTGTTGCGTATCTCTCGAAAAGGCCACCCTCCCATTAAACCCAATTTTTGGGTTGAAGTTGAACCGAACCAGTCTGAGAGGGGAGAATGAGTTACGAATTTCGCTAAGTGTTAGTAAGAAGCTAAGTGTTGAAACCACCCCTTAATGCCTTAGTGTACATATGTGTGTGTTGTGTGCGTATGTGTATGTGTGTCTATGTGTATATATGTGTGTGTATAATATATGTATAGTATAAATACATATTGTGCAATTAAATAAAATATGTAAATAAATAAATTACGTATACTGTTACATATATATGTGTGTGTGTGTATGTGGTATAAATTGAGTAAGCATGTTTAAGCTCTTATGTATATATAAACATTAGAGTTTTAGTGACTGATTCGTCCGTCACTGTAGATACATATATATGTTAGTATAGATAGTTATTTTACCTTATGTTATGTACATAATTTTACTAAGGTTTTAGCGATACTTATATATGTTACTGTATATATTATATATGTTATTATAGATATTGGTATGTTATAATGATTTAGTAAAGTAAATTTTATTAACTATTTTTGTACCTATACTTAGGTATTATCTATATTAGCTGTAAATAATTACCAAAGAGTAGTTATACATAGTTTTTGATGCTTATTTATATACATATGTTTTCAAGCATCGTAATGTGCTTTTATTCATTCTTTTGTACATAATTAACCAATTCATGAAATTATCTGATTCTTTCATTCATTTTTGTAAATAAATCAACATTTTTGGAATTAAAGAATATTTTTGGACTTAGAGTGTGATGTATATTAATAACTGCCTCCTAGTGAACGACCTGTAATGAACTAGTAAAAATTAAGTATATAAATAAAATTGACGCAACATCGGTTTGTATTTAGACATATACTACAACAACGATACTTAAAACACCATTTTTAATGCGAATCGGTCATCAACGATCATTTACCCATACATAGCTCTATTTGAAAAATTTGCTCCTTTCTAAGTCATGTTGATTTCTTTAGGAGATTTATCAAGGATTTCTCCAAGATTTCCAGACCTTTGACGCATCTCTTATCGATTGATGTGCCCTTCGACATGGGCCCTATCTGTATTTGAGCATTTACGCAGCTGCGTGATGCTGTCACTAAGGCCCTTGTTTTCCAACTACCTGATTGGTCCCTTGACTTTGAGCTGGTGTGTGATGCTTCTAACCTTGGGGTTGGAGCCATCTTGGGACAAAGACGTGATAAATACACGTTCGTGGTGTATTACGCCAATAAGACGTTGGATGAGGCCCAGCGTAATTACATGACCACTGAAAAGGAGTTGTTGGTGATCGCCTTTGGGTTGGAGAAATTCTGATCGTATCTTCTGGGCTCTCATGTTACTATCTTTACAGACCACATGGCCATTCATCATCTCATGCATAAGAAGGATGCTAAACCTTGACTGATTCATTGGATCCTTCTTCTACAAGAGTTTGATCATGAGATACGAGATAATGCTGGAGCCTAGAATGTGGTTGCAGACCATCTCTTAAGACTCGAACCTGACCATATTGGACTTTCCCTGCCGATGAATGAATCTTCTCCTAATGAGCACCTTCTAGTGATAGATGTGGCAAATGGATCTTGATATGCCGATATCGATAATTACCTTGATTCTGGATGTCTTCCTCGAGGGTAAGCTAAAAACCAGCGCGATTGTCTCATTGCAGAAGCAAAGTATTATTTCTGGGATAATCTACTTTTTATAGTAGGTGCTGATTAGATTATCCATCATTGTGTCCTTGACAAGGAGCTCCCCAGTGTGCTATTTGTTTGCCATGATCAAGCCTGCGGAGGCCATTTTTCTGGGAGCAAAATTGTAGCCAAGGTGCTATAATGCAGAATCTTTTAGCCCTCCCTTCATCAGGATGCACACAATTACGCTAAGCATTGCACTAGGTGCCAGTTGCTATGGTCAATGTCACATTGCGACATGATGCCCTTACAGCCCATCCTAATTGCAAAAATTTTTGATATTTGGGGAATTGATTTTATGAGTCCCTTTCCTCCATTCAACGGGTTTGAGTACATCCTCGTTGTCATTGATTATGCCTCAAAATGGATAAAGGCTATTTTTGTGCACCATGTTGACCATGTTGTTACCACCAAATTTGTTAAGGACTATATCTTTACGTGCTTTGGGATCCCTCGAGCCATCATTTCGGATGAAGACATTTCACTCACTCATCTTTTCGGGCACTTTTGAGGAAGTATGAAGTTCACCACCATCTTGCTTCTGCTTATCATCCCCAAATGAATTGTCAAGTTGAGGTGTTGAACCAGTAGATTAAGCAAATCCTCCATAAAACAGTTTAGCCTAACCGTAACGATTGATCCGACAAGCTGATTGACACCTTATGGGCATATCGAACCACTTTCAAGGCTACCCTAGGTATGTCACCATACAGGATTATTTTTCGAAAGCCTTATCACTTGCCTATGTAGTTGAAGCACCATGCTTAATGGGAGGTTCGCCAGTGTAACTCGTCCTAGACCTGTGTGTTTGAGAAAGGAAACTCCAACTCTAAGAAGTGGAAGAGTTGCATCATGAGGCCTATGACTCTACATTGACCTTTAAACAATGAACCGAGGCCTTTCATGATAGTCATATTTGGCGGGAGTAGTTTGAGCCATCACAGCAAGTT
This sequence comes from Thalassia testudinum, assembly GCA_037157565.1. Taxonomy (NCBI): domain Eukaryota; kingdom Viridiplantae; phylum Streptophyta; class Magnoliopsida; order Alismatales; family Hydrocharitaceae; genus Thalassia; species Thalassia testudinum. The sequence continues at coordinate 29,772,742 of JAZHRO010000071.1, read as the reverse complement.
TTGCTTTATAATGCCCGGCTCAAATTCTTTCATGCTAAACTGAAGTCTAAATGGACTGGTCCTTTCTTGGTCTCGTGACCTTTTCTCAATGGTGCTGTCGAAATTGAAGATCCCAAAACTGGGCATAAATTTACGGTAAATGGGCACTGGTTAAAACTATGTCTCACTCATGCGCCTAGCCCCATAGGTGAGAGAGTTGCTATAACAACCCAAAAATTTTGGGTTAATTTTGAACCCATTAAGTAGGGTGTTTAATGAGTTAAAAGACCCTTGAAACCATAACACTCTTTTTGTTAACTAAGACTTTACATTTTGTGGTGGTGAGGCATCCTTTGAAAGAGAAGATGGTTTGAGGGACTTGCTTGCCCCTCAAGTAAGAAGTGGAAGGGGGTATGGGCAAAAAGACCCTTTAGATATATAGGTGTTGGCTTCCTTGGAAAGCCAACAGCTATTCTTGTCTTCACCCTTTGGCAGGAGGAAGGAGAGTGAGACTATCACCATCCTCCCTTGGCAGCTACTCCAGCTACTGCCAGTGCCTTGTTGTTGGTGTTGCTAATGTAGGGGAGGAACAGGAGAAGAGGGGGAAGTGCAGGAGTAGCTGCTGCACTCGTTCTTGCAGTCATTGCTGTGTTGTTGTTGCTGCTGTGATTTTAGTAAGTGCGAAAGGAGTAGATAGGAAGAGCTGCAGCCAAAATCTTGAGGTAGGGATGTGTTTGTCGCGCTTTTGTGCGGTTTGTTAAAAGATAATATCGCGTTGTAGTATAGCTGCGAAAGCGTTCAAAACAAATAAAGATTTTTATTACTCGAAAATCGGAGTATCCGAGGTCGAACATAGGGAGCAATCTCAGTACTTTGGAAAACCCAAGAATACAACTGTTAAATGCAAATATAATTGATTCAAGGAGTTTTTTAAAAAAATAGAATTAGACGTCTGATTTATGTATCAGACGTCTTAAATGTGATCTTTCTCTCTTCCTTCTTCTCCTTTCTGCTTCTGTATTTTTCCTTCTTCTGCTTTGTCTTTCTGATTTCTTTGCAATCTTCCTTGTCCTTCTTCTTCTTCTCTGCGAAGACTTCTAATCTTTCTGCTTTCCTTCTTCTCCTGCGAAGGCTTCTTTCTTCTTCTTTGTCTTGCTCCTTCTTTCTTCTCTTCTTCGCCTTGCCTTTCCTTCTTCTTCTTCTGTAGCGGCCAAGTCCTTCTCCTGCGTTCAGCCTGCCTGCACAGGAGCAAAACCTAACCCTTCTCCCTCTACCCGCGCGTCTCTCTCTCTCAAGCAATTCACTCAGGGCTGCTCTCCCAGAGCCACAGGCATTAATCGGGTCGGATCGTACCCGGGACCAGGCGCACCTGAAGGTGGTGTGATGCGCGAGGAGTGCGTAGGTCTAGGTCGGGTCGGATCTGCCAAGTCCGCGTGGTCAGGTCGCGGACGAGGCGGGTGTGGGGTCAGTGAGGGACCTCACCCCTGTGCCTTCGAGGCAGTAAAACTATATCACAAAAACTCTTTATACCATACCTGTGCCTTGAGATTCCACGATGTGGGACTAAATGTTCCGCCCTTCCTTTGCGCGCGCCCGCAGACTCTCGTGTGCAATTGCCCACGCTGAAGGCCCTGCTGGTGCTCCTCGCTGAACTCAGTCACCTCGCGATACTTGCGAGAGTCTGCTGCACCTGCCGCCTGGGAAGCCTGACGCCTGCTGCTGCTCCAAGCTTCCTGCTGCTTCGGCTGTTAATGGCGGCCGGGGCGTTCACCTGAGATTCCACAGAACGGCCTATTGGCCCAATCAGAATAGCTGGAAACCTTCACCGTAGCACGGCGAAGGCGGTGGGTGATGCTGCAGGTTGCCGGTCGGCCTAGGCGTGCGCGCCTAGGTCAACCTGTGGCCGGAGATGGTGGGTTGTTCGGGGGGTGGTTATGGAGGTCTGGAGTGGCAGTTGTGGGGTGGAGCGAGTTCCTGGTGGTGAGGCGGAGCTCACGAGGTGGTTGGCGAGCCGTGTGGAGTGGCGGAGTGGTGTGGGCGGCTCGCCGGAGTGCGGTCGGTGATGTGGAAGATGAGGGTGGTCAGCGTCGGTCGAGGGGTAATCAGATGAGATAATAGGGGGAAAAGAGAGAGGATAGGATGGAGAGGAGTTCTAACCAAATTGTAAGGACGAAAGGGGACGGAAGGCGGACAGCAGTACCTGCTGTCGCCGGAGAAGATGACGCCCAGTGGGGGAGAACGGCGGCGACGACGGTGCTGAGGCAGCGTGCGCTGGTACTGCGCGACGCGGAGGGAGGTCAGGAAGCTAACTCTGCCACTGGTTTTGTGGCAGAGCGAAGAGGGAGGGGAGGGGGGCTCGCCGGAGCTAGCTGGGACATTTGGCCGGGCAGGAGGAGAGGAATTGAAGGGGGAAACTCGGCCAAATCAAGCTCAGCCTCTTCGGCTGGAGTTGTGGGTTCTTATATAGGCGCTGGACTGGGTGTGCAGGGCGTGAAGGGCACGTAATTGCCTGAGGTTGGTCACCGGAGATGGAAAGGAGTTAGGATACCCAAATCTCTCGTGCGTTCGCACGAGAGATTGGGTTCACACCGGCGATTGTAATTGGCTTTATAAGGAAGGGAATTCCTCAGAGAATCCTCCTTCCATTTCTGGGAGGGAATCTCTGAGGGATTAGAGAGCAATCCCTCTCCGAACCTCGCCGGAGCTCGGTTCTGCCCTAGCAATGGCGGCAGGACCGGTTTGCAAAGGAGGCGAAGAACCTAGGGGGTTCTCTGCAACGGTATTCAAAAGATAGGGACCAATTTGTGATTTGGGTGTACTAAATTGCAAAGTAGGTTAAGATGACCCCTCCTTCGGTCCAAATTTTGGTACAAACCTAATTTGGACCTAAGGAATCCAATGGAGAAGTTAGATTTCGGGTTTGACCTCGTTTGACTAGACATTTTGCGTAAAAACCCAAATTAGGTTAATTGAAGAGCTAGGACCCTAATCTAGGTCAAACTAGTTTCCAAAGGCCAAATTAAGTGTTCTAAACCCTAGAGTATGTTTTTCCATGATTTGTAGAGGGTTTAATTACTTTTTGTTCTGACCGGAACCTTGTTAATTTAAGCGGGTCTGTTTTAGGGTTACCAAGTGTCTTTTAGTTCTTAGATTGCACATGAACCCATTTCTGATTGACTCAACCCACTTTTTATCTCATTTAGACCATTTGACCTATGTTTTTCCTCTGAGAAATCCCGTTTATGTACTGCAATGGTAAAATTGCAGTTTTAACCTTTATTTCATGTTTTCTTCTCAGAGCACTTGTTCCTTCAGTTAGGCCTTCTTCTAGGTTATGTAGGAGCTTTTATCTTCTTTATTGGGTCAAAATGAGCTAGTTATGGCTCATGGTGAGGCTCTCATCATATCCCCATGCCTAGCTTTTGCTAGTCCCTTAGCAAAATTTCAAAGTTTTAACTTCCATTCTAGACCCTGAATGTCTGTCAACAATGATAAGTGCTTCTCCTTTTCTTTTGTGATTAGGTGGGTATGCCGACAATAGGCCTAGAGGTACTCAAGTACCAACCAAAATCCGGACCTGTTCCGCTTTAGCCTCAGTCTTCTGCAAAGGTTTCTATGGCCCACAGAAACTAACCTAAGGTTTGTTGGACTCCGCGGTTAAAGCACCCGTGCTTGAGATATTTTTAGCTTAAGCTCAGTTTGCAGTGCATTTTTTGTAAGAGAGAGATAGAGGATTTATTTGTTTGGAGAGCTTTTCTCTCTCTTTTCTTTTTATTTCTAGCTTCGGATTAGCTTCTCAACACGGTCTGTATCGGATTCCTCGTCCCCATCATCAATCCTCAAGGGTCCCTGGCTTTCGAGATTTCGAGATAATCCCGCCCATGGCAACCCCCGGAACCCTGGCTTTCGAGATTTCGAGATAATCCCGCCCATGGCGTTCCGTGGCCGAATTCAGACCCTGGCGATTGACATTTCGTGATAATGCCACCCATGGTATCTGAACCAGCAGAGTGCTTACATGCCCCCAGTAGGATATTTAAATATCCTAAGAGACAAGCACTGAGGAGATGATATGTTGTTACGCATCTTCGAGGGGAATTTCCCGCCTCTCCGCGCTGGGAACTCGTCCAAATCAACTTGTGTTGATTGGCCGCTCCTAATCTAGGTGACTTTTTCAGAATATTAAATGCTCTTGCATGTTTTGGATGTTTTATGCGCACTGAACAGACTGTGTGTGAATTTGGGGTGCTTAGGTTACCGAATCCCGCAAATCGGAGGTCAGTTAATGAGGCTGAATACTTCCTAAGCCTTAGACCTAATACTTAAGTTTCGCATTTTCCTCAACCTCTTGAGGATTATCCAGATTTTAACGGATACGTGAATTTTTAAGCTAAAGGTACTAGCCCAAAAAGCCTAAGACCAGCGTTCCCGCTAATCTCTTGTTATGTTTCCTTAGCACTTTTTCTTTTATTTCTTTTCTTGATCTGGTCTAGAACTTCAGTTAATTCCTTAATCTTTTACTAATGACTTTTTCTTTTTCTTTTCCTTTTGTGCTCCTTTCTTCATTTTTGCTCTTTTTCTCCTCCTTATGATTATATGGCTCACAACATTTCCTCCCTCCCCATTTTTTTTGTTCTTTTTCGTAATTTTTCAATTTTTTGTGTTTTTGACATATGTGAATTTTTTGTGAGAATCCTTCTGATTTTTTTCTTGGTTTTGTATGTATGCATTTTATCACCCCCCCATGCCTAAGTTTTGCAATGTCCTCATTGTAAACAGAGGGTGGGAATTAGTGTTGAGGTCAGGGGCTTAGAACAAGATATATCGGGTGGGTGAATGGGTCGGGAATGACTGATGCGAACGATTTTAAGCTCTGATACGTGTACCAGAGGTGGGATCAACTGTCTAAGGCTGAACTCAAGGTGCAATAGACGTGGAGTACAGACGGCTAATCAGACGGGTCTCTATTTTTGAGATGACGGGTTGCCTCCCGTTAAGCGCTAAATTTAATGCCTTCAGCCGAGCGGAAAATGGGGTGGAGAGGGAGTGGTCAAATCAATGGAGTTTTGGAAAACAAGCACCTTGATTAAGAGCCTGGTTGGTCCAACCAGGTACTTGTTCAGATCAGTGGGCTGATGATGTAGCCCAAACCCAATAAGTCTGGTGGATTGATAGATGTAGATTAGCAGATGTGGGACCCACCAAATGCAGTGATGTTCTGATAGATATGGAAGTGAAAACTCGAGTTCGGGATCAGTCGAATCAGCCTGGTGGGGGTAGGGTTCCGAAAAATAATCAATGTAAGGTGTGGAATCCCTACAGGGACGGTCAAAGGATGGAGGCTCCTGATTTGTGGTCTGATCAGTGTCCGATACCCGGTATAGATATGGAGTTGAATCATCTGCAATCGGCTCAGTGAGAGGTGAATCAGAATAGAAATTGAGTCCGGTTGCGGGTCGGGGTAGGGAACGGGTTTTGATTGGTTCTGTATATGTGGAGCAGGTGGCTTCAAAGAAGATTGACATGTTATAATCAGGAGGCAGATTTTCTCCGATGTTATGGTCAGATTCGAGATCGTCGGAGAGTTTGCGAAAATCAAAGTTTGAATGAGATTCTAGATCATGAGTTCCACCATAGAATAAATCATATGTTGTATATTCAGCAGCCTGACTGGGATCTAGCCTAAATGTTAATTCTGAGCTTACAAAGGTGTCCCTATCTGGTAGAGGCTCAGGTTCAAGGTTAGTAGGGCAGAGCCAATCGAAACCCCGCTCGTCCAAGTCCTCGGTTTCTGTATCGTAGATTGGCATGACTTTCGAAAACTCGATTAGTTCTTCTGAGGAGGTTGACGAGGGATATTTATCAAATCGAGGCCCAAAATCATATTCTTCATTAAGAGATTGATTTTCTTCCTCTGGGGCCTTGAAATCTTCAAAATATGTTTCAGATCTAGGTTCTAGGCTTAGAATGTGGGTTGAATTACTAGAATTTAGGTCTGAATAACCTTCGAGGGCCACCTTATCAGAATAAGGGATGGAATTTACACCCTCGAGAGGTTCAGTTCTACTCTCATACTTGCAGGAGTCTTGGGATTCTACAATGGGCTCATCATGGTCATTTCCTGCATTTGGAGCTTCCCAAACTTCTTCAATATCAGGTGCATTATACTCCATCTGGGTTGGGAATCCACAACCATTTTGTGCCTCAAACCCGAGATCAGATTTATCCTCGATGTTGTCTCAAGATAGTTCATCCTCTGTTGGCGGTATGTACGGGTATTTCTGATCAATCACTTGTTTTATTAATCTCATTATCTCTTCCCGTTTTTCAAGACTATCTTGGTGTTGCGTCCAAAGTCGAGGATTTGTCATACATTGAAGGTATTCACTATTATGCAATTTTTCTATCTCAATGTATGCAGTAATGAGCAAGTCACGGGTTGATCCTTTGTTGGCTTCTGCTAATAGTACTTGGGCACAAGTTATGACAAAGGTTGTGGTTGTTGGGACATCAACCTGAATGTTTCCTACTGTTGTTGAGGTTTCTTCATTTTCATAAAATCTCATGGCATCCTCAATCATTTTATCTCTCATGGATCTCTGGTATTCAGGTTTCTCGACTGGTAGTCCTAGGTGGTTCGGCTGCATATTTGGATCAGGTGGTGGAATCACGATCAGAGTTTGACTCAAGATGTGTTATGAAGCGATCAGATCTGAATAACGAGTCCCACTGAAAATGAGTGTGTGTGCTCTACAGAGAAAAGATGCAGGACTGGAGATGTTCTTGACCCAATCAAGACACCCAAAAGATGTTTGGATGACTATGGAGGTTTGGGGCGGATGGACCCCTGGATCCGAAGATCGTCCACCTGAGAATTACCTGGGCAGCCAGAGAGGGAGAGTCTCGCAAAGACCCCTACACGGTAGAGCGTCCCTACGGGTTACAGGGTTTCCCCCACCCGACCTCTCTTGTCACTGAAATTCCAGGTAAACCAGAATGGGGACCTTGACCTCTTAAGTCTATCACTTTTTATTTCAAAGGTGCTTTTAGGGTTCTCACTTGAACTTTAGATGTTTTGGGTATTGTGACCTAATTTAGAGGTTGGTTGACTCAAGAGGTCAACTTCACCTGACCTGTCCTATAGATGGCAGAATGATTCTAAGCTCGGAGCCTAGAGATCACCCTGATTTGACTCCCAGGTTATTAGGTCAAAAGAAAATTTTAAGATTCAAGTGATTTTAGAGCTCAATTTTAGGGTTTGTCTTATTTAACTTTCTTCAATCAAGGGCTTGGGTAGCACACTGATGCGGGAGGGTTTATTTCTTTTTACACAGGCATGTGTGACTAGCGCTTCAAGACCCTAATGTGGAAACCCTAATTTGGTTCTATTTCCAATCCTCTTTTTCTTTTTCAAAAGTTCTCTTTGGACTTATAAATAAGAAGTGTGTGGTCCGCCGAGATTAAGCGTTATTTCAATTAGGCACAAGAATTTGTGGGATGGAAAAAAAATCACTCCAACTTCAAGAATATTTGCAGAAATTTTCGCAAAATCAAGAAATGTTTTGCCTTAGAGATGGTGATTACTATATAAAGAAGGCAATTGATTCCTAAATTGATTTTCTTCCTTTTGTCTTTCAAAGATTAGGGGATGATTAAGGAAGAAAAGAAATTACCTGCCCTGGAGTGGTTGACTTGCGGGAGAGATTTTCTCATGAAGTACCCTTCAAGATCACATCAAAGAAAAGTAGGGAAAGTTAGTGTTCAATATGATAAAAAGAATGTAGAGACTAGTGGTAAATTGCGCATTGCTCCCCGGCAACGGCGCCAAAATGTTTGTCGCGCTTTTGTGCAGTTTGTTAAAAGATAATATCGCGTTGTAGTATAGCCGCGAAAGCGTTCAAAACAAATAAAGAATTTTATTACTCGAAAACCGGAGTATCCGAGGTCGAACACAGGGAGCAATCTCAGTACTTTGGAAAACCCAAGAATACAACTGTTAAATGCAAATACAATTGATTCAAGGAGTTTTTAAAAAAAAATAGAATTAGACGTCTGATTTATGTATCAGACGTCTTAAATGTGATCTTTCTCTCTTCCTTCTTCTCCTTTCTGCTTCTGTATTTTTCCTTCTTCTGCTTTGTCTTTCTGATTTCTTTGCAATCTTCCTTGTCCTTCTTCTTCTTCTCTGCGAAGACTTCTAATCTTTCTGCTTTCCTTCTTCTCCTGCGAAGGCTTCTTTCTTCTTCTTCTCTGTCTTGCTCCTTCTTTCTTCTCTTCTTCGCCTTGCCTTTCCTTCTTCTTCTTCTGTAGCGGCCAAGTCCTTCTCCTGCGTTCAGCCTGCCTGCACAGGAGCAAAACCTAAGCCTTCTCCCTCTACCCGCGCGTCTCTCTCTCTCAAGCAATTCACTCAGAGCTGCTCTCCCAGAGCCACAGGCATTAATCGGGTCGGATAGTACCCGGGACCAGGCGCACCTGAAGGTGGTGTGATGCGCGAGGAGTGCGTAGGTCTAGGTCGGGTCGGATCTGCCAAGTCCGCGTGGTCAGGTCGCGGACGAGGCGGGTGTGGGGTCAGTGAGGGACCTCACCCCTGTGCTTTCGAGGCAGTAAAACTATAGCACAAAAACTCTTTATACCATACCTGTGCCTTGAGATTCCACGATGTGGGACTAAACGTTCCGCCCTTCCTTTGTGCGCGCCCGCAGACTCTCGTGTGCAATTGCCCACACTGAAGGCCCTGCTGGTGCTCCTCGCTGAACTCAGTCACCTCGCGATACTTGCGAGAGTCTGCTGCACCTGCCGCCTGGGAAGCCTGAGGCCTGCTGCTGCTCCAAGCTTCCTGCTGCTTCGGCTATTAATGGCGGCCGGGGCGTTCACCTGAGATTCCACAGAACGGCCTATTGGCCCAATCAGAATAGCTGGAAACCTTCGCCGTAGCACGGCGAAGGCAGTGGGTGATGCTGCAGGTTGCCGGTCGGCCTAGGCGTGCGCGCCTAGGTCAACCTGTGGCCGGAGATGGTGGGTTGTTCGGGGGGTGGTTTGGAGGTCTGGAGTGGCAGTTGTGGGGTGGAGCGAGTTCCTGGTGGTGAGGCGGAGCTCACGAGGTGGTTGGCGAGCCGTGTGGAGTGGCGGAGTGGTGTGGGCGGCTCGCCGGAGTGCGGTCGGTGATGTGGAAGATGAGGGTGGTCAGCGTCGGTCGAGGGGTAATCAGATGAGATAACAGGGGGAAAAGAGAGAGGATAGGATGGAGAGGAGTTCTAACCTAATTGTAAGGACAAAAGGCGACGGAAGGCGGACAGCAGTACCTGCTGTCGCCGGAGAAGATGACGCCCAGTGGGGGAGAACGGCGGCGACGACGGGGCTGAGGCAGCGTGCGCTGGTACTGCTCGACGCGGAGGGAGGTCAGGAAGCTAACTCTGCCACTGGTTTTGTGGCAGAGCGAAGAGGGAGGGGAGGGGGGCTCGCCGGAGCTAGATGGGACATTTGGCCGGGCAGGAGGAGAGGAATTGAAGGGGGAAATTCGGCCAAATCAAGCTCAGCCTCTTCGGCCGGAGTTGTGGGTTCTTATATAGGCGCTGGACTGGGTGTGCAGGGCGTGAAGGGCACGTAATTGCCTGAGGTTGGTTGCCGGAGATGGAAAGGAGTTAGGATACCCAAATCTCTCGTGCATTCGCATGAGAGATTGGGTTCACACCGGCGATTGTAATTGGCTTTATAAGGAAGGGAATTCTCAGAGAATCCTCCTTCCATTTCTGGGAGGGAATCTCTGAGGGATTAGAGAGCAATACCTCTCCGAACCTCGCCGGAGCTCGGTTCTGCCCTAGCAATGGCGGCAGGACCGGTTTGCAAAGGAGGCGAAGAACCTAGGGGGTTCTCTACAACGGTATTCAAAAGATAGGGACCAATTTGTGATTTGGGTGTACTAAATTGCAAAGTAGGTCAAGATGACCCCTCCTTAGGTCCAAATTTTGGTACAAACCTAATTTGGACCTAAGGAATCCAATGGCGAAGTTAGATTTCAGGTTTGACCTCGTTTGACTGGACATTTTGCGTAAAAACCCAAATTAGGTTAATTGAAGAGCTAGGACCCTAATCTAGGTCAAACTAGGTTCCAAAGGCCAAATTAAGTGTTCTAAACCCTAGAGTATGTTTTTCCATGATTTGTAGAGGGTTTACTTACTTTTTGTTCTGATCGGAACCTTGTTAATTTAAGCGGGTCTGTTTTAGGGTTACCAAGTGTCTTTTAGTTCTTAGATTGCACATGAACCCATTTCTGATTGACTAAACCCACTTTTTATCTCATTTAGACCATTTGACCTATGTTTTGCCTCTGAGAAATCCCGTTTATGTACTGCAATGGTAAAATTGCAGTTTTAACCTTTATTTCATGTTTTCTTCTCAGAGCACTTGTTCCTTCAGTTAGGCCTTCTTCTAGGTTATGTAGGAGCTTTTATCTTCTTTATTGGGTCAAAATGAGATAGTTATGGCTCATGATGAGGCTCTCATCAGGATGTTAACTCTTTTTCCTTTGAGTGCCTCTTCGAATTTTGAGTCAATGGTGGTCAGGTGTGTACTGGGATACATGCCTAGGGTTGATGAATGTAAAAGGGTTGGAGGCATGCTAAGAGGATTAGAAACCTTATCGTGTTGCTTGTGAGGTTTCACCAGGTACTAAATGCTTATTTTATACCTAACATCATTAGGATAATGGATTTCCACATAAGAAAACTTCAGGTTGTGATACAAGGCTGAAATCGTGCTGGATTGGGGCCTGGAAACCACCCAGTACCAGTATTGGATGGTTCTCAAGGCCCCCTGACCATTGAATAAGGGGAATAGAATCGACCCAATACCAAAACTGATGATCAGTACTGGTACTGGCCTAAATGGCCATGATTTGGTGGTAGCTGGGGTAGAACTAGTCTAGTACTGATACAGAGGGTCAGTACCAGTACTGGCCTGAGTGAGGATGTTTCTACTTCAGCACTTGGATAAATGTGGAAAATATGCAAGCCTTGACATGCAATATGAGGTTAAGAAGAATATGTTAATCTGAAAACACCCAAACGACCACCAGATAAAGAAGGTGATAAATCAATCTCGGGAGGGTATGAATGAAACCTAGACAAATGAATGGAGTGCATGATGAATATGCAATACGAGAAATGGTTGTTTCTTATAGGATCTAAATGAAAAACCACTTGGATTCCAAAGGTCTGCAGTCAGACCCTAGGAAATCCACTAGGTCCTTAGGATGTTCTAGACTCAGAACCAAATGAAATAAGAATATAGTAGGTCAGCTAGGTGGGCTTGTAAGGTTGTGACCTAGACTTGGTGAATCGGGTTTAGTACTTGGGAGGGAGACCCAAGATACTATGGTAGCTAGGAGCTACTCAAGGATTTACCTTGGAACTTGAGAAGTTCCCAGGAGTGGTAGCGAGCCCTGAGCCGTCATCAGATGAAGGTACCTAAGTGTACCTAAATCTGACTCTCTACAAAAGGGTACTAAAGCTAGAGGCTCACTAGACACCCGCATGTGCGGAGATTGCCGGGGGTACCATGATAGGTCTGGTTGAGATCTCTTCCGATGGCGAACTGAGAGGGCACCCCTATGGTTACGTTCCTAGCAGGAGAAATAGTGTGACCTGACAATTCTTACCAACCGTGTGACATGATCTGAGTAAATTACAACTAGGCCTTACTCAAGGCGAATGGAGTTGCTCTTCACCGACACGAGGCACTGGCCTAGGTAGCTCCCAAGAGGCCCGACTCTTGTGACTGAGGTCAGCAACATTCTCGATACGTCGAGAATGGGTACGCCTTTTGCAAGGGTTGCTTGTCCTATTAGCCCCTCCCCTGATCAAGGAGAGGCCACCAGGTGAGGATCTAAGGGAAGGATATGTCGAAATCTCCTCTAAATAGAGAGGTATAATCTTCTAAATCTGACACATGTGGCAAGTGAGGGAACAAATGTTAGCACCAAAATAACTCATCGTAAGAATCTAAAGAGAATTTAGGTCAAAAGGTGGTTGGTAATGTACAAAAACCTCTGTATCACCCCTCTTGCTGGGCTTCACCTATAGTTCGATCTCTATTGAGCTCTTTAGTTCATCCTTACTTTTGTGACCCATTTTAGGTTCTGATGCCATGGGCTTGCGGATTTCGCCTCACCGACGAGTAGTGCTAGCGCCTAGCGGCTCGGCTATTTGTGTTGACACTCATACACTTGGAGAGGGTGATAGTGGAAGCTTGATACTTGGGAAGGTGGGCGGACCCACCTACAGAGTCCCTTCTGAGTGCTGCTGCAGAATTTGTGAGGCCTGCCTATCAGCTAGAGCAGGTGATCTATTTTGCAGGTTTTTGACCTAGTAGGATGTGGGAGGACTTTTGAGTGACTGGTTCCTCCACTTGGGGTGGTGGGGGGGGATTTTTATGCAAGCCATCTCTTTCTTTTATGAATGTTGATAGTTGTGGCTTCTCTTTTGTAGTCTTTTCCCCTTGATTTTTTTTTTTTTTTGTGGTTGGGGTAGAAACAAAGCTTGTACAAATATGTACATGTATGTGTATATGTGTGTGACGGTCTGTATCATGGAACTTTGTGTATGTGTTAACAGTGAATGATGTTTTACGGCGTGGTTTTTGCTTTGACATGAGACTACTATGGTGTTATAGTTGCAGGTTCTTCTTACAGGTAGGGAAATTTGGAAATCTCCCCTACAACGGGGATACTCTGCCGATTTTATTTTATTTTAATTTTTTTATAGAATTAAGCCCTTTCGACTTGGCTTGAATTGCGTTTGACCCTAACTATCTCATTGCTAGGCCATTTTTTCACCTTTACCCTCGGTAATCCTTTGAATGGATTTTTGGGGCCTGACAAATGTGGTATCAGAGCTTAAGGTTAGGGTTGTAGACCAAAATTTATTGTAGTTCATGTGCATTGCATACTATGTTGTTGACTCCCATTCCATGTGTTAATGGAGATTGTGTTCATTTTAGGATGCCTTCGAAATGTAAAGGACAATTGGGAGGCGAACAAAACCTGCTTGATCCATTTGCAATCCTTATGCAGTTTTTGGACACCATGCAACAAATGTAGGTGATTCTGCAAATCGTGGCTTTTGCCATTGGTAAATCAAGTATTGGATCAGGGGATCATGGCAATAGTGAGGCTGGTGGCAGTGGGGGTGGTGATAATCCGGGTGAGTCCCCATGTAATGGGAGGTTTGGTCGGCCACCATCTGCGACTCTCACTATAAATGCTGAGTTTGAGCAGTTCAGAAAGATGAAGCCGCCAATGTTTTCTGGTGCTGGGGATCTGTCTGCTGCTGAGGATGGGATTTTGAAGATTAAGAACTTTTCTACTCTAAAGGTTATTGAGGAAAACAATGTGGCATTGGCCATGTTCTAGTTTGAGGGTATAGTCCAGCATTGGTGGGCCATAGTTGAGACAACTGAGGCTACCTCGGTTACATGGGACAAGTTTCTGAAGCTCTTCAATGACTAGTTCTACCCGATGGAGTGGAAGGCTTAGAAATGAGATGAGTTTATTCACCTTCAGTAGGGCCAGATGACTGTTACCGAGTATCGAGTAAAATATATGGAACTCCTCCACTTCGCAAGGGAAGCTTTTGCTGGGGAAGATGTTCAAGTATGGCGATTTGTTAGTGGACTGAGGAATAATTTGCAAATCAAGTTGGCAGGAACCATGATGTACAGTTTGTCAGGAGTGGCGGAGAGAGCCATGGTAATGGAACGAGTACTCCCTAATGTGCACCAGTAGGAACAGACATAGAAGAGATCTGGTGGGTCGAGTCGACGCAACAACCACCAAGGGAGGAGATTCAATCCTACTTTGAGTGATTCACAAACATTGAAGCCAACGTCCTCCAGCCAAGTGCAGGCAATGACAGTTTTTGAGACTATCTCTCAAGGCACTCAAGGACAAAAGAAGAAGCATACTGGCCAGTGGAAGAGGCGATAGGGATGCAAGAACTGTAGGAAGAACCATCTAGTAGAGTGTAGGCATCAACGACTCTGCTTTTTGTTCCATCAGCTAGGACACCTATGGAAGGATTGCCCATTTAACAACCAGTCGATTTTAGAGTCTGTGGGGCAGTCCAATGCGAGCCAGGTGATAGGAAGAGTTAACGCCATAACACTGAAGGATGCCCAGGCTTCTACTTCTGTGGTCCGAGGTATGGTTTTGATCTGTGATACTTTCGCCAATGTCCTTTTCGACTCGGTGGCTGCACATTCATTTATTTCACCTAAATTGGTGAATAAGCTGGGTAGGCCTGTGTTAGATTTAGTCACCCCATACAAAATCAGTGGGCCTAGTGAGCAGCTATTCGTGTCCAAATTGTGGGTACCGAATTGCCCTGTTTATGTTGCTGGTCATGAACTATCAACTGACCTAGTAATCCTTGATATGATGGATTTTGATGTATCCTGGGAATGGATTGGCTAGCTGAACAGCGTGCCCTTTTAGACTGTTTCGATAAGAAAGTAGTCTTCTCACTGCCAGGACAACCACGATTCGAGATCCAGGGCTAGTGTGACATTGCCAAGAGGATCTTAGTGTTAAATGCTTGTAGACTATTATCTAGAGGATGTGATGGGTTCCTGGCCTATGTGGTTGCAACTAGAGAGGATAGGTTAGAGATTCGAGATGTGCCTATGGTCAGGGAATTTCCAAACGTCTTTCCTAAGGAATTGCTAGGGATTCCTCCACATTGGGAAATTGAGTTTGAGATCCAACTAGCACCTGGGACGAGTCCGATCTCTAGGGCTCCATACAGGATGGTTCCAACCGAGCTTAAGGAATTAAGAATCCAATTATAGGGGCTTTTGGATAAAGGTTTCATCCAACCTAGTGTGTCTTGGTGGGGAGCCCCTGTACTATTTGTTAAGAAGAAAGATGGTAGTCTGCGACTCTACATCGACTACAGACAGTTGAATAAGGTCACAATTATGAATAAGTACCCGTTACCCAGAATTGATAACCTGTTTGACCAGCTACAGGGATACATGGTATTCTCCAAAATTGACTTAAGGTCAGGGTACCATCAGTTGTGAATTAAAGAGGAAGATATTCCAAAATCTACGTTTCGCACTCGATATGGACATTACGAGTTTTTGGTTATGTTGTTTGGACTAACCAATGCCTTTGCAGCCTTCATGGATCTGATGAATCGAGTGTTCAGACCCTTCTTGTATCAGTCTGTCGTTGTATTTATGGACGATGTCTTGATTTACTCGTGAAGCACGGATCTACATGCAGAATATTGGAGAATGGTATTGGATACCCTACGATGTAATCAACTTTTTGCCAAGTTCAATAAGTGTGAATTTTGGCTACCAAAGGTCACATTTTTGGGCCATGTGATCAACGAAAAAGGTGTGTTAGTGGACCCCACCATGGTTGAAGCAGTGTTAAGATGGTCTTAATAAAGATTGGTGATAGATATCCGGAGTTCCTTAGGGTTGGCAGGATATTATCGACGTTTTATTCAGGACTTCTCCAAAATTGTGGTTCCTTTAACAAGCTTAACCAAGAAAGGGGTCAATTTCGTGTGGACCTCGAATTGTAAGTGGAGTTTTCAAGAGCTAAAGAAAAGATTGACTTCAGCATCGATCTTAGCTCTCCCCTCAGGAGGTGGCAGATTTTTGGTGTACAGTGACGCTTCACACCTTGGTCTTGGTTGTGTGTTGATGCAGAATGGTAGGGTAATTTCTTATGCCTTAAGACAATTGCAAAACCATGAACGGAATTATCCGACACATGATTTAGAACTAGCAGCTATTGTTTTTTCCCTCAAGGTTTGGAGTCACTATCTTTATGGTCAGGCCTTTGACATATTCATCGATCACAAAAAGCCTCAAGTATATATTTTCTCAAAAGGAACTAAATATGAGGCAACGCCATTGGATGGACCTATTAATGGACTATGATTGTAGCATCCTATACCACCCAGGCAAAGGCAATGTAGTGGCCGATGCTCTGACCCGTAATTAGATAGCAATGGTAGGCCAACTCTAGATCGAGGAGTGGGATTGGCTTACTGAGATCAGTAATTGGAAGCCCATCATTGGTCAGAAGTTCTTAGGCACCTTAACGATGTCACGTAAATTGCGGCCGGAGTTAATCATTGAGATTAAAGAGATGCAGTTCACCGATCTAAAGCTAGCTTGGATACGGGACAAAGTTTTGATGGGACAATTGTGAGACTTCTCCCTGCTTGGAGGGGCACTTTACTCCTGGAAATGGCTTTGTGTTCCTAGAAATGAGACCCTGAAGTGACAACTGACGTATGAAATGTACAACTCTCGACTGACGATACATCCAGGTAGCACCCACATGAGTAAAGACATCTGTAAAGACTTTTGGTGGAAGGGCATGAAGTGTGATATAACACAGTATGTTAGCAGGTGTTTGACTTGCCAACAAGTTAAGGTTGAACACAAAAGCCCTAAAAGTTTGTTACAGCCTCTCCCAGTGCCAGAATGGAAGTGGGAGAGTATCTCAATGGACTTTATGGTGGGATTACCGAGGACATCTCGTGGGCACGATGCTATTTCGGTCATTGTTGACAGATTATCTAAGCTAGCTCATTTTGTGGCTATTAAAACCACCTTTAAGCCGAGCTAACTTGCTGTAATATATGTTAAGGAGATTATTAGACTTCATGGTGTCCCCAAGGACATCATTTCAGATAGGGATCCAAGGTTTGTATCACACTTTTGGATCAGTTTGTAGGAAGCTTTGGGTACCAAGATGAAGTTCAGCTCGGCATATCATGCTCAGACTGATGGATAATTAGAATGGACTATATAGACTTTGGACGACTTGTTGAGATCCTGCATTCTTGAATGGCAAGGATCTTGGGAGGACCATTTGTCATTAGTCAAATTTGCTTGCAATAATAGTTACCATGCTAGTATAGGCATGGCACCATTTGAAGCTTTGTATGGATGGAAGTGTCCTTTGCTAATGAGCTAGGCGAAAATAGGGGAGAAATTCATGCAAGGCCTCGAGTTGATCTAGTTGATGTCAGAGAAGGTTGTATCTATCAAGAGGAAGTTGCTGGCCTCCTTGTCCAGACAGAAAAGTTATAATGACCATCGACGACAGGATTTGCAATTTCAAGTCAGGGACAAAGTGCTTCTACATGTATCATTGATAAAAGGCATTTACCGCTTTGGAATTAAGGGAAAGCTGAGGCCCCGATACATAGGCCCTTTTGGGATCATGGAACGAGTCGGCTTGGTAGCATATCGCCTTGCCTTATCTTCTCACCTATCAACCGTGCATGACATTTTTCATGTATCCATGCTGAGAAAGTATATCGCAGATGAAAGCCTTGTTGTGCGTTATGACGATTTACAAATTGAACCTGATCTTAGTTATGAGGATTACCCAGTGAAAATCCTGGATCATTTGGTGAGGAGACTATGTAGCAAGGCAGTGCCCTTGGTAAAGGTATTGTGGCATAGTCAGAAATTTGACGAAGCCACCTCGGAACCTGAAGCTAAGATGTAAATCCGTTACCCCCACCTCTTCTAGGTTTGAGGTACGCTTGATTTAATGGATGAAATCCTTTTAAGGGGGTAGGGTGTGATGACTCGAAAATTTTGGGTTAATTTTGAACCCATTTAAGTAGGGTTTTTAATGAGTTAAAAGACCTTAAAACCATAACACTCATTTTTTTAACTAAGACTTTACATTTTGTGGTGGTGAGGGGCCCTTTGCAATAAAAGATGGTTTGAGGGACTTGCTTGCCCCTCAAGTAAGAAGTGGAAGGGGGTATGGGAAAAATGACCCTTTAGATATTTAGGTGTTGGCTTTCTTGGAAAGTCAATGACTATTCTTGGCTTCACCCTTTGGCAAGAGGAAGGAGAGTGAGACAGACCATCATCGTCCTCCCTTAGCGGCTACTCCAGCTACTGCCGTTGCCTTGTTACTGGTGCTACTGATGTAGGGGAAGAACAGGAGAAGAGGTGAAGTGCAGGAGCAGCTGCTGCACTTGTTCTTGTGGTCATTGTTGTGTGGTTGTTGCTACTGTGATTTTAGTAAGTGGGGAAGGAGTAGAAGGCAAAAGCTGCAGCTAAAGGCTTGAAGTAGGGATGTTAACTCCTTTTCCTTTGAGTGCCTCCTCGGATTTCAAGTTAGTGGTGGTTAGGTTTGTAATAGGATACATGCCTAGGGTTGATGAATGTAAAAAGGGTTGGAGGCATGCTAGGTGGATTAGAAACCTTATCGTGTTGCTTGAGAGGTTTCATCAGGCACTAAATGCTTGCTTTATACCTAGCATCATTAGGATAATGGATTTCCACATAAGAAAACTTCGGGTTGTGATACAATGCTGAAATCATGCTAGACTAGGGCCTGGAAACCACCCAGTAATGGTATTGATGACCAGTACTGGTACTGGATGGTTCCCAAGACCCCCTAACTCATTGAACAGGGGGAATAGAACCAGCCCAGTACCGGTATTGATGATCAGTATCGGTACTGGCTTGAATGGGACCACTATACAGAATTGGCCTAGTATCAGTACTGATGATCAGTACCGGTGCTGGTCCAAATGGCCATGATTTGGCGATAGCTAGGGTAGAACCAACCCAGTATCGGTATTGAGGGTCAGTATTGATACTGGCCTGAGTGAGCATGTTTCTGCTTCAGCACTTGGATAAATGTGGAAAATATGCAAGCCTTGACATGTGATATGAAGTTACGAAGAATATGAAAGACCACCAGATAAAGAGCGTGATAAATCAATCTCTGGAGGATACAAATGAAACCTAGACAAATGAACCAAGTGTATGATGAATATGCAATACATGAAATGTTTGTTTCTTATAGTATCTAAATAAAAACCACTTGGATTCCAAAGGTCTATAGTCAGACCCTAAAAAATCCACTAGGTCCTTAGGATGTTGTTCCAGACTCAAAACCAAATGAAATAAGCATATAGTAGGTCTACTAGGTGGGCCCGAAAGGTTGTGCCCTAGACTTGGTGAATCGGGTTCAGCACTTGGGGTGGAGACCCGAGATATTGCGGTAGCTAGGAGCTACCCAAGGATCTACCTTGGAACTTGAGAAGTTCCCAGGAGTGGTGGCAAGCCCTAGGTCATCATTAGATGAGGGTAACTGAGCGTACCTAAATCCAACTCGCTGCAAAAAGGTACTCAAGTGAGAGGCATACTAGACACCTGTATGCGTGGAGATTGCCAGGGGTACCATGATGGATCTGGTTGAGATCTCGTCTGATGACAGACTGAGAGGGTACACCTCGTGGTTACGTTCCTAGCGGGAGTGATGGTGTGGCCTAACAATTCTGGCCAACCCTGTGACATGATCTAAGTAAATTAAAACTAGGCCTTACTGAAGGCAAATGGAGTTGCTCTTTCACTGACATGAGGCACTGGCCTAGGTAGCTCCCAAGAGGCCTGACTCTTCCGACTAAGGTCAGCAACATTCTTGATACATTGATAATGGGTATGCCTTTCGCAAGGGTCGCTCATCCTGTTAGCCCCTCCCTTGATCAAGGAGAGGCTGCCAGGCGAGGATCTAAGGGAAGGATACGCCGAAATCTCCTCTAAATAGAGAGGGATGATCTTCTAAATCTGACACATGTGGTGAGTGAGGGAACAAATGTTAGCACCAAAATAACTCATCTTAAGAATCTAAAGAGAATTTAGGTCATATGGTGGTTGGTAATGTACAAAAACCCCTATATCACCCCTCTTGCAAAGCTTTACACGCAGTTCGATCTTTGCTAAGCTGTTTAGCTCATCCCAATTTTTGTGACCCATTTCAAGTTCTAATGTTGTAGGCTTACGGATTCCTCCTCACCCACAGGTAGTGACAGCACTTAGCGGTAGCGGATCGGCTATTCATGATGACACTCATACGCTTGGAGAGGGCGATAGTGGAAGCCCGATACCCAGGAAGGTGGGTGGACCCACCTACTGAGTCCCTTCAGAGTGCTACTGCAAAATTTGTGAGGGTTGCCTGTCAGCTAGAGTAGGTGATCTATTTTGTGAGTTTTCAACCCAGGAGGATGTCGGAGGACTTTTGAGTGACTGGTTCCTCCTTCACTTGGGGGGCAGGGGGGCTTTACATGCAATCCATCTCTTTCTTTTATGAATGTTGACAGTTGTGGCTCCTCTTCTGTAGTCTCTTCCCCTTTGTTTTTTCTTTGTGGTAGGGGAAGAAACGAAACTTGTACAAATATGTATATGTATATGTGTGTGTGTATGACAGTCTGTATCATGGAACTCTGTGTATGCTTTAATAGTGAATAACGTTCTACTGCGTGGCTTTTTCTTTGACATCATATTACTAAGGTGGTATAGTTGCAGGTTCTTCTTGTATGTAGGGAAATTTGGAAATCTCCCCTCCAACGGGGATACTTTTCCGATTTTATTTTATTTTAATGTTTTTTGATAGAATTAAGCCCTTTCGACTTGACTTGAACTACATTCAATCCTAACCTTCTTGCTGCTGGGCCATTTTTTTGCCTCCACCCTCGATAATCCATGGAATGGATTTTCGGGGTGTGACAGTTGCCCTGCTGAAGGGTAATTAACTTCTACCTCACTCTGGGTCCAGTTGGGGACTTTAAATTAAGTGCTCATTGGGAGGCACCCTAACACCCTTTAACCTTTACTCTACATTCTATTATGAGATTTGCACAGTTTATAAATGGGGGTTTTAATGTCGTTCCAACATGCAAAATCAATCAGCTTTTAAATTTATATTCCTAGATAATGGTGGTATCTAGGGTTGTCCAAGGAGGCCAATTTGTTAGTCAAATAAGTGATTCTCTCTCTCGTTTCTCAAATCAACACTTCTCTTTTTGTATTTTGATTTTTGTAAATTTTTATGTTTGGAAATAAGCGGGATACGAAAGCGAAGATAGAACTACTCTAAAGAAACTTGCCTAACAACTAGAACCTAAGTGAGAAGAGAAGTCTTCTCTTCTAAGCTCACCCTAGGCAAGTGTGCCTAAGATAATTAGAAGAAAGATGTGATGCACTAAAATAAATAAAGTTGCTACTTGAAATTGAAAATTCAAGAAAGAAGAAAGACAGTTTGCTTTTAAGAAGAAAAGTTTACAAAGTACCTAGGGAACTCAACTAAGAAGAGGTTCCACTTAGTTAATCCCTAGGTAGATGAATGCTTAACAGGAATTAAAATGTAACAAAATAAAAGACAGAAAGTTCTCTTGAGTAGCTGAGGCAGCCTTCACTCCAAGAATGGTGGCTCCCAGACTTGAAGAATTCCTTCTAGCTCCTTGAGTTTCTCCTGTCAAATGTGGACGTCCTCCACCCTTCTTTCCTCTTGCCTGGCTGTCCTCCCTAGATGGAAGCTTGCTACTTGGTGTGGCACAAGGAAGGAGAGAAAAGAGGAAGAAGGCACTAAGGGAGCGGATAGGTTACTCCCTTAATCTTCTTCTCTCCTTGTCCTTACTTGGGCATGGGATGTATGGTGGCAATAGGCATTTGATAGGAGGAAGAATTGTTACTTGCTAAGGATGGTTTGAATGGTAGGATGGGGCGTCTTTTTATAGGCTACTATGGATGGTGGTGAGGAAGCTTCCTTGGCACCATGTGAAAGGGTGCCAAGGAGGATGGTTAGGAAGCTTCCTTGGTGCCATGTGCAAGGGTGCCAAGGAGTGTATTTTAGTCACCAATGGTTGGTGGTTTTAATGCAGGTGGATGGCCAATAAGGTGGAGAGGGAGTAGGGTAGGAGTTGGATTTGAGTTGGATACAGTTGAGTCGAGCTACTGTCTGATAAATGCCAGTTTATCATCATTCTTATGCATTAAAACAAACCTAGCTCTTAGGATTTTACTCCGTAAACGAGTTTTTGGGTTGCATTTAGGCATAAATTGGTTAGGCATGCATTGCATTTTTTATTGTCTTTTTGATATGTTTTTGTGAGTATTAGGCATGAATAGATATATAGATCCCTAAAACCCTAGCACTCAAGAAGGGAAATGGTGGAGAAGCCCAGACTAGCTGGAACTCAGCTTGATCCAGCTCACCACAGCTGGAACCTAGCTCACATGAACTAGGGTAAGCTCATCCCAGCTCCATTCAGCTGAGATGAGCTCTCTTGAGCTACCATTCAGCTGATCTCAGCTGAATGGTAGCTCAAGAGAGCTCATCTCAGCTCACCCTAGCTCTGGTCAACTCAGATCCAGCTCAACTTAGTTGAGTCTAGCTCATCTCAGCTCCCATTAGTCCACAGGGAGCTCTAGCTAGCTCAACTGAGTTGACTGGAGTTCACCCTAGCTCAGGTCCAACTACATCCAGCTCCACTCAACTCCGGCCAGCTGAAGATGACTTCATTCCAGCTTAGGAAGCTCAAGTCCAGCTCTCAGGGACTCAGCTTCGCTCAACTCAATTGAGCTAAGCTACCTTAGCTGCCTCACCCAGCTTGATCCTCCTCGGGAGCATTAGACCCACCTCACCTCAGCTCCTTTCAGCAGAAGCCAGCTTGGTTTATCTTGGCTTAGTAGCTAGCAAAGAACTAGCAAGCCAAGCTAGCTAAGGTAGCTCCTTGCAGCTCTCTGTAGTAGCCACCAACTCTAGTGCAGCTCAAGATGACTACCTCCAACTCTTCTCCCTGAAAACCCTAGCTCCAAATGCCTCCAACTCTACTCCCTACTAGCTAAGCTAGCTAAGCTACTTAACTTGGCTAGTTCACCTCCATGGCACCAAAACCTACTACCCTACTACCTAAGCTCCAGCAAAAAGACCACCTACTCCTACTTTATTTTGGTGCCAACTATCCCTTCCATCACCACCCTACATCCACCATCAAAATCCATCTCCACCCTCCATTTTTTCCCTCCAAAATTGCCTTCTACAAGGTAATTTTGGAGGGAAAACCAAGGCACCTCTTCATTTCCCTCCCATTTTTCCCACCAAAAATATCCAAGCACCCCTTCATTTCCCTCCAAAAAAACACCATAACCACCCCCCTTCCCATCCTATAAATACCCTACCCTACCACCACATAATTCCCATCCTCCATTAGTGTAATTTGCTACCTATACCACCTATACCTATAGCCAAGAAGAAGGAGTAGAGAAGGAGATTAAAGGGGCACATCACCAACCGTTTTGGTGCCTTCTTCTCCCCACTCTCTTCAACTTGGGCCATGCCAAGTAGGAGGACTCTTCCACTTCAAGGAGGACGGCCAGGCAAGGGGGAAGGACTTAGGGTGGACGTCCACCCTTGGAGAGAAGCTTAGGGCATGCCCCCTTAGGGCTTGCCTAAAGGACATCACCTTGGCGGAGCCAAGCAAGGAAGGAGTTGGAGGATTCTTTTCAAGCTTGGGAGCTACCAAGCTTGGAGCAAAAAGCCCTCTTTTTCATCATCTATCTAGAGGATTTGTGTTTGCTTTTCTTTATTTTAATTTTTCTAGTAGTAGAAGCATTCCTCTACTAGGCCTTTTTGTAAAACACTTTTCATTAATCTAGTTGCCTTCTTTGCAATTTCTTATTTGCATTTCTACTTGCTTTGTTTTTAGCATTCTTCACTCCCTCTCCCTAATTATTCTAGGCCTCCACTTGCCTAGAGTGAGCTTAGGGAGAGGCTCTACTTGCCACTTAGAAGTAGTATTTGAATTTGAAGTGTAAATCACTTTTCTGCCACCATTTCGCATGTTGTCTTAATTCAAAAACAAAAAAAAAATGATATATTGAAAATAACAAAAAAAAAAGTTGAGATCTGTATTCCAAGCAAGAGAATAGAATCACTTTGTAAACATTTGGCCTCCTTGGACGACCCTAGATACTCCCCTATCTAGGAATATAAATTTAAGAGTTGATCGATTTTGCGCGTTACAACGACGTATTTAACAAACAGCGTGAAATCGCCATCACTTTTTGGCGTCGTTGCCGGGGAGGCACGGCTTTGCATTAGTTAATTTTCTCTTGCTTGAAGTGGATCTCATCCCCTTCTCTTTCTTTCTTTTTGTGTGCGCAGGAATTACAGTGGGAAGGCGGGAATCTGTAAGCGAGAGCTCAAAGATCCTTTTCTTCCAGTGAAATTCAGGTTGGTTCCCCTTTCTTGTCACATTTAGGCTAAAAGACTACCAAAAAAATATTAAACTTGGCTTTCAGGACCCTAAACACTTTAATTAAGTAGAGTGGTGCCCATATAAAATCCATTGTTTGCTTGAATGCTTCTTTAACACTATCCATTGCAAGTATTGGTGTTCTATTTTTCAGGTCTAGATTTCTGTCCAGAGTTGAAAAATCGATTCCTAACACCACATGCCTCATAAAATCATAAAATTTCATACAGTGATTCCCAATTAAGTTAGGAACATTTGTTCCTAATTTCAGATCAATTGGATTTGTATTTAATTTTTAAAAATTCGTAGACTGCAGAGGGGTCACACCCTCTAATCTTCCTATTTTGCTACTGTCCACGAATTTTTGGAATTTTTATACTCATCCAATTTTTGTGAAATTTAGCTTGCTGGAATCCTTGTGAAATTTTACACATCATATAAAATCACAAAAATTTTCTGAGGTCAGTGGTAATACTAAAAAGTCCAAAATTCCCACAGGTATCATTTCTGGACTTTAACACTAGTACAATTAAAAATTCAAAATAATTATCAAAAAAATTCCTAAAATCTTAAAAAATCCTTTTTGGAATCTTTGTTTGATTTTATTCAAATTAATGGTGTTTTTTGACTTGTTTGGACCACTACTTAATTCAGAAAGCCTAAAATTAATTCATTGGTAGTAATTTTCTATCTTAGAGATAATTGTCTTAGGGTTTCTTTCTTTCTTTTTAGAGACTCACATTAAAGGAAATTAACCATCACCAATACAACTTGTCTTTCCTTTGATTGTGAAGTTTCAAACTTGTTTGAAAATTTAAAGAGAAAAACCCTAAAACACATTTAATTAAATCAAATCCTAAAAGACAAAAATACAAAAAAAATTTTTTGTGACAACTTGATTTTCATTGGAGCCACTCTCCAATTCCTGCACACACACAAAAAAAAATCAAAATAATAGGGCAACAACCCAATCAACGCCCTCCACATTCCGTGTGCACTATAGCATCCTAGACCTAATTAAAATTTGTAGCAACTTGATCCCTAAGGCTTTATCAACTTAGGCTTGCTATTTAGGTCTTAAGTTTTCTTTAGTTAGTACCAATTCTGTCATCTATATCTGGTGTTCAGGCAGAGGGGCCGTGTCAAACGACCAGGCGTGGGTTTGTACAAGCACCTGGGGTTTTCCCTGGGAAACGTTTGGGCCCAAACCTCCCCTTAAGCAACTTTGCTATATTTGTTGATAGAACGGGTATTCACTATTGACTACTTATTTCCTATATAGACCAAGTCTTAGGTTATTATTAGGGAGTCACATTTAAGGTAGGTCTAGTTTTGTTTGTTTGAATTGCACACTTTCTCTCATCTCTTTCTCTTCTCCTCCCCTCCCGTTCTTCCATTTTATGCACGGGCAACGGTCTCAAAATCCGCACTTGGAAGGACCATTTGATTTCGCCCCCCGCACAAAAAGACCACTTTTTCTGTCTTCTTCTCCTGAAAAAATGGAAACACAACAAAATAGGTCCAATGACCCTTCCACTTCCACCTCTAACCCCACCACTAACCCTAATTCTAACCCTTCCAC
This sequence comes from Thalassia testudinum, assembly GCA_037157565.1. Classification (NCBI taxonomy): domain Eukaryota; kingdom Viridiplantae; phylum Streptophyta; class Magnoliopsida; order Alismatales; family Hydrocharitaceae; genus Thalassia; species Thalassia testudinum. Next base: position 29,747,086 of record JAZHRO010000071.1, on the reverse strand, counting down.
CCAAAACCCACCCACCATTAACTTCCCACACTTGGAGCTCCCTAATCTTGAGTTGCCCCAAACACAACATCAAGACCCCTGACCTGATCTTTTAAAATTGATGGTCGAGCAGATTAATAAATTAAATTCCAATCAACAAACATTGACTAGGAACATCCAAAACCTAGCCAACCCAAGGCCAAACCCACCACCCCGTCAGCAGCCTGTTGTTCCTCTAAAAGATTTCTATGATCCGTCTTATTATGAGGAATGACCAGGGGTGGTCATACCAGAGGGGGACTTTGAGATCAAGCCTACTGTCCTGAACCTAATTAAACACTTTCATGGCCTTCCTAGGGAAGACCCTTTTAGCCACCTTAAAGAGCTAACTCTTCTTGCATAGACAACCCGTTCCAGAAATGTGCAAGAAGACATATGGCTGATGCGGCTTTTTCCATTATCTCTTAAAGATAAGGCCGCTTATTGGTTCAGGACCATTGGTCGACCCATCACAACTTGGCCTCAGCTCAAGAGTGCCTTCCTCAAGAAATTCTTTCCCATAGGTCGTACCAATTCCTTGCGAAGATCTATTATGACCTTTCACCAAAAATCTGGTGAGACTTTCCATGATTCTTGAGAAAGATTTCAAGATCTTTTAAGAAGTTGCCCGCACCACGAGATTCCTTTATGGCAGCTCGTGCAAATCTTCTATCATGGATTAGAAGATCAAATCCGACATTTTGTCGACGCCTTATGGGATTGTCGAGGATGTTTTGGTCAAGGTCCAGAATTGTGTCTTCCCTGCAGACTTTCTGATTCTTGACATTGAGGTACTTGAATCATTACTGGACTCCCCAATAATCCTTGGATGCCCTTTTTTGGCCACTGCAAAGGCAAATATCAATTGCCACACAGGCAAAATGGATATCACTTGTGCAGGCCAAACTATCACTTTAGATATTTTCAAATCCTCTAGGAGATTCCATGATGATAACTTTTTTGAGGACTCAGATACGAAAATTTACAATATGGCTGGAGACAATGTTAATAGATACCCTTACCGACCACAATTTTTTTGAGGACTCTAATTCAGAATCAGTGGTCGGCGAGACTTGTCTTGACCCCAAATTTATTCTTGATACACCCCCTAAACATCCTAACCCACCCACTATTCACGCACCTAATTTTCCACACTAACTCCACCCAATCCTCACCTTTCCTTCCCGACTCCTTTCTTACGGACCTGCCACCAACCCCACCCAAGTTTGGCATCCAACCTGATTTAAAACCATGGCCAGACTCGGGCTACACTTATCATTTTCCATCCAACTTTGATCCCAATATTGCTTCTAATCAATTTTCTAGGGATCTAGAAGAGGACACCTTTTTTGTAGGCATCCAAGTGTCCAATTATTTACATGATTTTATGTCTTCCGTGCATACCTTCACACCCGATTGAATAGCGTAAAAGATAGCATTGGATGGGAGGTAACCCATCATTTTTTCTTGCCTTCCCTTTTTCTTCTTTTTCCAGGTTTTCTTCATCCTAAACCCGACCGTTCTTCACTAAGGTGATCCCTTTCCCTCCTAATGCATGAGGACATGGCATATCTTAAGCATGGGGGGGTGTTTTTAAATTTGACGATCGATTTAGGATTTTCAAAACCTAAAAACATGCATTTTTCTTTGAATTATTTCCTACTTGCATACCCAAAAAAAAATGTTGAAAACTTTTTGAGGAAAAATTTTGAAATTGGGACTAAGGTCGAAAAATTCACTTTTGGTACAATGGGATTTAATCTTTAACAAACTAGGGATGAGGATGCGGATCTGATCATTAGAATTTCAAGGTCTATTTTAGACTAGATCAGATATCCTTCTCTAAAATTCCACCTGAACTCATGATAGTTCAAGTAACTTGATCCTATTTTGTAATGTGGAAAGTATTTGACTTAGTTTCTGATTCAAAAACTTGCATGTCTTAAGAAACTTCTTCTGTCACTCTTCACACACAAGCTAACACTTAAAAATAACTAAAAATTTGAAAAACTCCCTTGTTTGGACTTAGTAAAATTCTGAAGCAGATCATTGGTTTGAGTTCCCACCGCCGAGAAGGAGGAAAATGCCTCCTTTGAGGATGCGATGTCAACATGTTACTGCCTCGGTGCTGCTCCATATCTATATTTCATATCTTTAAATGGAGCATTAAAGCACATTTTAGCAGCTCAAGTGTCTTGGACGATGCTCTACCTATAGTGTCGTAGCAAGAGCTTGAGTTTGCTTGGAGCGCCCCTTTACACCGCATCGTGTTTTGGGGTTGTGAGCTCCTGGGTGGTGTCATGGACAGTGCTATCTCGAAGTACTGGCGCCAGAGCCCCCTCGAGGAATGGTAACGGGAATGATGATCTTGACACATCTGTTGTAAGATTAAGCTAAAAATAAGCATGGGGGAGAAAAAAGAAAGAGAAAAAAAAAGAAGTAATAATAAATAAATTAACACGCCCTTATAAATGTTGGCTTTTCACAAGCACAGACACAAGGTTTTAAAGGATTTTGAAAGTTGCGAATCAGATTCATGAGCCAGAAAAATCCTAAAAACAAACATTTCAAGCCATCTGAATTAACAAGGGGTTAATTTGTGAATTTTCTGGAGGATATATTGATCCCGTTCTATCTAATGGTTGGATCCAAAAAAAAATAAATCTTGATGTTTATCTTTAACAAATCCTGTACCTCTTGTGTTTTAATCTACCAAGGTCCCTTAATCTCTTTTTCTCCTTAAAAGTCGAAGAAAATTAGATTTCCCAAAAATTCCGTTTTCCAAAAAAATTAAAATTTTGCTAGGAGACTAGCAAAAGATATGCATGGGGGTGTGATAAACGCCAGTTTATCATCATTCTTACGTATTAAAACAAACCTAGCTCTTAGGATTTTACTCTGTAAATGAGTTTTTGGGTTGCATTTAGGCATAAATTGGTTTGACATTCATTGCATTTTTTATTGTCTTTTTGATATGTTTTTGTGAGTGTTAGGGATGAACAGATATATAGATCCCTAAAACCCTAGCACTCAAGAATGCAAATGGTGAAGGAGAAGCCCAGACTAGCTGGAACTCAGCTTGATCCAGCTCACCACATCTGGAACCTAGCTCACTTGAACTAGGGTTAGCTCATCCCAGCTCCATTTAGCTAATCTCAGCTGAATGGTAGCTCAAGAGAGCTCATCTCAGCTCACCCTAGCTCAGGTCAACTGAGATCCAGCTCAACTTAGCTGAGTCTAGCTCATCTCAGCTCCCATTAGTCCACAGGGAGCTCTAGCTAGCTCGAGTCGACTGGAGTTCACCCCAGCTCAGGTCCAACTACATCCAGCTCCACTCAACTCCGGCCAGCTGAAGATGACTTCATTCCAGCTTAAGAAGCTCAAGTTCAGCTCTCAGGGACTCAGCTTAGCTCAACTCAATTGAGCTAAGCTACCTTAGTTGCCTTACCCAGCTTGATCCTCCCCGGGAGCATTAGACCCACCTCACCTCAACTCCTTTCAGCAGAAGCCAGCTTGCTTTAGCTTGGCTTAGTAGCTAGCAAAGAACTAGCAAGCCAAGCTAGCTAAGGTAGCTCCTTGCAGCTCTCTGTAGCAGCCACCAACTCCAGTGCAGCTCAAGATGACTACCTCCAGCTCTTCTCCCTGAAATCCCTAGCTCCAAATGCCTCCAACTCTACTCCCTACTAGCTAAGCTAGCTAAGCTACTTAACTTGGCTAGTCCACCTCCATGGCACCAAAACCTACTACCCTACTACCTAAGCTCCAGCAAAAAGACCACCTACTCCTACTTTATTTTGGTGCCAACTATTTCTTCCATCACCACCCTACATCCACCATCAAAACCCATCTCCACCCTCCATTTTTTCCCTCCAAAATTGCCTTCTAGAAGGTAATTTTGGAGGGAAAACCAAGGCACCTCTTCATTTCCCTCCCATTTTCCCCTCCAAAAATATCCAAGCACCGCTTCATTTCCCTCCAAAAAAACACCATAACCACCCCCCTTCCCATCCTATAAATACCCTACCCTACCACCACATAATTCCCATCCTCCATTAGTGTAATTTGCTACCTATACCACCTATACCTACAGCAAAGAAGAAGGAGTAGAGAAGGAGATTAAAGGGGCACATCACCAACCCTTTTGGTGCCTTCTTCTCCCCACTCTCTTCAACTTGGGCCACACCAAGGAGGAGGACTCTTCCACTTCAAGGAGGATGGCCAGGCAAGGGGGAAGGACTTAGGGTGGACGTCCACCCTTGGAAAGAAGCTTAGGGCACGCCCCCTTAGGGCTTGCCTTGGAGGACATCACCTTGGCGGAGCCAAGCAAGGAAGGAGTTGGAGGATTCTTTTCAAGCTTGGGAGCTACCAAGCTTGGAGCAAGAAGCCCTCTTCTTCATCATCTATCTAGAGGATTTGTGTTTGCTTTTCTTTATTTTAATTTTTCTAGTAGTAGAAGCATTCCTCTACTAGGCCTTTTTGTAAAACACTTTTCATTAATCTAGTTGCCTTCTTTGCAATTTCTTATTTGCATTTCAACTTGCTTTGTTTTTAGCATTCTTCACTTCCTCTCCCTAATTATTCTAGGCCTCCACTTGCCTAGAGTGAGCTTAGGGAGAGGCTCTACTTGCCACTTAGAAGTAGTATTTGAATTTGAAGTGTAAATCACTTTTCCGCCACTATTTCGCATGTTGTCTTAATTCAAAAACAAAAAAAAATGATATATTGAAAATGACCAAAAAAAAAAGTTGAGATCTGTATTCCAGGCAAGAGAATAGAATCACTTTTACAAACATTTGGCCTCCTTGGATGACCCTAGATACTCCCCTATCTAAGAATATAAATTTAAGAGTTGATCGATTTTGCGCGTTACAACGACGTATTTAACAAATCGCGTGAAATCACCATCACTATCCAACTTCTGGAGCTTCTGTCTTCACAAATGTTCCAAGTTCCTTCCATACTACCAGGGTTTCTCTGATTTCTAATGCATTCATCCCTGGCAATCAAATGGAAACTACATGAGATAATGTGAAATGAATGCTAATGTATGCTCTAAACCCTAAATGCACATGCATGCTAAATGCAATGATATAATGCAATGCAGTTGACAAAATCTTAGGAACTAGATGTGAATGGATGCTAAGGATGATGATAAACTGGTGTTTATCACATTCCATTTCACTTCACTACACTTCACTTCGCTTCACACTTCGCCTATTTCACATCTTTTTCACCACCTACCATCCATCTACCCATCCACCTTGCTTTATACCCCTTACCCTTGCACCAAGATCCTGTATTCCTGTCTAACCCCTTTTTGCATGCATATGAGGACATAACATGATTTAGCATGGGGGGTGAATAGGCATTCGTAGGATCTGGTATTTTCTTTAAGTATTATGCAGGCTCCTGTCCATTATACATATTCATCTGTAGTATATATAGATAGCCTTGTTGAAAAATCTATAAAAATTAAAAAATTCAAAAACTCAAAAAAATATTTTCAAAAGTGTTTAGCTATGATTTAGAAGCTGAAGCAAAAACAAAATAAGTGTTTATGGACATTCAACCTTTGCTAGTTAGAGTTTTCGAGCCACAAAAGCTTGATTTGCTCAGGCTTAGGCTTAATACACTCAAGCATTGACAAGATAGACCAGGATCTCTCTTAACTTAGGATGTATTCTTGTACCTGAGTCATCAGTATAGGATTCATTAGTTTGTGATTGCACAATAATCATAGGTCTTAATTAACCTAAATTAGGCTAGGACTTAACATAAGTTAGGGTAATTCATGCATGCATAAGCATTACTAGCACCTTTACTGCTTTATTTTAGCTATGCATAAAACAATGGTATAATGTACTGATTAGGTGCATTATGTCAATTGCAGGTAATAAGCTGATCAGAAGCTAGATCTGAAGCTGGATCTAAAGTTGGATGTGAAGAATAAAGAATAACTGGTGTTGCAGTAGAGTTGGAGCGGAAGACCTAGATTAGATGCAGTAGATAATAATGTAAGGGAGTTAAGGTATGCTATTCTATTAAGTAGGAATAAAGCAATAAATTGTGAAGAACTTAGGTCCATCCTAGCCCTAGGATAGCCTAGAAGCTTCCCCAAACCTTAGCCACCCTTAGATTAGGTCACCTAACCGTAGGAAACCTTAAAACCTTAATTCTAGCCTCTATTTGGACGTCCAGTTGAGTTATAGGACATTCAGAACCCTTAGCCAACTCCCGCACACCTTAAACCCACTTCTGCAGTGTTATTGGATGTCCAAACACTTGAGCAAACGTCCAATTTCTGCAGAATACCCAAGATAGAACTTAGAATCTCTCCTGACTCTAATTGGGCATCTAGACAATAAGTCTGAACTTCTAATTTTTCACTATAAGACGTCTGACACTATTATTAGATGTTTGGAACTGCTCTCTAGTTTTTGTTTTTGAATTCAAGCTTGGATCTTGAATTCCTAGGTCCCTAAACCCAATTCCAACCCCAAAGGAACCTAAATTAAGGTACCCTAACCCTAGTACATCACCTTTAGACCTCCCTAAGGACCTAATTAGGTCCTCACAAAACCTAATTGATTTGGATCTTAGTCAATTCCATCAACCTATTCAATTGGACTCAGTGAGTCCAATTGAGCCCTGATCTCTGCACACACTATCCAATTAGACTCAGTGAGAGTCCAATTGACCTAGACCTAAATTAATTGAGTTTTTTTACTCTCAATTAGGTTTCCACACACCCAATTAAACTTGTATTAAGTTTAATTGCACTTTGCCTTAGTGAATTAGGGTTTGCAACCCTAATTTGAGACCTAACCTAGACCTAAACCCACTAGAACCTAACCTAATCAACCTAGCCACCTAAGTTTCGACCCACACACACCCACACACACCGTCCACATGAAAACAACTAGCCTAGAGTTCTCTAGAAATTTCTACCATGTGTTGTTGCCTTGGTTGCTAAAATTAGCAACCAAGAGCCATTCAATTTTTAGATCCACATTTGGTGGATCTAAAAACCACCATCCATCCTCTCTCTCACTCTCCCACGATCTCCCACCATAGGCCTCTCTAGAGAATTCCATAATTCTCTAGAGAGCTTCCCTTAGGTCTATAAAAAGACCTAAGGGGTGGCACTTTGGACTCATTCACCCTTGGCTTCCATTTAGCTTAGTTTCATTCCATATCCACTCCACCTCTATGTTCACGAGTAGCTTCACCATGGCCACCACCATCTCCACGCCAAGATGTTGGATCACCTCCTCAACCTCTCTCCAATGGTTGGCCTAAGCACCATTGGCCCCCCCTCCTTTTCTCAACCAACTCAAAGGCCATCGAAGCCCACCTCCGAATGCCCTTATTTCTGTTAGATTAGTAGCTTAGTTCTTCATAGTTTACATGCTTTTATTACTACTTAGTAGTGTAGCTCTATATTCTCCCCCAATGATGCATGCATAATCCCTCTTTATATTCATGTATGTGATCGTTTTCTATTAGCTAGATTTATATTTTCAAGCTTTCCTCTATAAGTTTTCCATGAGTTCCATGTTGCAAACACCATGATGAATTAATGAAAGATCTTTTTCTATATATATATATCTATGTGTTGAGAATCACCATGAGCTTATTGCAATATATTTTGTGTGATTAAAGTTGCCTGCTTTTAATTTCTGATATTCTGGCAACTAAGCATGTCATGCATAAATACATAATAACCATAAACCAACATGCAATTTTAAGCAAGTAGAGCAAAAGAGATCGATTTCAAATTTGCATAAATGCCTCCCAGAGACGAACGACCGGGACTTAAGTCTCGTTATATTTACTAATCATTTTTTATGAGCATTTAGCGCAACTATACTACGATTTTCGATGATTTCAAAATGCGTGAAAATGGGGTTGTTAGTTTGCTTTTGCTTGGGAGTCTAAGTAACCGTGGTTTACACTACATAGAGTTGGTAAAAACTAGATGAACTTTCAAACTTCTGGAGTGAACACTAGTCTCTACTTGGTTCTCTGAAGGAGGCTTACCCAAGGGTCTTTGCTGCAGCAAGAGACAAAGCAGGAGCTGTCAGCTGCTACTGGTCAGAAATCAGGGACTGTAGGTAGCTGAATGAAGATGAGTCCACCAGGATGGGCACCAGGCTATGGGAAGAAAGAAGAAACCTAATTTCAAACCTGGAAAGATTTAAACCCAGGACTGGAGTGGACGATAGCTATGTTTAGGATGGGATATATATAGTGCAGTGTGGGTATAGAAAAATTATGGAAGAAGGAAGAGGAGGGAGCTATGATTACATTGACAAGAAAATATGGCTCTTGAAGATCCCCCTCAAAGTGCAAATTTTTCTTTGGCTGTGTAGGAGGGAGGGCTTGATAACAGGTGATCTAAGGCACAAAAGAATGGGAGCTGCTCTTCATGAATGTCACCTAGTGGAATGCACACTGATAACCTTAGCCACATTTTCTCTTCTAGCTTGATTACTGATGTAATTTGGAGGACCTGCCAGGAACCACTCCCCTCGTGGACTCCTTATGGCATAATTTTGTAGTGATGGAGAGGTCGCATCTGCGTATGGCTGCAACTCTCTGGTGTGTGTGGAGGGCAAGAAACGAGAGGCTTTTTCAGTAGAGACTGGTTTGTTGTGAGTAGATTGTAAATGAGTGCTGGTCCCTCATACATAGATGGGGATTTGAATTGTAAATTTTTTTAGTCATTTACCAATAAATTGTCCTCCCGGATTGCTATCATAAGACGATAGCTTTCCTTTTGGTTTCAAAAAAAAAAACTAGATGAACTTAAGGTTCAACCCCAGTGTTTATTAGAGAAGGTGGAGTCCTTACCTATGCATGCAGGTAGACTTTTTATCCTAGTATTTAGTCATGTGTTTAGGAGGAGCACTTTCCACCAAAGTACTCCCCCACCAAATAAGTGTGCTCTAATAAATAAAGTTATAGGAGACATTCTGGCATTTGCTTTTAGAAAAAAAAGAAGAAAAATCAAGAAAAAAATATCTGAAAAATGAGAAAAAGCAAAGAAAAAAAAAAGTAAAAAAGAATAGAAAAAAGGCATTCTTTTGAATAAGTTAGTATGTTCTCCAAATTCTTGTAAATTCTTTCACTAAAATGATTTTTCAGGGTGCATTACACATACCCTGTTTCCACCAAATAGTCTTTGAGCCACAATGCAATAAGAGTTGAGTTGAGTCTTCACTTATTTTTGAGAGTCAATCCGAAGACATGAGCTGAAGCTGGGACCAACCTGGACTTAAAAAGACATGAAACCCCAGGGTTGAATCTTATTGTTCAACTAGTTAGTCTTAATTGTTCACTAAGCACAACCATAACCTCTTAGCTTTTGAGCTTGGTAAAACCCTCTGAGTCCTGGAAATCACACTTAAGGTTTAAATATCAAGAGTCCTTGTTGGTCGGGAGATGATCTATGTTATGTAAGTCTTGAGTTCTGGTAAGTCTTCCTTAGCAGTCGGTTCTTACAATGTTTAGCAGATAAACACATTAACATTGCTTCAGAAAGCTCTTCAGCTTAAGATCATTTCTAAACACCTTACTACTTTATAAGGTACTAAATAAGTGTTTTGCTAGGGGCTAGCAAAAGATAGGCATGGGGGTGTATTTGCAGCAATTCACATGTTAAATAATTAATCTTATGCTATTTTCTAGCTTCACACATTTAGTATTAGTTAGATATGCATGCATTTTGTAAATATTTGCATTCATGCGTTTTAGGAGAGGAAGATAGAGAGAGAGAGGGCTCTCATTTCCATTTATTCTACCACATTTCTACCACCTAACACTACCCTACTTCACCTACATTAATTTCCTAATAACCTAAGTGCCTACCCACAAAAATCCCAACATATCCTAATGGTATGCTCTTGTTGCCACCCTCACTTCCCTCACCTATATACACCCCCCACCCCACCTCCATGCGAAAGGTCGGCATCCACCTCCACTACCATCACCATAACCCACAGGCACTAGCATCTTCACTATCGCACACTCGCACACACCACTCCAGCACAGCCGATCACTTCCTCACCTCTCCTCTTGCCCTCTCTTCCTTTCCCATTCACTGCCCCCCTTCTCACTAGTTGACAGGGCATGCTGTGCACAGGGAGAAGCTTTCCATGGTTGCAATCACCATGGTGAGTTCCACCACCGTCCAGCTCCCTCGTGAGTAGGTGGACGTGGTGAGTTCCTTTTTATTTTGATAGTTTTTTTTATTACTGTGTATTTTTATCGTATTAGTATAGGGCTAAGCTCCTGAAGCACTCCTCTATTTTGTTGTGTTTGCACTGTAGATTCTCTATCGCACTTCATTTTCTCACTTGCCACCGGACCACTTCTCACTTTGCCGGTGGTTAACACCACGCACATGCCCATCCACCCCTCTAGTTGGTCACAGCACCTCACAAGGCCACCCACCACGCCTTCTCTCTCCCCTTCCACAGGCTAAGTGAGAAACTTAGCCGGTGGTTATCACGCCAGCAGGTTTTAGCGCCTCCACTATTTGCCCCCATGCACCCTTGTGCAACTGACAAGCTTCTTAGCTAACTAGTTGTCCGCTCTCTCTCTACACACCTGCATCCGCTCCAGCCAGTTGACCACACACCACACCTTACTGCCCTCACGCGTGCAAGCACATCCACTCCTCACAGTGCCACTGTGCAGACATACACATACTCACGCATAGCCAATCACTCCCTTTGTGCACACACAGACACACACATATGCACATATACACACAAATACACAGGCACACTCACAAACACACCACACATACACAGACACATGCTAGCATATACACATATACACACTCCCACCCATATACACATGTACGTACATGTTTATATATATTTACTTTGCACACATATACACATTCACCTATGCATATATATATACTTATATATGTAGATATATATACACACATAGAAATATATATATAGATATTCCACACACAAATTCCTTCCACACATACACACATGCATCCTTCCATTCACCATCGTATGCACTTATCCCTTACCATGAATTTCCTTGCGAGTGGGTATGCACCAGTTGCATATGCATCTGCGATTTACTCACACATCAAGGTTGATAGGTCCACTTTAGTGGACTAAATTTAAGCTTAAGTGCATTATCATTGAGAGGGAAATTTAATTTAGAGCATGCATTACATTGAAAAATTAGTTAAAGCTCAAGTTTGGACATTCTTGTAATCTTGTACATCGCATGCATATATTTTGGTAATTAAGATATGATCATGCCTTGACGTACTATTCACGTGTACACATTTTTCTGCAAGGTCATACATTTTTGGTGCTACATCAAGGTCTTGAGGATCTTTTGCAAAAGGATTAATCCTTAATTGGAATGATAACAGGATACTTTGATTGGAAAAATAAATAATAACTTATTTGCTAATTGAGCGTTGACATACGAAGAAGAGCATCTCATCAAATTCCTACTTATTTGTTAATTGCTGCCTTCCTTAATCACTTTCCCATTAAATTCTCATTCTCTAATTCTCTCTACTCTCTCTTGTTCTCTTTATAAATAGGAAGAAGAGGCGTCTCTAGGGTCATCTTTGGGAATGAGAAGAACACCCCCCCCGCATCTCCAACAGCCACCGGAGTCTCCCTCTCTACCTTCACCGTGTGCCCTGCCTCCTCGAAGCGAGCTACCACAACTGTGCTGCCTCCCTTGTCCACGCTTAATCTCTCCGCCACCATGAGCCTCCTCAACATCCGATGGAGGAGGGAAGGACTTAAGCCGTCCAACCCCCTCCATCAGACGACCGACCATGCTCCATCCACAACCTCCTGACCTCTGGTTGGGCACAAATAGGTTGTGTTAATACGGTGATTTTATCGTTTAAATGCGTATAGTGGTTAACCTAAATCGAGCCTAACCATCTCTTTACAAAAATTTTTAACCTGGCCTACTTGATTTTATCTTGGTCACTTTTAGGCCCAGGGTCGAACTCAAGAAGTGGGATTAGAAGAAGTTTCTACGCCTTTCCTAAAATGAATCTCTTCCATTCGTTTATTATGTTTTTGGTGTTTTTCTATTTAAGATTTTTTTTCTGGTAATTTTTGTCCTTGAGGTATACCCTCAAAATCAGGTTCTTAGCTGTGAGCCAAATTAGGGTTCCAAAATTGGTCTTGCTATTCGCAAGACTGAGTACCTGCAAGTCAAGGATTATCTTTTCTTTTTTATATATTTTTTTATCATTTTTTTTACTGGCAGGAAAGAGAAACAGAAATAAAGTAAATATAGTATATATATATATGTATATAGGGGTGGGGGTGGAGGTGGAGATGGCGTGTAGCACAGTGTCGAGTCGGTCGTCGTCTAGGAAGACGCAACCAACAGGACGAAGTGCCGCATGGAGCGTAGGATGGATGGGTGGAAGATGTGTGCGAAGACACTTCCTGTACGTGTGTATCGGGGAATATCAGCAACTGGTGCAGATATTCCCACGATACAATGTTTGGTAGGTGATATGAAAAAATATATATATGTATGTATATATGTAAATATATATCTATATGTATATATATATATGGTTATAATTATATAGGTGTACATGTAGTTATATATGTATATATATATATATATATGTGTGTATATATATATAGATATGTAAATATGTGTATAGATTGATATATGTATAGATATATATATATATATGTATGTATATTTATGTATATATAACTATATAGATGTATATATATATATATGTATATATTTACATAGTAATATATGTATGTATATATATATATATAGATATATATGTATATATGTATGTATATTTGTATATATATATATATGTATAAGTATATGTGTATATATATGTATATATATTTATATATGTATCTATACTTATACTTAGTTATATAGGTAATAATATGTATATAGATATATATATGTATGTATGTATGTATACTAATACTTAGTTACATAAGTACTAATATATGTATAGATATATGTGTATATATATATATGTAGATAGATATATATATATATAAATATATATGTATATATGTATATATATAAGTATATAGTAGTGTATAAGTGAGTGGGTGTGTGTGTACGAGAGTGTGTGTGTGTGTATGTGTCTGTAGGAGTGAGAGAGTGCTGTGAGAGAGAGAGAGAGAGGGCATCTGCTGAAGATGGCGCTGTGAGTTAAGTCATCCGGAGCAGTGGGCGACGTCTGATGGTGTGTGCAGGAGCGTGCACGAGCACGCGCAGGCACGTAGGCGTGTGAAGACAGGTGCCCATGCAGGAGGGAGCAAGCATGGGAGGAATTGCAGCGCACCGCACTACGTGAAGAGGCGGGTGCGGGCAGATGCAGGCGCTAGGAGCGGGCGCACGCAGACTCGAGAGTGGGCGCAGAGAGAGACGCGGGCGTGCGTGGATAGGTAATAGACGGTCGCGGCGCGGTGAGAGAGCGTTGGGTGACCGGATAAGTGAGAAACTTACCGATCACTGCACTGTAGCCACAGTGTTGGGCTGAAACGCGTGAACAGTGGCTACAGTGCGCGCTCGGCTCGCGCGATCGGGTGCTGGCGGTTCCGTGAGTGTAGGCGCCATTGAGCGAGTTGGCGCAAGCGCAGAAGGACTGCGCCGGTTGTGCTGCTGGCGGAACTTCGTGACAGGGCATGTGGAGAGGGGCGCAGGCGACCTGCTAGCACGTGCGGAAAGAGCTACGTCGGCTGCTGGCGTGCATGGTGGCCTGCGTGCGGGCGAGCGGTGGCCGGTTGAGCTTCAAAGCTTGAAGTTCCTATGGCAATGGCGGGGTTGGCTTGGAACGATGAAACATGGAAGAGAACCACCACTCCCACCGGCTCTTTGATGAGCTGGGAGGTGGTGGGACTCACAGTGGTGGTTGTGCACCACTGTGAGTTGCTCCTGCCCGTAGCGTGGCTCCTCAGAAGGTGGAGAGGCTGCGTATGGAGGGGAGAGGGGAGGAGATGACCTGGAAGGGAAGGAAGGTGTTGTCTGTTGGGGTGTGTGGACCAGGCTCCCCTTCAAAGAAGAAAGCCGTGCCTTTTTAAAGAGGAAGAAGGCAAGCACAGCCATGCCCTGGCTGTGCATGGATGTGCATGCAGCTGCAGGGCAAGCATTTGCAGGGAATGGTGCGGGGAAGAAGCTGCCATGCCTTGTAGCCGCGTGGAGGAATTCAAAGCCAAAAAGAAATAAAAAATAAAGATGGAGATTTTGTGAGGCAACACTTGAGGAAAATGTTAATTTCAAGGCCATTTATTTCATTCTCCTCCCCTCTCAAATAAATGCATGCATGCGTGTATTTTTACAAATGCGATTATGGCTACCTAATATGCATTGGTAATGCTAGGAAATAGCACAAGATGGCACAATTGCTGGTGTATTTTTACTGTGCAATCATGCCTCCATGCCTATCTTTTGCTAGTCCCTAGCAAAACATTTTTTTGTACTGTATTTAGAAATGATCTTAAGCTGAAGATTTTCTTCCGAGGTGACATAGGTGTGTTTATTTTTGGATATTGTGAGAACCAATTGTAGAGAAGACTACCAGTACTTTAAGTCTCACTTGACATAGATCATCTCTCAACTAACCTGGACTCTTGATATTTAAACCTTAAGTATGATTTCTAGGACCCAGGAGGTTTTTGCCGTACTCGAGAGCTCAAGAGATTATGGCTTGTGCTTAGTGAAGGATCAAGACTGACCAGATGAACATTAAGACTCAAGCCCAGGGTTTCACAAATTTTTAAGTGCAGGTTGGTCCCAGTTTCAGCTCGTGTCTTTGGATTGACCCTTAAAAAGATGACGGAAAACTCAACTCCCATTTTATAACATTTGTGGCTAAAAAAAAAAAGGGTATTTGTAACTTGCCCTGAAGAATTTTTGTAGGGGGAAGACTTTACAGATATTTGCGAGACATATTGATTTATTTGCATCTTTTTTTTTCTTTTTTTTTTTGAAACACGTATCAGTAAATCCCTTACAACATTATTTGGAGGAGCACACTTTTCTTTTGGTGGGAGAGTCCCTTTTTGGTGGAAAGAGTCTCTCCTAAACACAAGACTAAAGCCTGGGATAAAAAGTCTACCTATACGCACAGGTAAGGACTCCACCTTCCCTAATGAACACTAGGGTTGGATCTTATGTTCACCTGGTCTTTCTTGATATGTGTAGTGTGAACCAAGATTACTTAGGCTCTCGAGTAGAAGCAAACCAATGGATCCTGTACTGGTGTCGCAGATACAAGAATACGTCCTTAGTTAGGAGAGATTTCGATCTATCTTGTCAATGCTCAAGTGAATTAAGTCGAGCCTGAGCGAATCAAGCTTCTGTGGCCTGGAAAGTATTCAAAACAGTGGTTGAATATCCATAAACACTTATTGTATTTTTGTTTCAGCCTTCAGATCATCACTAAACACTTTTTTTTTTTACATATTTATAGATAAATGGAAACTGCATGATACCATAAAATACCCAGATCCTAAGGATGCCTATCCACCCCCCCATGCCAAACGATGCTATGTCCTCATATGCATGCAGGGAAGGGTAGAGGAAGGACGAAAGATTGGGTAACGAGAGCTGAGATGTAGGGTATATAGCAGGGTGGTAGGGTGGGTGGATGGTGGGTGGTGAGGTGAAAAGTGAAGCGAGCGTGACAGTGAAGTGAAAAGTGATGGTGGATGGTGAGTGTTGTTGGGGTGCCTCCCAACGAGCATTGAATTTAACGTCCCCAGCTGGACTCAGAATGAGGCAAATAATTAGTTACCCTCCAGCAGGGCAACAGTTTCTCCAATGGGGGCAGGGTCATGAGTAAGATAGGGTTTCAAACACTGCCCATTGACCTTAAATTTATGCCCAGATTTGGGATCTTCAATCTCAACGGCCCCGTTGGGAAATGGTCTCGAGACCAGGAAAGGACCAGTCCATTTGGACTTCAATTTCCCAGGAAAGAATTTGAGCTGGGCATTGTAAATCCAAACTTGCTGAGATGGCTCAAATTCCTTCCACTGGATACGGCTGTCGTGAAAAGCCTTAGTGCGTTGCTTGAAAGTTAAGGCAGAATCATAGGCTTCAAGACGGAGCTCTTCCAGCTCCTGGAGTTGGAGTTTTCTTCCTCGACCACACAGGTCTGGGTTGAGGTTACATTGGCGAACCACCCAATAGGTGCAGTGTTCCAACTCCACGGGCAAATGACAAGGCCTCCTGTAAACGATTCTATAAGGAGACATACAAGGGGAGCCTTGAAGACAGCCCGATAGGCCCAAAGCACGTCAATCAGCTTGTCGGACCAGTCCTTACGGTTAGGCCGAACCGTTTTCTGGAGAATTTGCTTGATTTGACGGTTCGACACCTCTGCCTGGCCGTTCGTCTGAGGATGATACGGGGATGCGATACGATGGTGGACTCCGTATTTCTTCATAAGTGCCCAAAAAGAAGCATGGGTGAAGTGACTTTCTCCATCCGAGATAATGGCTCGAGGGATCCCAAAGCGCACAAAAATATAGCCTTTGACAAATTGAGTGGATATAACATGGTCAGCACAGCACGTGGGAATAGCCTCAATCCATTTCGAAACATAATCAACAGCCATGAGAATAAATTCGAAGCTGTTGGAAGGAGGAAAGGGACCCATGAAATCAATTCCCCAAATGTCGAAGATTTTCGCAGCTAGGATGGGTTGCAAGGGCATCGTGTCACGACGTGACATTGACCCTAACGACTGGCACCTAGTGCAATGTTTGGGAAACTTGTGTGCATCCTGGTGAAGGGAGGGCCAAAAGAAACCGTACTGTAGCACCTTGGCTACAGTTTTCCTCCCAGAGAAATGGCCTCCGCAGGCCTGATCATGGCAGAAGGATAGCACACTGGGGAATTTGCTGTCAGGAATACAGCGATGGATAATTTGATCAGCACGTATGCGAAAAAGAAGTGGATTATCCCAGAAATAATACTTTGCTTCTGCCATGAGACGCTCGCGCTGGTTTTTAGGCCATGCACATGGAAGGGATCCAGAAGCAAGGTAATGGGCAATGTCGGCATACCAAGGTCCACTTGCCACATTAATTGCCAATAGGTGCTCATCAGGAAAAATCTCATTAATCGGCAGAGTAAGTCCAATATGGTTAGGGTCCAGTCTGGAAAGATGATCAGCCACAACATTCTGGGCTCCGGCCTTATCACGAATCTCAATGTCAAATTCTTGGAGCAGAAGGATCCAACGAATCAGTCTAGGCTTGGCATCCTTCTTGTGCATGAGATGGAGAATGGCCGCGTGATCAGTGAAAACAATAACATGTGAGCCCAGAAGGTAAGAGCGGAATTTCTCCAGCCCAAAGGCGACCGCCAGTAGGTCTTTCTCAGTGGTAGTATAATTACGCTGGGCCTCGTCCAACGTCTTACTAGTGTAGTACACCACGAAGGGGTGTCTATCTCGTCTTTGTCCCTGGATGGCTCCGATTGCAAGGTCGGAAGCGTCACACATGAGTTCAAAGTCGAGGGACCAATCAGGTGGCTGGAGAACAGGGGCCTTGGTGACAGCATTATGCAGCTACGTGAATGCTCGTATGCAGTTGGGGCCCATATCGAAGGGTACGTCGATCGATAGGAGATGAGTTAACGGTCGAGAAATCTTTGATGAATCTTCTATAGAAATCGACGTGTCCAAGGAAGGAGCAGATTTGTTTAACAGAGCCAGGCACAGGTAAATCAGCAATTACATTAAGCTTAGCTTTGTCAACCTCGATACCCCTATCGAAGATGATATGCCTGAGAACAATTCCCTCATGTACCATAAAATGACTTTTTTCCCAGGAAAGCGCGAGGTTTACATCAATACATCTCCTAAGGATACGGGTCAGGTTGGCAAGACATTCATCGAAAGATGGTCCAAAGACTAAGAAGTCATCCATGAAGACCTCAAGAAAGTCACCCACCATGTCATGGAATATTGCCAGCATACATCTTTGGAAAGTTGCTGGCGCATTACAAAGTTCGAACGGCATCCTTCTAAATGCAAAGGTGCTGAAGGGGCAAGTAAAAGTGATTTTCTCTTGGTCCCGGGGGTCAATTGCCACCTGGTTATATCTTGAGAATCCATCCAGGAAATAGAAAAATTTATTTCCCGCTAACCGCTCCAGGATTTGGTCAATGAAAGGTAGCGGAAAGTGATCTTTCTTAGTTACAGCATTGAGTTTCCTATAATCTACACACTCCCCAAGATGTAAGACAGCGTGTAGGGATGGATTCGCCCCTGTGATAACATTGCACAAAGGGGTGATAATTATGTTGAATATGGCCCATCTTAAGAATAAAAGGCACAACATAAGTAGAATGGGAGCATTGCATGCATCATGTACCAAGATTGCTTATAAAACTATATTAATGGCCATTTGTGTAAGCATTTGTCAAAGCAGGCCTCAGATGAGCAATCGGACTGCATGGATGGATTCAGAACGACGAACGGAGTCCAACGGACTCAAGATCGACTAAATCCGACATCCGGAGCTCCTACAATGGGCCCAAAAAGTTTTGACCGTTGATCCGGAGATCAACGGCCCACATTGCGCCACATCACCCCCGCTCCACTGCACGCCGCCTCTTCATCTAGCCGAGATCAGATCTCGGCCGTTGATCTTCGATCGAACGGTCGAGATCCGCATGCCCGCCCGCAGTCTCCGCGACAATGCGCTTGTGTGGAGCAACGGTGAGCGCTCATGCCCGCATGCACGCGACGCGGGTTCGAACCGTGCGGAGCGTGAAATTGAAGACGGAGGTTGCGCGTGGTGAAATTGGGCCGCCCGATCAGCAGCGGGCGGCCGAGATTTCGCCACTCGGCACGGCCACAGCTCACGAACGCCCATGCCCGCGCACACGCACTCTCGAGGTGTGATCCAAGCGCAGCCGAGAAGATATCTCAGCTGTCCGATCTTCGATCGGACGGCTCTCATGCAGCGGTCGCAGATCGCACGAGAAGAAGAAACAGAGTGGGCGGCTGACCGACGGCTGAAGGGCTTCACTGACGCTTTTGGAAGTGGTTTTAGCGATGCTCTGGACATCGCTAAAGCCCCTTCTTTTAGGAAGCACTTAACCCTATTTAAACCCCCTCCAACCACTCATTCATGGCATTCACTCCCCTTGCAACTACTCCACCCCTTTCTTAGCTAGCTTTAGGCCTCTTGTAATCGCCGGAGATGACGAGCCTCCGACGGAGCCTCCGACGGAGCCTCCTCCACCGCTGTGGCTACCTCGTCGCTCTCCACCCTCTCTCTCTCTCTTTTAAGCTTTCCATTACTTTTGTTTGAAGCATGTATTTAATGTTGTAAGCTATGAACTACAAGTGCATGATTAATGAAGTTATTTTTCGTTCAATTGTCACTTTAATTTCCGTTCAAGTTGCATGATCAAACAATGAACATTCTAAACCTAATCTCTCTCTCTATCTCTCTCTCGCTTTTCAAAATTGCATCCTTCGCAAGCAAAACTCCGCACTTTCCGTGACAACAAGTGATAAGCAAAAATCCGATTTTCACGCCTCCCTGAGACCGACACTCAGACTCACCTCCATTTACTTATTTTAAAATCGACGTTGCAAGTGCGACAATAACGACACTTCTTAACACACACGCACAACAGCATGTCAGTTTTTGGCGCCATTGCCGGGGAGGCAACGGATTTGTTTTATCACCTCCATTCCACATTCATCCTCACATCGTCTAATGCCATATTTTCCTTTTTACTTGATGGTTGCAGGAATTCAGAGCGTGGACGGTGAAGCGACGCATCCCACGACGGTAGCAAGGGAGTAGGCGCTACGAGGACCGATAGTGAGTAATCTTTCTCTCATTGTTTGCTTGCGTAAAAAAAAACTAAAAAGATTGTAAAAACTGAAAAAAATTGGCGTGGTGTATGATTGCTTAACCCACATCCTTAACACATCACCTCACAAAAAAATGTACACTCTAACATTCTGAATAAATTCTTGGAGTGTTCTTTTCTTTCCCTTTAGTGGTGTTTGCGAAGCCACCGTAAGTTGACCTGGGCCGCACCACTTAACCCTAAAACTGACTCATCTAATAGAAGCTGCATGATCATTAGGATGAGTACATTAGGGTTTTAGAGCCTCTACAGAATAAAAGGAAATCTACTTTCACCAAGTTATGTGCGGAACTTGATGTGCCCACTGAAACTTGTTTGAAAACATTAAGACATGTCAACCCTAAAAAAATACTAAAATAAGGATGAAACACTAAAAGCCATCACATCTTAAAAAACCCTTGCTTGAAAACCATGTTTTGCTAGAAGCACACACCTTGAAAGTGGAAAATTAAGAGGCACCACCCCAATCAATGCCTCATCACATAACCTTAAGCACAAGCACTATCCTAACCCTTTAAAACTGAGTAGACATGCCCTAGGCAGGACTGAGTTAAGTCTCAAAAGGCAAGGTTTTGTTCTCTAGGCACTTGGCTTTCATTCCCTTGGTAGAATCTGGTGACTAGGCTGCGGGGCAGTGTCAAACGACCGCGGTTGTGGGGTCTACGGAATCGGAGGTGCAAGCCAAAGGAAGAACCTTCCCTGCAATCCCCTCGTAATCAACCTAGCCAGATTAGCCTTATGAAGGGAAGTCCAGTGCTTACGGACTTAATCACCCTTTGTGAGATTTCTAGGTCTCCTAAGGAATACACCATAAGGACTAGGCTTGTGTGCTTGATTGAAACACATTTCTCGCATCTGTCGCCCTTCGCATCCCCTCCTATTCTTCTCTAGTGTATGCACAGGAGACACTCACTGCATCCCGAGTTGTGTGTTTTGAGGCAGGAATCTAGGCAATGTAATTCTGTTGGAAACATGGCTGAACCTAGGGTAGATGAGGCTGAAGATCAACCCCCACCAGACGCTATGGCCATCATCTAAGCTTAAATCAATGCTAACCATCAGCTTTAGCAACAACAAATCCACACCATCATGCAAGCCATACAACGGTTATAGAACCCACAAGAACAACCACCACCACCTTTCCAAGACATACCAGGGCAACCACCACTTGATTTACCGCCATTTTAGGATCAGCCGAGGCCCCTCTGCGATTTGTATAATCCCTCTGCTATTAGAGTCGAGCCACACCTTAGGATCCCTGAGGGGGGAGATGATTTTGAGCTGAAACTAAATGTCTTAAACTTGATCCAGAGCCACTTTCATGGAAGCTCAAATGAGGACCCCTTTAGCACGTAGAGGATCTCGATCACATAGCGCGAACTGTGCAACCTAGGAACATTAGCCTTGACATTGTTCTAATCAAGATGTTCCCCTTCTCATTAAGAGACAAGGCTTCTCATTGGCTTAGAACCCTAGGTAGACCCATCACCACCTGGGAAGAACTGAGGCATGCATTTTTAAAGAAATTCTTCCCCATAGGAAAGACCAATGCCCTTAGAAGAGCTATCACTACCTTTACACTCCAGGGCGGGGAACAATTTCATGAGGCGTGGGAAAGATTTAATGAACTTTTGAGGAAATGCCCACACCACGAAGTTCCAAGGTGGCAATTGGCCCAGATCTTCTACCACGATCTAGACAGCAACCTACGGAACTTCGTCAATGCCTCATGTGGGGGAAACTTCCTAAACAAAGACGAGGAGAGCGCATTTGAGCTCTTTGAGTCTATGAGCGAGAATTCGCTCAACAATGCCTCCATGAACCAGTTTAACAGGTCCAGTCAACCTCGTGGCGGGATTTATGAGGTAGAAGCAAATTCTGGAATGGTTGACATGGACATCATTGCCAAGAAGTTGGATCGAGTGGAATTGGTGGACAAAAAGATTGATGAGCTACTAAACCAGACCAGGAACCCCTTATAGACTTTCTCCCTAGCAAAGGGAGCGCATAATATTGACCTGGTCCAGCCCTTAACCCAACTGAACCTGGAACAACCCCTGACCATGTTCCAGGGAGGGACCTTTGCTCCCTCAACCCTTCATTACTCCCTTCCCTCTCCATCAACATCGGCTATCCTTGAAGATGTGCAAGCTATCCAAGGTTATGCGAAACCAGACCCTTTCTCCAACACTTACAACACTGGCTGGCGTAACCACCCCAACTTTGGTTGGACAAACCAGAAACCACCGCAATTCCAAAACCAGCCTAGGCCAAACCAGCAGCTACACTTGCCCCCTATCAGCAAGGACCACCAGTTAGACCCCAATATAATCAGAATAGGCCGGCCCCTCCCCCACAAAACCAAATGGATACCCTAATAAAGATGATGGCTAACATGAACCAGAAACATCAAGAGGAAATGTTCTTGGTAAAGGGATAGTTAAGCCAACTCTTGGACTGTGAACAACAAGGGTCCCTACCTTCCCAACCACAACCGAACCCGCGAAACAT
Source organism: Thalassia testudinum (assembly GCA_037157565.1). Lineage (NCBI taxonomy): Eukaryota > Viridiplantae > Streptophyta > Magnoliopsida > Alismatales > Hydrocharitaceae > Thalassia > Thalassia testudinum. The sequence goes on along the minus strand of JAZHRO010000071.1, from coordinate 29,724,646 downwards.
AATTAACAGAGGCCTCAATTCGCAAGGGTTCCAAAGCAACCCCGGGCAGGCTCACATGGTCCAGCCAGCCCCGCAAACACCTCTTGGGTTTAGTGCTTCTTTGTCCTCGTCTTCTCAAGGATCAACCCATGGCCCCAATGCCTCTGCGATTGCGGTGACCTTGAGAAGCGGCACCAAAACCCAGGATCCCAAATGGCCTACTCTCCCCAAGACTTCACCTGCTGAAATACCCGACTTAGAAGACGCACCAACCAAGGACCCAGACATGGAACCAATCCAAATTCAGACACCCTACCTTGAGGCCTTGGAAACAATCAAGAAAAAGAAGAATGCTATGGAAACTGAGGAGCTATTGGAAATCTTTAAGTAAGTACAGATTAATATTCCACTCCTTGAAGCCATCAAACACATCCCTGCTTACGCCAAGCTTTTAAAGGATGCCTATACACCCAAGCATAAGCCGAGACCTCAAGCACCTAAGAAGGTTGTACTCTTTGAGCAAGCAAGTTCCGTAATATCAAGCAACCTTCCACTCAAGCGAACTGACCCAGGAGCACCCCTGATTTCTTGCAATATCGGGGACATGATGTTTGATAGAGCGCTCCTGGACCTAGGTGCTTCTATCAATCTGATTCCAACAACCCTATACCACCAATTTGGTTTTGGGGAGCTGACACCAACCCCTGTCACCATCCAGCTGGCTGATAGATCAGTGAAAACCCCGAAGGGTGTTGTCGAGGACGTGATTGTACGGGTCAAGGACTTCTATTTCCCGGTCGAATTTTTGGTGCTCGACATGGAAGTCCTTGAAAAATTACAGAACACACCCATAATCTTAGGCAGACCTTTCTTAGCTACGGCTAAAGCAAACATTGATTGTGACACAGGATGTATGGAAATCACCTTCGGGGACAGGAAAATGCAATTGGATATCTTCCGAGCGACAAAGTCTTTTGATTGCGATTGCATTGAGGAACATGATCCCGTGGAAACTCTAATCGAGGAATGCCTCACCCTCAGTTCTGTATCAGACCACCAAACCTGTAGTGACTGTTCTGACCCGTCACCATCATTACCCATGGACCTCTGTAAGGCTGAGTACCATCACACGACACCATTTGAAGAGATCGATGTTGATCAACTCCCGCCCTTTCCCTTCCCATCGACTGTGGCTCCACCTGCACCTGAACTTAAACCATTACCCGAGAATCTCAAGTACGTCTTCTTGGGACCTGACCAAACCTTCCCAGTGATTATTAATTCTCATCTAACCAAGGATCAGGAACTCAGGTTGACTGCAACCCTTTCATAACATCGGGCCACCATTGGTTGGACCATTTCGGATTTAAGAGGAATTAGCCCCACCTATTGCACCCATAAAATTTACCTGGAAGATGGGGCCCGACCTTCCCGCCAGATGCAGAGACATTTAAACCCAAACATGCGGGAGGTCGTTAAAAAAGAAATTATCAAGTGGCTTGACGCCGACATCATCTACCCTATCTCTGATAGCCCTTGGGTGAGCCCCACTCAAGTAGTTCCCAAGAAAGCTAGGCTCACCGTTGTCACCAATGATTGTGGCGAATCCATCCCCACCCGCACCACCACCGCATGGTGGGTGTGCATTGATTATAGGAAGCTCAATGAAGCCACAAAGAAGGACCATTTCCCCTTGCCATTCATTGACCAAATCCTTGAAAGATTGGCAGGGCAGAAGTATTTTTTCTTCTTGGATGGATATTCAGGATATAACCAAGTCGCAATTGCTCCAGAAGATCAGGAAAAGACCGTATTCACTTGCCCGTATGGCACGTTTGCATTCCGTCGAATGCCGTTCGGGTTATGCAACGCTTCTGCGACCTTCCAATGTTGCATGCTAGCCATTTTTTTAGAAATGGTGGGTGAATACTTAGAGGCCTTTATGGATTATTTCTCGATGTTCGGGAATTCATTCGACCATTGTCTGAGCAATTTGGAGAAAATCCTGAAATGATGTATCGAGGTTAACCTGGTGTTAAGTTGGGAAAAGAGCCATTTTATGGTTGAAGAAGGAATTGTCCTCGGTCACATCGTATCGCATAAGGGCATTGAAGTAGATCGGGCTAAGTTTGATTTAATTTCCAAACTTCCTCCACCTAGTTCCGTCCGGCAGATTCGCTCCTTCCTAGGACATGTTGGCTTCTACCGAAGGTTCATTAAAGACTTTTCCAAGCTTTCCAAACCCTTGACCGACCTTCTAGCCAATGACGCCATATTCCACATGTCTCCTGATTGCATCTAGGCTTATCACACCCTCCGGGACTTAGTCTCCACCGCACCTATACTTCAACCCCCAGACTGGTCCCAGGACTTTGAGATTATGTGTGATGCATTAAATTTTTCCATAGGCACTGTCTTGGGACAAAGGCAAGACAAGAAGCCCGTGGTGATCTACTACGCAAGAAAAACGTTGGACGAGGCCCAACGTAATTATACTGTCACAGAGAAAGAGTTGCTCGCTGTAGTCTTTGGACTTGAAAAGTTCCAATCATACTTGCTGGGATCCCACGTGACTATTTACACTGACCATTCAGCCATCCGGCACCTGTTAGCCAAGAAGGACGCAAAGCCCAAGCTCATCAGATGGATCCTGCTTTTGCAGGAATTTGACCTGGAAATCCGAGACAAGGCCGAATCAAAGAATGTGGTGGCTGACCACTTGTCTAGAGTTCATCCAGACCACATTGGACCCTCCCTTCCTCTATCTGATGCCTTCCCTGACAAACACATCCTAGCCGTGCAAGACAAGAAATGCCATGGTATGCTGACTACATCAATTACCTGGTTGTAGGACAAACCCCGCACAGCTGATCCAGAAGGCAACGGGACAGGTTCTTGGCTGAGGCCAAGCACTATTTCTGGGATGATCCCATGTTGTTTTGCCTCTGTACTGATCAGACCATCAGGTGGTGTATCCCCAAAGACGAAGTTCAGAGTGTGCTTTCCTTTTGTCATGACCAAGAGTGTGGTGGCCACTTCTCTGGAAAGAAAATAGCTGCAAAAGTTTTGCAGTCTGGATTTTACTGGCCGTCCCTATTTAAGGATGCACACATCTTTACCAAGACTTGCTCACGCTGCCAAATGCTAGGGACCATGACCAAGAAAGATATGGTGCCCCTTCAGCCCAATTTGATTGTCGAAATCTTCGACGTTTGGGGTATCGATTTTATGGGCCCCTTTCCACCATCCAATGGCTTCGACTACATCCTGGTCTCGGTAGACTATGTTTCTAAATGGATTGAAGCTGTTGCCACCCGCCGATGCGATCACAAGACTATTATGGACTTTGTTAAGAACATCTTTTCCCGATTTGGAATACCAAAGGCCATGATCAGTGATGGTGGAAGCCATTTTATCCATTCCCAATTCCATGCTGTACTTAGAAAATACGAGGTGAACCACCGCATTGCTACCCCGTATCATCCACAAACAAATGGGTAGACTGAGGTCTCAAATAGACAAATCAAGAACATTTTACAGAAGACTATGAGACCTGATAGGAAAGACTGGTCCACACGACTTGATGATGCCTTGTGGGCGTATAGGACCGCTTTCAAGACCCTGATAGGCATGTTGCCTTATCACCTGGTCTTTGGCAAGGCCTGCCATCTTCTTGTCGAATTGGAACACTGGGCTTATTGGGCTATCAAGCAATGTAACATGGATCCCCAGTTAGCCGGTGCGTAGAGGACGCTCCAATTATCTGAGCTCGAAGAAATTCGTCGGGACGCCTTTGACAATAGTCGAATGTATAAGGGGAAAATGAAAGCCATCCACGACTGACTCATTCATAGAAAAACCTTTGAGCCTAACCAGCAAGTTTGGCTATTTGATTCACGCCTAAAACTCTTCCCGAGGAAACTCAGGTCCAAATGGACTGGGCCATTTCAGGTGGTTAAGCCCTACTTTAATGGGGCAGTTGAAATCGCTGATCTTAACACAAGGCACACTTTTACAGTTAATGGTCAAAGATTGAAGCATTTCCTGGCCCAGGTTCCCCCAAAGGAAAGTGTCACCCTCGTTGAGGGCTGACACGGAGCACTGCCTAGCTGGAGGCGTTAAACTTAGCGCTTCATGGGGGGCAACCCAGAGGATTCAAACTGATCCGGCAGTTTACGTCACTCAGGTACTATCTTTTTGAACCCTTATGCATCCATGTACTTGCCAATGAGGACATTGTCCAACTTCAGCATGGGGGGGTGGTAAATTGCATAATCCTGAGCTCATTTAATCAGTCTGAATGAATAAAAAAAAATTAAATTTAGGAAGAAAAACTTAGGCATTAGAAACTTTTCAATAGTGGGAAATAATACAAAAAGAACTTAAACACTTAGACTTTTCAGGCCTTCAGGCTTAATCAGCCCTGGTGTCCATTAAAATATGGATTTAGCTTCGAGTCCTTGCAACCTTAAGCTATTCTAATCCACCTACTAAATAAGGTGATAAGTATATGACTTATCAACTCACCCTCTAACTGAGAAAAACTCTGAGTCTAAGCATCTGCACACATTTTTGCACAGACTCACTTCTCGGAGATTTTGACAGAAATTGGGTAGCTAATGAACTCTCTAAGGTAGTATGGCTAGCAAGTTGTCATGGGTAACAGCCCATTGGCAGGTTGTCCAGAACCCAGCCACAGGCCATTTCTTTTTCATTGCCTCTAGGTACATTTGAGATCAGGGAAGCCACCTACGAAAAAAAAAATAAAAAAAAAGAAGAAAAGAAAATAAACCACACTTCACCGCACAAGTATGGCTAGCAAGTGATCGTGGGTAACAGCCCATTGGTCGGTTGTCCAGAGCCCAGCTCAATAACTGCACAAAAAGACCAAAATACTTAAGGAAGAAGCGGAGAAGTAGTACAAGCCGGGGAGATATACACTGGAAAAATCCTTGTGTTGACCCCAAGTAAAACAAACGTAGGGAGAAAGCTACCAATCGAACAAATACACCTTCAGGCAAATTTATTTCCTTTTTCGGTCACCTAGAGGCGTAGAAACCCGAAGTCTGTCTCAATTATCGTTAAGTGTGTCTATCACAACATTCACACCAAGATGCTTAGCACTTAGGGTTTTGGCCGAGTTTTGGGTGGGTTGGGTAGCCGTAAAAAGTTACCAACCCACACTGAATTCTGAAAAAATTCTAAAAAATATATGTATACATATACATATGTATAGTTATATACATTAAAGCAAGGATTCGGGCGATTCGTATTTTGGCAGATGCCTGGGCACTACTTAGTCTTTGTAGATTAAGATCTTCCTATATTTCCTCCTATTGACAAGTGACGAAGTGTGTAAGTAATTACTTCTTAAATTCTGAAAGGAAATAAAGGCTAGAATAAACCTTGCTAGGGACTAGCAAGGAGTAAGCATGGGGGTATGATAACACTGCAGAAGGGGGTGATAATTATGTTGAATATGGCCCATCTTAAGAATAAAAGGCACAACATAAGTAGAATGGGAGCATTGCATGCATCATGTACCAAGATTGCTTATAAAACTATATTAATGGCCATTTGTGTAAGCATTTTTCAAAGCAGGCCTCAGATGAGCAATCATACCGCACAGATGGATTCAGAACGACGAACGGAGTCCAACGGACTCAAGATCAGCCAAATCCGACATCTGGAGCTCCTACAATGGGCCTAAAAGTTCTGACCGTTGATCTGGAGATCAACGACCCACATTGCGCCACGCCACCCCCGCTCCACTGCACGCCGCCTCTTCATCCAACCGAGATCCGCATGCCTATCCGCAGTCGCCGCGACAAAGCGCGGGCATGGCGCAATGGTGAGCGCGCATGCCCGCACGCACGTAACGTGGGTTCGAATCGCGCGGAGCGTGAAATTGAAGATGGAGGTTGTGCGCGGCGAAATTGGGCCACCCGATCAGCAGCGGGCGGCCGAGATTTCGCCATGTGGTGCAGCCACAGCTCATGGACGCCCAGGCGCATGCGCACGTTGGACAATGACACCTACACACGCGCGCGCCCGAGGCACGATCCAAGCGCAGCCGAGAAGAGATCTCAGTCGTCCGATCTTCGATCGGACGGCTCTCAATCAGCGGTCGCGGATCGTACGAGAAGAAGAAACAGAGCGGGCAGCTGACCGACAGCTAGAGGGCTTCACTGACGCTTTTGGGAGTGGTTTTAGCGATGCTCTGGACGTCGCTAAAGCCCCTTCTTCTTTTAGGAAGCACTTAACCCTATTTAAACCCCCTCCAACCACTCATTCAAGGCATTCACTCCCCTTGCAACTACTCCACCCCTCTCTTAGCTAGCTTTAGGCCCTCTTGTAATCGTCGGAGATGACAAGCGGCCAATGGAGCCTCCTCCGCCGCTATGGCTGCCTCATCGCTCTCCACCCTCTCTCTCTCTCTCTTTTAAGCTTTCCATTACTTTTGTTTGAAGCATGTATTTAATGTTGTAAGCTATGAACTAGAAGTGCATGATTAATGAAGTTATTTTCCGTTCAATTGTCACTTTAATTTCCATTCAAGTTGCATGATCAAACAATGAACATTCTAACCCTAATCTCTCTCTCTATCTCTCTCTCACTTTTCAAAATCGCATCCTTCGCAAGCAAAACTCTGCACTTTCCGTGACAACAGGTGATAAGCAAAAATCCGATTTTCACGCCTCCCTGAGACCGACACTCGGACTCACCTCCGTTTACTTATTTTAAAATCGACGTTGCAAGTGCGACTATAACGACACTTCTTAACACACACGCACAACAGCACGTTACCCTGTCATTGACATGGATGGTGAGTCCCGCCTTTTTGGGCACGACGTGAATCAGACTCACCCAGGGGTTATCGCTGATCAGGTAGATTATACCCACATCCAGCCACTTAATAATTTCCTTCTTAACGACCTCCCACATGTTAAGGTTTAGACGTCGCTGCATCTCGCGGGAAGGTCGAGCCTCCTCCTCCGTATATATACGGTGAGTGCAGTAGGAGGGGCAAATGCCAGTTAAGTCTGATAAAGACCATTCAATAGCTGCCTTGTGTTCCATAAGGACCTTCGTTAGTTTGCACTCTTGCTCCCTGGTCAATTTTGAACTGATGATTACAGGGAGCATTTCATTTGGTCCCAAGAAAACATACTTAAGTGTACTAGGTAGCTCTTTTAGCTCGGGAGTGGATGGTGAAAGGTCTGGCATTTCTTGGGACGAGAGTGTCCTAGGCAGATTAGAGAACAAGTCGGGAGGAAGAAGTTGGCCCTCAGATTGGCCAAGAAGAGGGGCTTCTTGGATATATGGATCCAAAAAGGAATAGCCCTAGTGAGAAGTATATGGGCTCAAGGTCCCAGTGTGGAGTTGCAACTCCGCTTGATTTGGCGAGAAAGAAAGGGCAATCCAATCTTCAAGAGTGTGGACCAGCGGTGAGTAGCCCGAATATGACTCAGATCACGAGGTATGCGAAGAGGAGAAAACCTCGTCAGAAGTCTGGTCAGGAGAAAGTATGGGACAAGGGAGGGATGGGGGAACGTCACAATATGTGTCGGTCAGGCAATCATCAATGTTTAAAGGTAATCCACAGCAGTCAGAATAGGTCCCAATTAGTTTGACACATGCACTGATGGCCATGTCCTTGTTAGACGTGTCATCCTCAATGCAATCGCAATCAAAGTTCTTGGCTACCTTGAAGATGTTAAGCTTGAGCTTTTCCGATCCAACGGCAATCTCAATACAGCCTGACTCGCAGTCGATATAGGCGTGGGCTGTGGCCAAGAAAGGTCAACCAAGGATGATCGGACAATCAGAAAGTGAGCTAGGAACTTCCATATCTAAAATAAGAAAGTCAACAGGAAAACAGAGACTGTTGACCCTAACCACCACGTCTTCCACCACACCCTTTGGGATTTTGACAAAATGATCTGCCAACTGTAACGTGGCAGGGGTGGGTTTCAGATTTCCCAAGAAAATTTTTTCGAGCATGATGGTTGGTATAAGATTGATGGAAGATCCTAGATCAAGCAGGGCACGGTTAAAATTGCAGCCTTGGATGCTACAGGAAATAAGCGGTGTGCCCGGATCTTTCTGCTTCGGTGGTAGATTTGACAGTATAGCACAACTCGCATGAGGCGAGAGAACCACCGGATTCTTAGTTTTCTTTGACTGTCACCTGGGTGCTATGTAGTCTTTGAAAAATCGGGCGACAGTAGGTATGTGGTCGATAGCCTAGAGTAGGGGTACCTTGATTTCAACATCCCTGAATAAATTACGCAGGTTATCAAAGGCCTGCGTATCCTTCTTCTTGCCTTTTGGCTCCCTCAGTAGAGCCTCAAGGAATGGAACTGACTCTGGCACCAATTTGGGTGTATCGTCCTCTCACGAATGCGATGCGCATCCCGAATGAGAGGGTGATGAAGAAGATGGGCCAGGATCAGGTCGAGGCGGATCAACAGTCTGCTTACCACTCCTCGTAGTGATCACATTAGACGATGCGGGTCCAGTGGGATCATAAGGCAGAGGAGGGTTCGCAATGGGGACATAAGAGTGAGGTGCTGTAATGGGATTAGCTTGAAATCCCGATGGAATGCTCGGAGCTTGCAGAATCTGATGAACTTGCCCTTGAGAAGGTCGTACTTGTGGTTGAGGACCACAGGGTATGAAATTTCGTGGGTTTGGAACAGGTTGGGCTGGAAGAGTGCCCTAAGATAGAGTCGCCATGCGTAGTTGACTGATCTCAACATTCTGCTGCTTCAATTGGTGCTGAAGAGAGGTCATGTTCTCTTCATGGCGCTTTGACATTTCCGTCATCATTCACATCAATTCGTCAAGAGGACTTGATGCGTGTTCTGTTTGCGGTACACAAGGGTCTGATGGTGGATTTGCCATAGGATTAGACTGGGCCCTTGGGATGACGGGTGCGGACGGTCGCATTGGTCCACCTGTGGGGCTTTGGCACTGCGGGTTATTGGACCATGCGAAATTTGGATGATTTTGCCACCCTGGGTTATAAGTGGCAGAGAACGGGTTGTTTCCCAGGGTGCAAGCTCTTCTATGCCAGAAGACACGTCCGCATGTAAATATGCATCCGAGCACACGGAGGCTTGGTCCTCCATGTCAAAATACTGGCTTGCAGAAGCCAGATCCACATGACTTATCGAGTCGCTCGGCGTGACACTCGGTAAGGAAGGTCTTACGGGGTTTCTCGGGATAAGCCTGGTGTTGGAAGAATTGCGATTGTGACGAAGTGGTGAGGTGGGGGTGTTTGCCATAGAATGGGTGGGGTTGGCCAGAAGCTCGTCCAGCTTCTTGTGCACGACGGAGACTTCACCCAATTTTTGTACGATAAGGCTGAGATCAGTGGATGAATGGGAGGGTCCCGTGTCAACTTCGTGGACATTACAAGGCAGGCTGGTACGATTAAAGGCGACAATGGAGGCATTGTTCATTGAGTTTTCGCTCATATTTTCAAACAATTTGAATGCTCCATTCTCGTCTTTATTCATGAAATTCCCTCCGCAGGAAGTGTCTGCAATCTGCTTCAAAGTCTCATTTAGCCCATAGTAGAAAATCTAGGCTATATGCCACTTAGGCAGACCGTGGTGCGAACACTTCCTGAGGAGGTCATTATATCTCTCCCATGCCTCATGAAATTGTTCACCGTTTTGTTGCGTAAATGAAGTGATAGCACAGTGAAGCACATTGGTTCGCTCGATTGGGAAGAACTTCTTGAGAAACACTGTTCGCATCTCTTCCCAAGAGTGGATGGTTCTCCCAAGGGTGCATAACCACTGCGACGCTTTATCCCGCAATGAAAATGGGAACATTTTCATGAGGACTATATTTAACCTGATATTTCTTGGTTTAACAGTTTCAGCCAATCAGGTTAGGTCTTCCAAGTAGAGAAAAGGATCTTCACTTGCAAGACCATGGAAGTGAAAATTTATCAGGCCAATTATGTTAGGTTTCAATTCAAAGTCGTCCCCGCCCTAGGGACCCGAATTTGTCCTATGGTTTCTGTAGTAGCAGGATTCTGATAGGAGCTAAGAGACCTAGGTTCCTCCCGTTCGGGAGGGTTCTGCATTTCCTCCAATGTTTCCCTTATGGCTTCAATTTGTTCATTATACATTTCCATTTGGGCTTGGAGGTGGGTTATGGGATCCAAGGCTCCACTACCTAGTGAGTTTTGAGGGTGGTTTCCTCCCTCAGGATTTGGGGGTGGGCGTGCAGCTATATTTATGGAGGAGGAGGACGATGAGGCTTCTTTTCTAAAATTATCAGGCAATTCACACAGTTCAGGTTTTATGACCTCCTCCCAAACATGCACTACCGCAGGAAGAATTGGGGGGATACGAAGGGAAAAGAGATGAGAGAAATGACGCCGCAAAGGTACACTTGATGACAAATCAATACAATCAAATTCATAACCTCTACAGTGTGCCCTTAGACCTAAATATCTAAGTTACCTACTATCACGACCTACGGAACCGAATGCGAGCACCGCGGAACCACCGGGCCAGATTGAAAGGCCGTTTGCCCCAGTCTTAGACACCTGATAGCACGCGGGAACCCTCACTAGCACGTAGGCACTACACGCAGGTAGTTAGACCTCCAATCCTTAATAAGGGTCAAGTTGCTACCAATTTTAGTTAGAGGCTTAGGATCAAGTGCTTCTGGAATGTGAAGGGCATTATTTACGGGTAATGCCCAAGTGATTGATTTTTAGAGTGTGTAAACCAAGCATGCAATGGGGAAATCTCCCCGAATTGAAGTTTTAATTGGTGAATGGTTTTTAGAGTTTCAACCTTAAGTAGTATGGATTTTAGGATTTCGCTGAATTACCAATTCAACCAATCTCTGGGTTTTGAGAGAATACAAGTTTTCTTCTAAGCCCAACAAACCCTTCTTCAATGCCAGTTGGTTAATGCATGCTAAAATGCAATGGGCTTCCCTAGATGGAGATTTCTATGTGTGGATGCACGAATCAATTTTAGATTAGTGTGAAAGGGAGTCAAAGCACTTCAATTCAAGTGCTCCCAATCACCAAAATGATTTCCACACACAAGGCTCAACCATAAGATAAAGAAAATCAAATTGTTGGGGTTGAAATATTCGGGATAGAATCTTAGGCACGTGAAAGGTCGTGGTGGGGTTGGAATCAACTCAATTCCAAGTCTCCCCACCAAAAAAGTGATCCCAAATTGTAGATAAATGAGGCAAAGAGGGATGGCAATCAATCCTTTTATTCTTGCCTCAAAGAATACTTCACAAGGTGAAAGATTCAAGAATCAAGATTCTTGGATTTTCGCTATGCGAAGTTTGGCGGGAAATCCCGAGGCGGTGGGAGTGATGACAAACAATCAAACAAGTGATTTTTAATCCACTTGCCCCAAGAGATCCCAAGAAGTTTTTTAGTTTTTTTTTTAATTTTTTTTTAAGGTGACAAGTTAACCTAAGTTGCTAAGAAAGAAAAACCTACTTGTTCAGCAACGTGTGCGAAGCTTCAGTGCAGTGCCGGTGTCTTCACGCTCTCGTTCCTGCCTTGGATCTGCCCACGTCTCTGACTTCGTCTGCCTGCCTTCTCCTTGCAACTGGTTCACCTGCACACCAATAAACAGAAACACCCGTGAAGAGAAGGGTGTGAGAAGAGAAAAATTAAAGGAATGGAGTAGAAACTTACTTGAATGCGCACTTCCCCGGCAACAGCGCCAGAAAAGATGTATGGTCGGGCCCGGATAGGTTGTGTTAATACGGTGATTTTATCGTTGAAATGCGTATAGTGGTTAACCTAAATCGAGCCTAACCATCTCTTTATAAAAATTTTTAACCTGGCCTACTTGATTTTATCTTGGTCACTTTTTGGCCCAGGGTCGAACTCAGGGAAGTGGGATTAGAAGAAGTTTCTACGCCTTTCCTACAACGAATCTCTTCCATTCGTTTATTATGTTTTTGGTGTTTTTCTATTTAACATTTCTTTTCTAATAATTTTTGTCCTTAAGGTATACCCTCAAAATCAGGTTCTTGGCTGTGAGCCAAATTAGGGTTCCAAAACTGGTCCTGCTATTCGCAAGACTGAGTACCTACAAGTCAAGGATTATCTTTTCTTTTTTATATATTTTTTTATCTTTTTTTTTTTTACTGGCAGGAAAGAGAAACAGAAATAAAGTAAATATAGTATATATATATATGTATATATTATATATGCATATAGGGGTGGGGGTGGAGGTGGAGATGGCTTGTAGCATGGTGTCGAGTCGGTCGTCGTCTAGGAAGACGCAACCAACAGGACGAAGTGCTGTGTGGAGTGTAGGATGGATGGGTGGAAGATGTGTGCGAAAACGCTTCCTGTACGCGTGTATCGGGGAATATCAGCAACTGGTGTCGATATTCCCACGATACAATGTATGGAAGGTGATTTGGAAATATATATATAAGTATCTATATATGTAAATATATATCTATATGTGTATATATATATATGTAGTTATATATCTATAGATAGATATATGTATAGATATATATATATATATACGTATGTATAGGTATGTATATATTACTATATAGATGTATATATATATATGTATATATATATAGTAATATATGTATATAGATATGTATATATATATATAGTTATAGATATATATGTATATATGTATGTATATTTGTATATATATATATATGTATAAGTATATGTGTATATATATGTATATATATATGTATCTGTACTTATACTTAGTTATATAGATAATAATATATATATATATTTATATATTTATATGTATATAAATATATGTATATATGTAAATATATATGTGTATATATCTATATATATAAGTATATATATATATATGTATGTATGTATGTATGTATACTAATACTTAGTTATATAAGTACTAATGTATGTATAGATATATGTATATAAATATATATATATAAATAAATATGTATATATATAAGTATATAGTAGAGTATAAGTGAGTGGGTGTGTGTGTACGAGAGTGTGTGTGTGTGTGTATGTGTCTGCAGGAGTGAGAGAGTGCTGAGAGAGAGAGAGAGAGAGAGGGCATCTACTGAAGATGGCGCTGTGAGTTAAGTCGTCCGGAGCAGCGGGTGACGTTTGGTGGTGCGCGCAGGAGCATGCACGAGCATGCGCAAGCGCGTAGGCGTGCAAAGACGGGCGCACACACAGGAGTGAGTGGGCGTAGGAGGAACCGCAGTGCACCGCGCTGCGCGAAGAGGCGAGTGCAGGCAGACGCAGGCATTGGGAGCGGGCGCGGAGAGAGACGCGGGCGCGGGCGTGTGCGGACGGGCAGTAGACGGTCGTGGCGTCGAGAGAGAGCGTTGGGTGATCAGATAAGTGTGAAACTTACCGTTCACCACACTGTAGCCACAGTGTTCCGCTGAAATGCGTGAACAGTGGCTACAGTGCGCGCTTGGCTCGCGCTCCTGGGTGCTGGTGGTTCTGTGAGTGTAGGCGCCGCTGAGCGAGCTGGCACGCACGCGGAAGGACTACGTCGACTGGGCTGCGGGCGAAACTTCACGACAGGGCATGCGGAGAGGGGCGCGGGCAACCTGCTGGCGCACACGGAAGGAGCTGCGTCGGCTGCTGGCGTGCATGGTGGCCCACATGCGGGTGAGCGGTGGCCTGCGTGCGGGCGAACGGTGGCCGGTTGAGCTTCAAAGCTTGAAGCTCCTATGGCGATGGTGGGGTTGGCTTGGAACGATGAAATAGGGAAGAGAACCACCATGCCCACCGTCTCTTTGATGAGCTGGGTGGTGGTGGGACTCACAGTGGTGGTTATGCACCACTGTGAGTTGCTCCTGCCCGCAGCGTGGCTCCTCAGAAGGAGGAGAGGCTGCGTATGGAGGGGAGAGGGGAGGAGACGACCTGGAAGGGAAGGAAGGTGCTATCTGTTGGGGTGTGTGGACCAGGCTCCCCTTCAAAGAAGAAAGCCGTGCCTTTTTAAAGAGGAAGAAGGCAAGCACAGCCATGCCCTGGCTGTGCATGGTTGTGCATTCTATGCATGCGACTGTAGGGCAAGCATTTGTAGGGAATGGCGCGGGGAAGAATCTTCCATGCCTTGTAGCAGCACGGAGGAATTCAAAGACAAAAAGAAATAAAAAATAAAGATAGAGATTTTGCGAGGCAGCACTTGAGGAAAATGTTAATTTCAAGGCCATTTATTTCGCTCTCCTCCCCTCTCAAATAAATGCATGCATGCGTGTATTTTCACAAATGCGATTATGGGTACCTAATATGCACTGGAAATGCTAGGAAATAGTACAAGATGGCACAATTGCTGGTGTATTTTTACTGTGCAATCAACCTCCTCTACCTGCTTCCCTCGATCCCTATCTCTTGCTCCTCGCCACTACGCCATCCACGATAGCAAAGACCTCTACCACTGTGAGCCACCACCCTCATGCAAGGACAGAGGAGCAGCCACCACCACCGCATGCTCCTCCACAATAGTTGCACCCACAACGCTTCCTCCTCTCGGCCAGAGCATCCACTTCCACGTTGGCCATTGCCACTACTTGGTTCCTCCTCTCTCAAAATCAGCTCCACATAGCCACCTCGCTGAGCCTCTAATCTCTGCTCCACCGACGCTATTGATCTCACATCGACACCTCGAGCTCTCCTACGTCTGCAGTAGGCTCTCATGCAGTCCACGCACACCATGGGAGACCACCACTGCCGGCAGTTTCTTCATCTTCGGCGGCCACCTCCGGCCACCGCATGTTGACGTACCACCACCGGAGTGTTCCTCTCCTTCGGCCCTACTCGTCGAACGAGTCTCGCCTTCAGCCATCCCCTGTGTGTGTGCAAGCAAGATGATACCTCCCCTGTTTTACTACAGGAAGGGGGGTATTAGCTAGGTAAGAATTTTTTTTAGTTTAGGATACTATTGAAATATTTTAGTACATTAATTTATGTGATGCTTATTGCATGCATGCCCTTTAACTTCCTCCTATTCCCGAGATTCATATGATGAATGGATGCTTAGAACATGACACTAGCATTTGATTATCTTGCAAACTATTCTTCTTGGGCATGATTTTATGTGGAGTTAATTAAGGGAATTATTGGTCTGTACCTCCCTATGGATACGACCTGTTCTCCTATGAGTGGTTTATTTAATTGTTGAGGATTGGTTTTCCGTCGCTCAATTTCTACTTCGACAACTTATTTCCTTGTGGGAAAATCATTCTTAAGTGAAAATCGATCGTTCAAATGGCACCATTGTCGGGGAGGCAACAGGCGTAATAGTTTGACCTGATTATTTCTGATTATTCTGAATTGCACATTGCTTTGACTAGTTTATTTTTTCTGTGCGAGGAATCTGACAAGGCGACAGGCACAGCTGAGCAATGACGTCGACCTTGAGTAACGCCCACACACGTGGAGAGACTCGAAGGGAAGGAGACCTAGATCTCGCTTTTATAGGGGATTCTCCTTAATCATGAATTTTATTTCGACTCTATCTTCTCGCCCTTGTAGTAATTGGGGCTGATTTTTCGGGGGTTTGTCCCCACATTCTTGAGCGGCTAGGGGCTATATTTTTCTCCGTGTGATATTTAATTTTTGCTTGCTTGCCTTTAAAACAAACAAACGAAAAATATCGAGCTACCTGTTTAGGAGTTGCATGCCCTTAAGTGTGTGCATTTAGGGGTGATTGAGCAGCATATTAGATCTCTTTTCTTGCATTACATACATATTTGCATGAAGATTGCTGGAGACAGGTATACTTTTCTATCTTTGCATCCAGCTACTATTCACTCATTGGCATGTGGATTAAATCTCAAGAACGCTAAAATTGATTGAATTGATCTAATTCAGTGGTTACCTAAATAGAATTGGGACTGCTAATCAAATTTGACCTAAAAATCACAATCACATTTGCTCTGATTAAAAAGGACTTGTTTGCGATTCTTTTCAAAATCAAATTAATCTGTGGTGTGATGCACACTTCTGACCCTGAGCATGCACATTAGGCACCACACTAGGTCTCGATCCCTTAAGGCTATAGGCATTGATCTCTTTATCAGTGCAGACCCTCCTATTTTGCTTTATGGTGGTGGTACTATCTTTGACCAAGAGTTTTGATACTTCATGGAGGGACCTTAAAAGGATAAAAGGGTAGTTAAGAGGCACTACTTACGTATCATCTCAGAGGAAGGGTTCGCCCTACTTGCATCCCTTTGTTTGTCTTTGGAGTAACTTCTCACTTGATCACCGAGAGTACCATTGAAGCAAAGTATAGGTCCTAGGGCACTCGAAGGTTGGATTAGGTTGTGTAATTGCATTGAATAACTTGTTGGCCATCTATGTCAATAAATTCCACCTTTGCAACAAAGGAGGTCAGGATCTCAAGTCGTCACCCCTATTATACCACTTACGTGGGAACTGAGGGACTGTGCCTTGACCTTTTTGACCAATCTCTAGAGTTGAGGCTTCACTTACTCAATCAGCAAGAACTTGAATTGTGATTTGTAGATATTGTATGCTTGGTAGACTCTCTCTTGAGGGCAGTCTAGTGTTTGATCCTGAGCCTGAAAGAATCCTTAGGGGAGCCCACCAAAGAGAGAAATAAGAAGAAATGGTTGATCAATGAGCAAATCAACAAAGGACCCTGAGAGACTATTTCATTCTGACAAACCAACCCACTCAAGCACTGAGACAACCGACAGGGGATAATCCATATGAGATCAAGAGCAGTACCATATCCTTGTTACCCTCCTTTTATGTTACTACTAGGGAGGACCCCTACCAGCATTTAGAAGAATTCACCGAGGTCTGCTCTATGGTGAAGCTTTAGAACTTTATTGATGAAACTCTCTTCCTCAAGGATAAGGCAAAACACTGGTATCATGCCTTAGATGCAAGGGTGAATGATTGGAACACCCTTAAGGGAGAATTCTTGAAAAAATACTTCCCAATGAGAAAAACCAACCACTTCAGGAGGGAGATCATGGGTTTTTCACAATTAGAGGGGGAACAATTCCATGAGACTTGGGTGTGATTCAATGATTTGATCTGACTATGCCCCCATCATCAAGTAGCCAAATGGCAATTGGTAGAGAGGTTTTATACTAGACTATCTGATAGGCATAGGCAAACCGTGGATGCTACTTGTGTTGAAACCTTTCTTACCAAAATGGAGGATGAGGCTTGGACGTTATTTGAGTCACTGAGAGACAATTCTATCCACTTGACCTCAGTCTATCAAGATAGAAAAACATCCATCCTACATCCTCCAAAGGAAAGCAGAAGCTAGTGAAGCTGGGGCTACTTAGAATTTGGCTTTCCAGATCCAATTGTTGAATTAGAACTTTGAAAGACTCATGACAAACCCAAACACATTCTCGCAAATTGCTTCCCAAGTCCAGACTCTTTCTGAATGCTCCATTTGCCAAAGCACTCTTCACGCCATTGATGAGTGCTAGTTAGCTAATCAATTCCTTGATTTAGTGGAGGCAGACCTAAATGCTGCCCAAGGGTTTTGTCCACTTCCCAAGAACAATCCATGTGGAAACACCTACAATCCTGGATGGAGAAACCATCCCAATTTCTCATGGATGCAAGGTGATGCTTCAAACTTGGGGAATGAAAGGGCCCAACCCACCCAACCCTTTCAGGCACACCAATCCTAGCCTCCTCCTCAGCCCAACAATTGTGAGATGGATGATTTGAAAGCTATGATGAAGGCCATGCAAGAAAATTAGAGTATGATTATTCAATCTTAGAATAAGGCAATACAAGAGATGTAATCTCAAATTGGCCATCTTGTTGAGGCTGTTAGACAACGCAATCCTAGGAAATTGCCTAGTTCATCTAAGGAGAATCCTAGGGGTAAAGGGCCCTTCATAAGGGAGCACGCGAAGGCTGTGACCATTCTGAGAAGTGGCAAACAACTCTCCAAACTTGGACTCGCTCCTACGACTACCCCTCCTACAGCCCTTCCTCGCTTGAAATCACCCATCCGGAGGATGTTGTCCCCGTTCCACCCTTGTCTCGCCATGACAACCCCTCCACCCAGAGGCCGAGAGTAACATTTCTTGAGCGCTTATTCGCCCTTGAGGCATTTGTTGCTGGTTCTTCTGGAACCAAAGATAGGATGGATGAAATAATGGAGACATTCAAGCAAGTTCACATTAACTTGCCTCTATTGGATGCAATCAAGAAATCCCATCCTATGCTAAATTTGTAAAGGACCTATGCACATAGAAGAGGAAATCAAGGAAACACGTCCAGGCTAAGGTCGTCCTACCTGACCTAGTCAACTCGATCCTACAACAAGGTGTGCCCCCCAAGATGGACCCAGGAGCCTGATCGCTAAAATGTATGATTTATAAAAGTTGGTTTTTATGTTGTTGTAACATGCAAATTGGATTGCTTTTAAATTTATAGAATCCGAGTACTTGGGTAAGTATTTGGGTCATCCCAAGAGAGGCAAGTAAGCTTTTAAATCAAAACTTTTGCTTGATCTTTGGAAATCAACGTCTTTTTAGGGTTTTTGGAATATGTAATTCTTTTTTGGTTTTTAAATAGAGCAAAAAGAAATGTGGAGAGAAAGATGAAAATCTAAGTTATGGAAATTATAAGGCAACTAGCGCCTTACTTCTTCAACTCACCCTAAGCACAAAAGGCCTAGTGTAATGAAGAAGTAAGCCACAAAAATGATCACAAGCTTTTTAAACTTAAAGTAGAGGAATGCTTCTTAATCAAAATAGTTTTACAACGAGAATGGAAAACTCACAACTGAAAAGAGTTTCCACTTTTAATTTCCACCCAAGTAGAAAACTAGCTCTAAACTACTATGCAACTAAACAACAAAAAAGAAATAGAGAATTCCTAGAAGATGTTGATGATGATGATGGTGCTGCCTGAAATTCCTACTCCAATCCTGGTTGCCTCAAGACTAAAAGGATTTCTTTGCTCCTTCCTTGACATCCTCCAAAGGCAAACCCTAGATGGGCATTCCTTCTCCATCCTAGAGTGGATGGCTCCCACTCCAAGAACTCCTCCTTAAGGTGGCATGGACCACCTTTGATTCTTCCTCCAAGGGTGGTAGTGTACCACCCTCAAATCCTCCTCTTCCTAGGGTAGGCATGTACCCTAGGTTGTCTTCCAATGCCTGGCTTCCTCCCTTGGCTGGCGTGGACACAAGGGAGAAGAGAAGTGGGGAAGGCACCAAGGGGACAAAGTATCCCCTTAATCTTCTTCCTCTTCTTCTCTTGGCCGTGAGCTCTATGTGGATATAGGTGGAAAAATTATGTAGCCAAGGTTGAGTTTTAATGGTGGTGGTAGGGGGTTTATATAGGAATGGTAGGGAGTTAAAAGTAGTTAATGGATGGAGGGTTAGGATGGCTTGTTGGAGGTAGTTAAGGGATCCTAGGGTTGATAATAGTTGGCCCCAAAAGGGGGGGTGTTAGGTGTTTGGTGCCAACCCTAAGAGACGACTAGGGCTAGGATTTATGGTGGTAGAGTTAGGTGGCGTGTAGGTTATGTGTAGGGTTAGGATGGTGTTGTTTGGTGGTGGTTATGGGATGAAGGGTAGATATAGGGTGGAGTCAAAGGGGAAGGTTGCTTGAGGTGGTAGTTATGGTGGAGTTAAGGGAGTTGGCACCACTTTAGGTGGGTTAAGGGGGAGGTTTAGGTGGTGTCACTAGATGGAGGGTTAGGATATGTTGGGGGTGATATGTAGGGTGTAGATGGGAGGAGGTGTTGGCACAAAATGAAGGGATGTAGGGGGTGTTTTCTGGCACCAACTAGGGTAGGGTTTAGGGTAGTTATGGGGGGCTAGGTTTGGTGCCAATGGAGGGCTTCTAGAAGGGGTTAGGTGTAGAGTTTAGATGGCCTTGGTTGATGAGGTGTATGGCTAGGGATTAGGCACATGTTGGTGCCAAAATGAAGGGATGCCTAAGGCATTTTTGGCTCCAACATGTGGGGGTGTGAGTGGTGGTGGTTGGTGTGGGTTGGTGCCAAGGATAGGTTGGGTTAGGGTTTGGTTAGGGTTAAGGGTTGAAGAGTGGACAACCATGGAGTTTTTGGTGGAGCTAAGGGCTTAGCTAAACTAGCTTAGCTAGCTTAGATAGTAGAGTGGAGGTGGAAGAATTAGGGTTTCATGAAGGAGGTGTAATTCCCTACGGGAGGGGGTGAGATATGCATGACGTATAAAATGCGGAATTAAAATAAATAACAATCTCACAAAAGCAATCACACAAAGGCACAAGTGATTTTTAGGTGAAAACTCAAACTGGGTAAAAACCACCACCTAACCTTTAGAGTTAGGATTTTCCGATCGATCGAGTCGATCAAATCCATTAACGAACTACTTTAGCGAGGGTAGTTCAACCTCTATTACAACCACGCTACAAGTACGAGAGTAGCGTTCCTCAAACCCCTTCTCTTCACGAGAAGGATTTTGTCCCTCGATGGAGACGGGAATTCGCAACGTGAATACCCAACCAAATAACAAAGAAATATTACAAAACAAATTATAGAGCCAATGAAGATTAACCTAGCTACTATAGGTAAAAATACTTCTCTTTGTTGGAAGCAAGTCAATGAAAGACGCGAATGCGTGAACCAAGCTTCGGCACTTTGTTGCTCTTGTAATTACGGAGGGTGAGTAGGAGTGCAGCGAGAAGAAAGCTCTCAAGATGTGTAATGGTGAAATGGAGAGCAAGATCTTCTTCTAAAGTGTTTTGGACACAAATAGATGTGGAAATGTGTTGATTGGGTGTGTGTTTGCAAGGAAAGGGTCCTCCTCTATTTATAGAGGGCCTAGAAAGGCTTCGAAAGTCCTTAGAAGGCTTCCATAGTCGTTGGGGTTGAACCCAAGGCAAAACAGGCCATAATCAGAATCATTTATGATTCTGACAGGGCCATCAGACGTCTATTCCAGGTATCAGATGTCTGGAAAACTACTTTAAGTCATTTGGGAACTAAGTCTGACGTCTGATTCTAGGCATGTTTCCTTCCTGACTTGGCTCAGACCTAAATAGTGTTCTAGTGTAAGGCCATCAGACGACGTACAAGACGTCTGGCACTGGATCTGGACGTCTGGAAACCTATTTGATGTAAACACATTTACACTACTTAAGATGTCTATTTATGCATGTTCTTAAGCATAGGATTGCATTTCATGATATAAATATTGCATTACATGCATCATCTTGCATTTAGAGTACTTTGAATAAAATTGAGGTTAATTGTCTCCTTTTATGTGCTTGGACAGGGCAAATATTTCATCAGGGCCTCGGATCAAAGATCCAACCGTACGGATGTGATCAGGGCGTCGATTGGAGTTCAACGACTCCAAGATCGCCCTAATCAGGCATCCGTAGCATCAGATAGTGACTCGGGAACCCTAGAAGATCAAGGGCCAGGATGGTGTAAATCCACACTTCAAATGACAAATTCGACCCCACAGGTGAATTCGGATCGACGATCGCAACCCAACGACACAAAAATCGAGTCAATCCGACATCCGTGGCACCATCTACAACTTCGAGAAGATGGACGGCCAAGATGGCACCACGTGTCGCCATCTCAGTCGCCCAAACAGCCGCTTGCATTTTGTGAAGGCCCCCGTCCGATCGCTCTCCGCCGTCAGACGGAGATCCAACGGCTGTGGTCGCTCGCGCTTAAAAGCGTTCGTGCGACCATTTCGTCCGCGTAGTGTAGCGGCGACGTAGCCGCGGGCGAAGCAAAGGTCGCGGGTTCGAGGAGTGATGAGGGGGTGGAAGGCGCGGGCGAGCGGGCGCGGACGAGAGTCAGATGGAGATCCAACGGCTGCGCACGCCCGATAGCGCCGACGCGCGATTGGATGCCCGCGTGTAACGCGCGATCGCACGCGCAGGCGCGTAGTGCAGCGAGCGAAGTTGCGTCTTAAGTCGTTCGATCTCGCGATCGGACAGTTGAGACTTCGCGGACGTGCGTAGGCGTTACGCGCACGGGCAGCCAAGCAGGCGCGCGTGGGCGTGGAGGCTACGCCCACGTTGGGGCTTTAGCGACGGTTTTATCCGTCACTAAAGACCCCTTATTTATTGTTTTCAAGTTGTAATGTCCATTTTGCCCCCATTCCTTGCAACTATAAAAGGAGACCCCCTCCATACGAAATTCTCATCCCTTCTTTCTCCTCTCTACCCCTCCAAAGCTCAAGAGAAGCTTGTCCCACACCCGGGATGCTTCTCGCGAGATAAAGTCCAATTTTCGTTCCCCTTCGGAAGTGGATCCCGCGACGACGACGGCGTGCTGCTTCGTTCCCATTCTTCTGCTTCGTCCTCCTTCGTCCCACTTCGTTCTCCTTCGTCCAGGCGTCGTCCTGTCCGGCTCGTCCTCCAAGCAACCGTCGAGGAGGATTTCTCTCTCCCTATTCTTTTTACCTCTTTCTAGTATAGATTTACTGCTTTCTAGATTAATCTACTCGTCCTCCAAGCGACCGTCGAGAAGGACATTTCTCCCTCCATTCTTTTAATGCTTTCTAGAGTAAATTTATCGCTTTCTAGAGTAATTATTTTATGCTTTCTAGTTGTAATGAACAATCTCTTCAATGCAAAAATTCCTTGTTTATTCTACATCTCATTTTGATTTCTCTGTGTATTATTCTCTTTCTATCTTACTCTCTCTCTCTCTTCTATTTATTGTAAATAATTAGATAGTTCTAAATTGAATTATTCTGTAACAAATAAAAAGAAACACGTAGTTTTTAAATCAAACGTTCGCCTCCCTGTGTTCGACCCAGAATTTTAATTTCGGTATAAATTTTATTTGTTGAACACGAATTCTTCGCTTTCGAACTACAACGATAGGTTTTCCAAAACCGAACACGTTAGCGTAGCATTCGTAAACGTTCAACATTTTGGCGCCGTTGCCGGGGAGGCAACGATTTTTGATTTCTCTTCACGTTTTGTAACTTACAAATCATTTACCTCACTTTTCTCCTTTCTTATTGTAATTGCAGGTACTCTTTTGAGACAAGCAAAAGTGGTAGATTGGAGTAAAGTGCTGTGGAAGGTTTTGTAAGTTATTCCCCATTCTTTCCCCCTCCATAGATTTCATTCGCCACATTGAATCCAAATTCCAATTAACCTAGGTGTTTGCATAAATCCTAGGAATAGTTTGGTTGTTTGGATTCTCACTCACATTCATTCCACCTTTATTTATAAAAAAAAACAAAAAGATAATTTTGTGGGGCAATTTTCAACAAATACACAATGTACACCCACATTTAAAGGCACTTAACCGAATTGATTTGTTTCTACTCAACCGGGTTCTGATCTGTGGAACCAGTACACATAAAGCAACACATAAAAGAGTAGAAATCATTCTAGGTTAACCATCTTTGTGTGCCTAACTTAGTGGTGCATTTGTGGCCAGTTGTTTGAGTTGTTTGGGCCGCACCACTTCAAATAAAATCAACTCATCAAGTAGCTGCCAATTAGGTTCAACTCTTAGGGATTTACCAGGCACTCCACATTCTTTTTAAGCTTTAAAGGAAAACATTTTCACACGTACTTGTAAAACTTTGGTGTGCCAATGAAACTTGTTTGAAAATACCTAAAGTTGAATCCTAAAAGCTACTAAGCAAGATTTGAACCTTAAAATTCACCACATCAAAAATAATCTTGCTTGAAAACCGCTGGTTGTGCACACACACACGAATCAATCAATCATTAAGGACACAACCCATTTAAAGGGCCCATCACATTCCAAAGCACATTCAAACCTAGCCCCAAATAAAACAGAGTAGACGTTGGCCTTAAGGTTGGACTCGCTCTTCAGAACCCAGAACGAGATTATTTTCGATTAGTCTGTTTCTACTGTTCAATCTGATGTCTAGTTAGGGGAGTAGAGTCAAACGATCGCGGCTGGGGGGTACACTAGGAACCGGAGGCGCAAGCCGAAGGAAGAACCTTCTCCCCAGTCCCTCCTAATTGGTTGGATTGAACAGACGAAAGTAGATCAAATTGTTCCTTTATCTCAAGACAGGCTTTGAGAGTCTGTAGGTCTTTAGGCTAACCTATTTAAGGATAGGTTTGATTGTTTGTATTGTAGGGCACCTTTCTTCCTCCCGTGTATCATGAATCCTTCCACATATTTCACGCATTCCCGTTCTTTCCCTCCTGTTGTAAATTATCCTCAACATGACGATTATCCCAACTCGTATTGTAATCGACCATCAGTTAGTTGGGATAATTCGGATTGGGGATACAATTTCGGACCCCCGTGTTTAGGGTCTAACCCTGAACACTTTGATTCTGATTTCTATCCTTCTCAGAGCTACATCGATTATAGATCGTCTTCCTTTCATGAACAGCATAATACGATCTACAATCAAGAAGGATACACCGATCTTTACCCATCCTCTAATTTCACTGCCTTTAGGTCATCACCATCTTTTCAACAATCTGAAATGACCTATTATCAAGAAGGGTATAACGAATCTCAATTCGTTAATTCCCCTGCATTGAGCCCAAACCCGCCCAACCCTGAACCAACTCATTTGGTTCAGGTTAACCAGGTTCAAGATAAAGTTCTGGCTAACTTGAGGAATATCATTCAATCTTTAGAAGTTCAGCCAATACCTTACATTGAGAGATTGAAGCCCCTAATTGAAATGATTGATGATTTAAACAAGTCTTTGTTGGATTGGCTCCAGGATGTTAAGGATAAGAACCCGGGTGAGTTTCTACTTGGGAAATTAGCGAAATTGAGGATGAGATGTGTGGTTGCTTTGATTCAATCTTGGAATAATTCCTAGGATGAACCCTCTTCAGGAAAGCCAATGACAGAACCTGCTCAGGCACCTGTTGGGGGGGACACGTGTTACGAGGCTGACCAGATTGAATTAAAATAACCAATTAAGGATGATCTAATTTCTTCACCTGAGATCCCTAAGCTGGGTTACGAGGAAACGTATGTCTCCTTGGAACACAAAGTGACAAATGATTTTGGGACATACATTGATACGGATCCTGATGGTGAAGATTCAAGTTGCGAAGTCTCACGCGAGTTTTCTGAACATGATTTCTGTGAGACGATTGGGCCTGAGGAATCTGATAGATCAATTGATAGCCCAATAACTGAAAACACTGATGTTATTAGGGCACACATTACGGATCCAGAATCACATTTTCTGGAAGAATCAATTCAATGCCCTGATTATCAGTTACACCCTGTTGAGTTTATTGATGATTCTAATTTTGAGATAATTAGACCCAAGTCAATTTTGATTCTGCCACATCATTTAGACTTGGAGATTTCAGATGGGGTGATGAATATACAAGAGGTCCTGGAATTTGATATGCTAAATGAGGTGGATAGGAGCTGGGAAGTTTTGATTTGGGAA
Organism: Thalassia testudinum; assembly: GCA_037157565.1. Lineage (NCBI taxonomy): Eukaryota > Viridiplantae > Streptophyta > Magnoliopsida > Alismatales > Hydrocharitaceae > Thalassia > Thalassia testudinum. Next base: position 29,699,288 of record JAZHRO010000071.1, on the reverse strand, counting down.
GTTAATTCTGGAGGAAATGGAAGATTGAGTCGAAGGGTTCCTTTTAAGTTGAAACCATTAAATCAGAACCCTTACAACATTTGTTTCGAGGATGTTCAACCCAAGCACACATTCAACGATTATCCTTTTGAGCTTCAATTCTCTGTAACCCGACTTTTTGGTCTTGGGTTGCATCCTCAGAAATCGCAGGCCTGATCCCGCTTACATTCTGATTTTAGGTTTTGGGTAATTTTTATCCAGAACTTAAGATATTCTCGATTATGGGGTGTGGGTCTGCACCACAATCTGGTCCACATCTGTGGACCTCTGCTGACCGGTCAGAGGATTCTTCTGTTCATTCTAATTCTGACCTGCACATGTGAATTCTTCATTTCTTTACTTTGTATAGTGTGCCTAGCTGAAGGCATTAAACTCAGCACTTATATAGTTCTTTTTAATTTTTCATCTTAGAGAGGACCTGACATTCACGCAATTCAGGTGCTTTCTTCGCTTTTCCACTCTGTTTTATGTCTTTTTAATACAATGAGGACATTGCATTAGATAGGCATGGGGGGGTGGATATTTATCTCTGAATTCATTCGTCAGCTCCGTAGATTTGTTTTATTTTGATTAAAAATAAAATAAAAATTAGGAAAGAGAATTTGGGTTTAAGAAAATTTTCAATCTTAGGAAAAACTACATTAAGATCTGAACACAAAGACCCTTCAGGTCGTTGAACTTAATCAACCCGTGTATCCACTAAAATGTGGATTTGTTTTTCGAGTTCTTGCCAACTTGAATTTTATTTTAATTGGAGTAAATAAGTTTGGGTGATAATTACACGACTTATCAACCCGCCCTCTGATTTGAGGGAATTTCGAGTCTTAAGCATCTACACACTTTCTTTGCACTGACTCGTTGTTCGGAGATTTTTACGGAAATTGGATAGCTAATGAACCTTCTAGGGTGATATGGCTGGCAAGTTATCGTGGGTAACAGCCCATAGGTAGGTTGTCCAGAGCCCAGTCACTGGACCTTTCTCTTTTTCCTGCCCTTAGGTAAATCTTAGACCAGGGAAGCCACCTATTTAAAAAAAAAAAAATCAAAAAGAAAAGGAGAAAAGAATAAAAAGAAATAAGCCACACTTCCCCGCACGAGTATGGCTGGCAAGTTGTCGGTGGTAACAGCTCATCGACCGGTTGTCCAAAACCCAGCTCAGAAAATGCACTAAAAATTCCCAAAACACTTAGAAAGAAGTGGAGAAGTAGAATAAACCGGGGAGATATACACTAGATTCACCCTTGTGTTGACCCCGTAAAAAAATAAAAGTAGGGAGAAAGCTACCGGTTGTAAAGATACACCTTTAGGCAGAATTCTTTTTGAGGTCACCTAGAGGCGTAGAAATCCGAAGTCCGTTCTAATTGCCGGTCAACGAGTCTATCACAATCACAATAAGATGCTTAAAGCTTAGGGTTCTCATCAAATTTTGGGTGAGTTGAATGGCCGTAGAAAGCCACTCTTAAACTCGAAAATTTGAAAATCCAAAAAAAAATTAGAAAAGAGAAAAAGAGAAAAAGAAATTTTTCTTTTAATAAGGCGAGGGCTTGAAGCGGTCTGCATTTTGGATGATACCCGGGCACTGATGTGTCTTTGAAAGTTCAGTACCTAAGTAGACAATTTCTTAATGATTGAAAAATAACTCAAGTCCAAATAACCTAACCTAATTCTTTTATAAATAGCATATAGTTTTTGCTAGGGACTAGCAAAAGATAGGCATGGGGGTATGATGTAAACACATTTACACTACTTAAGATGTCTATTTATGCATGTTCTTAAGCATAGGATTGCATTTCATGATATAAATATTGCATTACATGCATCATCTTGCATTTAGAGTACTTTGAATAAAATGGAGGTTAATTGTCTCCTTTTATGTGCTTGGACAGGGCAAATATTTTATCAGGGCCTCGGATCAAAGATCCAACCATACGGATGTGATCAGGGCGACGATTGGAGTTCAACGACTCCATGATCACCCTAATCAGGCATCCGTAGCATCAGATAGTGACCCGGGAATCCTAGAAGATCAAGGGCCAGGATGGTGTAAATCCACACTTCAGATGACAAATCCAATCGCAAGGATGAATTTGGATCGACGATCGCAGCCCAACGACACAAAAATCGAGTCAATCCGACATCCGTGGCACCATCTACAACTTCCAGAAGATGGACGGCCAAGATGGCGCCACGTGGTGCCATCTCAGCCGCCCAAACAACCGCTTGCATTTTGTGAAGGTCCCCGCCCGATCGCTCTCCGCCGTCAGATGGAGATCCAACGGTTGTGGTCGCTCGCGCTTAAAAGCGTCTGCGCGACCATTTTGTCCGCATAGCGCAGCGGCGACGCAGCCACAGGCGAAGCAGAGGTCGCGGGTTCGAGCCGCGGTGAGGGGGTAGAAGGCGCGGGCGAGCGGGTGCGGACGGGCGTGAGATGGAGATCCAACGGCTGCACGCACCCGATAGCGCCGACACGCGATTGGACGCCCGCGTGTAACGCGCGATCGCACGCGCCAGGCGCGCAGCGTAGCGGGCGAAGTTGGGTCTTAAGCCGTCCGATCTCGTGATCGGACGGTTGAGACTTCGTGGACGTGCGTAGGCGTTACGCGCACGGGCAGCTGAGCGGGCGCGCGTGGGGGCGGAGGCTACGCCCACGTTGGGGGCTTCAGTGACGGTTTTATCCGTCACTAAAGACCCCTTATTTATTGTTTTGAAGTTGTAATGTCCATTTTGCCCCCACTCCTTGCAACTATAAAAGGAGACCCACTCCATAGGAAATTCTCATCCCTTCTTTCTCCTCTCTACCCCTCCAAAGGTCAAGAGAAGCTTGTCCCACACCAGGTATGCTTCTCGCGAGTTAAAGTCCAATTTTCGTTCCCCTTCGGAAGTGGATCCCGCGATGACGACGACGTGCTACTTCGTTCCTGTTCTTCTGCTTCGTCCTCCTTCATCCCGCTTCGTTCTCCTTCGTCCAGGCGTTGTCCCGTCCGGCTCGTCCACCAAGCAACCGTCGAGGAGGATTTCTCTCTCCTTATTCTTTTTACCACTTTCTAGTATAAATTTACTGCTTTCTAGATTAATCTACTCGTCCTCCAAGCGACCGTCGAGGAGGACATTTCTCCCTCCATTCTTTTAATGCTTTCTAGAGTAAATTTATCGCTTTCTAGAGTAATTATTTTATGCTTTCTAGTTGTAATGAACAATCTCTTCAATGCAAAAATTCCTTGTTTATTCTACATCTCATTTTGATTTCTCTGTGTAATATTCTCTTTCTATCTTACTCTCTCTCTCTCTTCTATTTATTGTAAATAATTAGATAGTTCTAAATTGAATTATTCTGTAACAAATAAAAAGAAACGCGTAGTTTTTAAATCAAACGTCCGCCTCCCTGTGTTCGACCCGGAATTTTAATTTCGGTATAAATTTTATTTGTTGAACACGAATTCTTCGCTTTCGAACTACAACGACAGGTTTTCCAAAACCGAACACGTTAGCGTAGCATTCGTAAACGTTCAACACTATTGTACTGCGAGAATGGATTCACAAGATAGGTTAACAGCTAGAATAATCTGACCAAGGTGATTTTGGCTCACAACGAGGCTCAACGGTCACATATCAGATGTCTAAGATACTCTACGGACATCTGATAGAATCCTAACGGTTATTTTCCTCAACGTTTAGTTAATTAGCCAATGTTCCACTAATTGGATGTCTGGTACAACCATTAGATGTCTTCTAAGACGTCTGGACTAATGTCTGGTCATCTGATTTCATCAGACAGAACCTACAAAGTCCAGCCTAAGCTATTGGACTTCTTCGTCAATAGTCAGACGTCTTAAAAGTCACTATCAGATGTCTGATTTTCATATGAGATGCCTGATTAGGCTGTCAGAACCCTATTTTGATTTTCTAAGTTCTCTACAGAAAACCTAAGTATCCTAGGGTTGTGCAAGTGTTCCTAGGACTACATTAAGGGTTTCTTGAGGCTCTTTAACATAAGATCTAAGAAAGAAAGAAAGAGCAAAAACAAAGTACAAAATACAAAGTACAATGAAACAAGAAAGGAAATCTATCATATTGTTCATCTCCTTCCTTCTTCAAGCTTTTGCTCCTTGCGAAGGTCCTTCTCTTCTGTTAAGCTCTTCCAATCTGCCATGGATGCAAGCTCGAACTCCGTCTAAACACATCTCCATTTGTAATTAACTTGAAATCTAAGACTTCAAATGCAAATGTTAAATAACACGTGTTTTGCTATCATCAAAATAAACGATCGTAGTGCTTTAGCACCAACAATCTCCCCCTTTTTTATGACGACAAAGCCATACATGATAACAATCTCCCCCTTTTTGACATTATCAAAATGGTATCACAAAATTTTTAGTTATCCTAAACTCCCCCTTAAAACATGCTCTTCTTATTTCATCTTTTCATAAAAACAAGATAGTTATGTTGTTACCTCTTGCTTTCTAAAGGCAATATAGCTATGCTATTTTTAAAAACTCCCCCTTAAAGATGGACAATTAACTCATTTATTTTAACTCCCCCTATCTATATGCTGATGATAGAAAGATAGGGTTAAGGGTTACCTCACCTACCATGGCCAGTAGAATGACCCAAAAGGCGGTGGATGCCAAATCGGATAGGGTTCCCATCTATAGCTTGGATGTTCGGGCATTGCCATCGGTCTCCAATTGGGTAGTCGACGTGCAGTGATTTGATTATTTGTTCGCCATCTCGTCGGTCTTTTCGTTGATCTTCTGGTCTTCCTCCTTGGTCTTGATATTGATCCACCTAGCTTTAGTAGACCATTCTCCATCATGTAGGTCCAATCTTTGATGTTGTAGTCTCCCTTGAAACCTACAAAACATGATTCTATCTGTCTCTTCGGTATCTAGGTCAATTTGGATCCATATCTGTTAGTGGGTCTCCTTGAAAGAGATCCTTTCTCAACCTTAGAGCTAAGACTAACTTTATCATTAGAAAAGTTATCTAATTTTTTCATTAATTTGTTAGATTCTTCCTTGAGACAAGCAAGCTCTTTTTCTACAATATACATCTTAGTCTTTAAATCAGAGATTTCTAATTTTAAACTAGTATTTTCCTCAATCAATTTACTATTCTCATTGATTAGGTTATGATTTTCTAATGACATATCATTTTAGAACAAGAACTACTTTCTAGGTCCTTAAGTTTCAATTCTAATCTTTCATTTTCTGATTTCAGGAAACTAGGATTCTTTTAAAAGTTTTTATTCTCTGCCTTAAGTGATTTACTAATTTCAAATAGTTCATCAAATGTATCTTGTAAATCTGAGTTTACCTCGTCGTCATAGTAGCTTTTACTATTACTTGCAGTGGCCATGAAACCCACGCAAGCAATTTCTTCCTCGGGATTCTCCTCTTCCTCCGAGCTTGAATCATCTCAAGTTGCTTGGAACACCTTCTTCTTGTATTTCTTCTCCTACTCCTTCTCCTTCTTTAGAAGAGGGCACTTAGGTCATAGATGTTCCTCTTCATTGCAGTGGTAGTAGTGTCTCGGGCTTTCCTTTTCCTTCTCCTTCTTTTCTTTCTTCGATTCCCTATAAAACTTGGAAAGTTTTTTAAGTAAAAATTTAAATTTCTCGTCATCAGAACTTACCTAGATGTCTGAAGTGGCTTTGAAGGTGTGAGTCTTCTTCGGCTTTGGGTTTGGTGTATCCTTCTTCTTCTACTTCAACTTTATCTCGTAGGCCATTAGATTGCCTAAGAGATCCTCCATGTTGAGCTCCTCCACCTCGTTTGCCTCCTCGATGGTGGTAACCTTCTGCTCCCATTCTGGTCCAAGGGAACGAAGAAGCTTCCCTTGAAGCTCCCCTTTAATGAAGGTCTTTCCTAATGCCTTAAGATTATTTACTATGAGAGTGCACCTAGAGTTCATCTTACTCAAAGACTAATTAGATTTCAAAGAAAAAGACTCAAATTCTTGTGAAAGTAAATTGAGTTTTGAAGTCTTGACCTTAGAGGTACCCTCGTGAGTTACCTCGAGTGTGTGCCATATCTCTTATGCGGTGGCTCACTGTGAGATTCTGTTGAACTCCTCCAGGTTTAGCGTGCAGTAGAGGGTGTTCATGGTCTTTGCGTTCAAAGATAGCTCCCGAATCTGCTGCTATGAGTATCTCATGGTGGGTCTCTCTGGGATGTCAAATAGCGTCTCACATCTGGCTTAGATGGTGAAGTCATTGGCTTGTAGCCAAGTCTTCATCTGCAGCTTCCAGTAGGGGTAGTTGCTCCCATCGAAGAAAGGTGGACGGGTCATGGACTGCCCCTTAGAAATCCTGATCACGAAACTGCTCCCCTTCATGATCTTCTTGCTAGGTTGTTACACCGAAATAGCAAGAACTTGCTCTGATACCAATTGTAATTCCCTACGAGAGGGGGTGATATATGCATGTCATATAAAATGTGAAATTAAAATAAATAACAATCTCACAAAAGCAATCACACAAAGGCACAAGTGATTTTTAGGTGGAAACCTAAATCAGGTAAAAATCACCACCTAACCCTTTCGATTTAGGATTTTGCAATCGACCGAGTTGATCAAAATCCACTAACAAACTACTTTAACGAGGGTAGTTCAACCTCTATTACAACCACGCTACAAGTATCAGAGTAGCGTTCCTCAGGCCCCTTCTCTTCACGAGAAGGATTTTGTCCCTCGATGGAGATGAGAATTCACAACATGAATACTCAACTAAATAACAAAGAAATATTACAAAACAACCTATAGAGCCAACAAAGATTAACCTAGATACTATAGGTAAAAATACTTCCCTTTGTTGGAAGCACGCCGATGAAAGACGTGGATGCGTGAACCACGCTTCGGCACTTCATTGCTCTCGTAATTATGAAGGGAGAGCGCGAGTGCAGCGAGAAGAAAGCTCTCAAGATGTGGAATGGTGAAATAGAGAGCAAGATCTTCTTCTAAAGTGTTTTGGACACAAATAGATGTGGAAATGTGTTGCTTGGGTGTGTGTTTGCAAAGCAAGGGTCCTCCTCTATTTATAGAGGGCCTAGGAAGGCTTTGGAAGTCCTTAGAAGGCTTCCATAGCCGTTGGGGTTGAACCCAAGGCAAAATAGGTCGTAATTAGAATCATTTATGATTCTGACAGGGCCATCAGACGTCTGTTCCAAGTATCAAACATCTAGAAAACTACTTTAAGACATCTGGGAACTAAGTCAGATGTCTGATTCTAGGCAGGTTTCCTTCCTGACTTGGTTCAGACCTAAGTAGGGTTCTAGTGTAAGGCCATCGGACAATGTACAGGACGTCTGGAAACCTATTGTACTGCGGGAATGGATTCCCAAGATAGGTTAATGGCTAGAATAATCTGACAAAGGTGATTTTGGTTCACAATGAGGCTCAACGGTCACATATTAGACGTCTGTGATCCTCTATGGATGTTTGATAGAAGCCTAACGGTTATTTTCCTCAATGTTTAGTTAGTTAGCCAACATTCCACTAATTGGACGTCTGGCACAACCATCAGACATCTTCTAAGATGTCTGGACTAATGTCTGGTCGTTTGATTTCATCAGACAGAACCTACAATGTCTAGCCTAAGCTACTGGACATTTTTGTCAATAGTCAGATGCCTTAAAAGTCACTATCAGATGTCTGATTTTCATATTAGACGTCTGATTAGGCTGTCAGAGCCCTATTTTGGTTTTCTAAGTTCTCTACAGAAAGCCTAAGTATCCTAGGGTTGTGCAAGTGTTCCTAGGACTACTTTAAGGGTTTTATGAGGCTCTTTAACATAAGATCTAAGAAAGAAATAAAGAGCAAAAACAAAGTACAAAATACAAAGTACAATGAAACAAGAAAGGAAATCTATCATATACTTCATCTCCTTCTTCAAGATTTCACTCCTCGTAAAGCTCCTTCTATCAAGCTCTTCCAATTTGCCATGGATGCGAGCTCGAACTCTGTCTAAACACGTCTCCATTTGCAATTAACCTGAAATCTAAGACTTCAAATGCAAATGTTAAATAACACATGTTTTGTTATCATCAAAATAAACGATTGTGGTGCTCTAGCACCAATAAGAGGAGGTGGGGAAGAAAATTTTAGGGTTGATGGCAGCTAAGCTGGTGCTGGATCTACTGAGGCAGCTTCAAGGGGAGCTCAACTACTAGGCTCAACTACTTAGTTCTTATGCATGTAGCCAAGCCTGGGCAGTTGAGCTTAGTTGAGCTGACCTTAACCTGGCTAGAGCTAGGTTGAGCTGGAACTGCCTCTGATGAGGACTCCAAGGCTGGCTAAGATACTAGTTGATAAGTAGTAACTCAGCTTGCTTAGAGTCAAGCTACTGTGAGCTGGCTAGAGTTGAGGTGAGCTAAGCTTGAGCTGGGGTGGACTCAAGTCAACTCAGTTGAGCTAGCTAGAGCTCCCAATGGACTGATTGGAGCTAGGATGAGCTAGATCCAACTGATTTGAGCTGGATTTGAGTTAAGCTGAGGTTTGTCTAGCTAAGTTGAGCTACCTTGAGCTACCATCCAGCTAAGATGAGTTGGGTAGAGCTAAAAGGAGCTAAATTTAGCCAATGTAAGTTGGAATTCAGCTGAGATGAGCTGAATCCAGCTAGGGTTCAGCTGATTTGGCCTTCTTCTTCACTTTCTTCCTTCTTGAATGCTAGGGTTTTGATGATTTGAATAATTGCTTAACCTTAACACTCAAGTAGGGATGTTAAAAATACAAAAAGAAGAATGCAATGCATGCCTAATCCTAGATTATGGCTAAATGCACCCCAAAAACCCATTTGCGAAGCAAAATCCTAAGAGCTATGTTTGTTTTAATGTATAAGAATGATGATAAACTGCCGTTTATCAGAGCCCCATATATTTATGTGGTCATTGGAAACCAACGCATTGATGAGGCTCTCCTCGATCTAGGTGCAGGGGTTAATATATTGCTGAGCTTGGTCTATTAGTTATTAGGAGGAGGTGAATTGAAGCCTAGTCCTATAATCCTCCAAGTAGCTGATAGATCACTAAAGACACCACGCGGGCTTTTAGAAGATGTCCTGGTCAGAGTGAAGGACTTCTTTCCTGTCAACTTTTTGATATTGGAACTGACCCATCCAACATGCCCACCAAACCCTCAATTATCCTGGGGTGCCCCTTTTTGGCTACAGCCAATGCGTCCATAATTGCAAATCAGGGGTGCTCAAGATGGGCTTTGGGAACCAGAAAATTCTGTTAAATGTGTTTGATGCCTATAAACAACCCAAATCAGAATGTTGTTCTCAAATTGTGGTGATCGATGAAATTATAGAGGAGACAATGCCATCCCTTTTGTGTGATGATCCTCTCCAAATGGTCATTTCTAAGGACCGTACCTCAAATTTTGAAGGAGAGGAAGATATGCCTGAATTGGAAGAGCTGTTAGGTGTCAAAGCCAAGTGTCTCTCCCTACCATGGACAATCAAGGTAGATCTGCTACTGAAGGTGGGGACATCGAACATAATTCCCTCGATTCAGAAAGCTCCCGACTTGGAGCTTAAAACACTTCCAGAGACCTTCAAATATGTTTTCCTTAGGCCCAATGATACGCTCCCTATCATCATCTCGACTGCTCTATCTGAGACGTAGGAGGGAGCACTAATTGAATGCCTTAAATGGCACAAGGAAGCCATGGCTTGGACTATAGCTGACATCAAAGGGGTTGCCTCGACTCTCTGCATGCATTACATTTACACGGACAACTTTGTGAAACCCTTCAGTGATATGCAGAGGGGATTAAATCCCAACATGCGGGAAGTGGTGAAAAAGGAAATTTTAAAATGGTTGGATGCAGGGATAATCTACCCCATTTCTAATAGTAAATGGGTCAACCCTATTCACATGGTGCCTAAAAACGCAGGATTCATGGTGGAGACTAATGAAAAAGGGGAGCAAGTCACCACCCAACCCACAACAGGATGGAGGGTATGCATAGACTACCACTGCCTAAACATTGTTACCCAGAATGACCACTTCCCTCTGCCATTTATTGATCAGATACTAGAGAGATTGGCGGGGAATAAATACTTCTATTTTCTTGATGATATTCTAGGTACAATCAGATTTCCGTCTTTCTAGATGACCAAAAGTGCACTACTTTCATGAGTCCTTATGGCACATTTGCCTTCCGCCGAATGCCATTTGGACTATGTAATGCACCTGGAACATTTCAGCGGTGTATGATGTCCATCTTTTTGGACATGATTGACGAGTTTGTTGAGGTTTTCATGGATGACTTTTCCATATATGGCTCATTGTTTGACCACTGTCTCTCACATTTAGACAAAGTTCTCACCCACTGCAAAGACACAAGATTAGTGCTCAGTTAGGAGAAAAGCCATTTTATGGTTCAGTAGGGCATTATTCTTGGGCATGTAGTGTCTGAGCGAGGTTTAGAAGTGGATAAGGCCAAGGTTGAGTTCATTTCCAAGCTTCCACCAACCACCAATGTCAAGCAGATCCGATCATTCCTGGGCCATGCTGCCTTTTATAGGCGCTTCATTAAAGACTTTAGCAAGATTTCTAGGCCACTTTGCAGTCTGCTAGAGAAGGATACTGCCTTCCTTTTTGATGCAAAGTGTGCTGAGGCCTTCTAAGTCTTGAAGGAGGCCCTCATTACCGTGCCTATCCTACAAGCACCTAATTGGACCCTCCCATTTGAGTTGATGTGTGATACCTCAGATTTTGCTATAGGAAGGGTTGATAAGAAGCCTCATGTGCTATACTATGCTAGCATGACCCTTACTGATCCACAACAAAACTACACTGTGATAGAAAAAGAACTTCTTGCGATAGTACTTGCATTAGAGAAGTTTAGGTCTTATCTTTTGGGATCTAAGGTTGTGGTGTATACGGATCATTCGGCCTTAAAGCACTTACTCTCTAAGAAAGACACCAAACCTAGGTTGATTCATTGGATTCTGTTGCTACTGGAGTTCGACCTTGATATCCGTGACAAGAAAGGGGCCAAAAATGTGGTTGCAGATCACTTATCCAGGATACCAGTTGAGGCTTGAACCTTGTCAGGAGACATTCATGACACCTTTCCTAACGAAATAGTGATGGAAGTATAACCAAAGACACCTTGGTATGCTGATATCGTCAACTACTTGTCACTAGTGAAACCCCTAGTACGTGGAATAAGCAGAAGCAAGATAGATTTCTCGCTAACACTTAAGTATTATCACTAGGAGGACCCTGAACTCTTTAGAATAAGCCGTGATCAAGTATTACATAGGTGTGTTCCAGAGGAGGAACAACAGAGTGTCTTGAATTTCTGTCACACACTACACTGTGGAGGACACTTTAGTGCAAAGAAAATTGTGTATAAGGTTCTCCAATCTGGTTTCTGGTGGCCTTCACTTTTCAAAGGCACACACACTTATGTGGAGGCAAGTCTCCGTTGTCAACAGACTACAACAATTGGAAAGAGAGATGAGATGCCCCAGTAGCCTATTCTTCCGGCCGAGATATTCGATGTCTGGGCATAGATTTCATGGGTCCTTTTCCATTGTCTTATGGCTTTGAATATATTCTTGTGGCAATTGATTATGTGTCAAAGTGGATAGAGGCTATTCCAACAAGGACCAACGATCATTCAATGGTCCTAACTTTCATTAAGGCCAATATTATTTCCCGATTTGGCTACCCGAGGATGATCATTAGTGATGGGGGACCTCATTTCAGGAATGCACACTTCACCTGTCTACTCAAAAGTCTTGATTCGCCCACAAGGTAGCCACCCTGTATCACCCGCAAATGAGTGGACAGGTTGACGTGCCCAACATGGAGATCAAATGAATTCTAGAAAAAGCTGTAAGACTCGATAGGAAAGATTGATCGAAGAAACTTGATGATGCTTTATGGGCTTACAGAATTGCTTATAAGACCCCCTTGGGCATGTCTCCCTTCCGTGTAGTTTATGGAAAAGCTTGCCATTTGCCTGTTGAGATTGAGCATAGAGCTTATTGGGTTATTAGAAATGTCAACGTGGATCTCGAGGATGCAAGCAAAGAGTGCTTATTAGAACTGACCAAGCTTGAAAAATTAAGGAATGAGGCTTATGACACTGCTCAAGCTTATAAAGAGCACACTATGATCTTCCACGATAAACACATCCTCTGCAAAACCTTTGAGCCTAACCAACGAGTCTGGCTTTTCAATTTTAGACTCAAGCTATTCCCTGGGAAGCTTAAGTCCCATTGGGATGGGTCATACACTGTCACACAGGTGTTCTCTCACGGTGCAGTTGAGATTCAGAATCCTTCATCTGGTGAAACTTTCAAGGTAAATGGCCAGTGCTTGAAATTGTATGTTACTCTTTCTGATGTCCAGGTACTAGACACCTGCAGATTAGAAGAGCCTTAGCTCCAAACACTCTCTTCCTCAGGTAGTATCTTTCCTTGCTTTTGCCTTTCAATGAGAACATTGTCAGATCTAGGCATGGGGGGGTATAATCCGAGGTTGCACATAGCATTTATACATATTTTGCATGCACCATTAGGACTTTGTCTTGCATTAAAAAAGATGGAAATAAGAAGTGAGATGAAAAGGGGACAGGAGAAGGAAGAGACAAAATCAGTACGAGTTGAAATGCAAAATTTTTTGTAGAAGAAAAAGAGAGTGAATACAGACAAAGGAAAAAATCATGTTAGTCCCAATATTTGATTAAGGAAGAGTCACGTAAGTTCTAGGTTGGATTAGATGATGAATTAAGACCTGAAGTGCTAAAGAAAAGGAGATAAGTGAGGGATACCGACTTTAGGCCTCTTGGGTCAGTTTTATGGCTTAAACACTCATGTACTTGTTAAGATCTAGACTATTCCTCAGGAGGTTGAGGGAGTTGCGAGGTTGTTGTATTAAGTCTAAGGCTTAGGGAGTATTCGACCTCGTTGCCTACCCTTTGGTTTACGGGACCTGGTAACCTAGGCACCCAAAAATCACACACCGTCCTGGTTTAATGCACATAAAGAAGAATAATGCCAAAAAGTGTCTGTTCTAAAAATGTTTTCCCAAAAAGTTGACTTAGGAGCGGCTTGAAGACACAAGTTGATTGGATGAGTTCTCGACGTGGAGAGGGGGAATGTAAAAATAATCACCTCGATGATGCGTTATAACATATCATCTCCTCGATGCTTGTCTCCTAGGATATTTAAATATCCTACTGGGGGCACGGAAGCATCTCGTGCTAGTTCAGATGCCATGGGCAGCATTATCCCGAAATGTTCATTGCCAAGGTCTGAATTTAGTTACAGAATGCCATGGGCAGCACTATCCCGAAGTATCGAAAGCTAGGGTTCTGGGGGTTGCCATGGCCAATGTTATCCCGAATTATCGATTGCTAGAAACCTTGCGATGATTGATGGTAGGGATAAGGAATCCGATACAGATCATGTTTAGGGCCAATCTAATGTTGAGTTTAGGGGAATTTAAAAAGAAAAGAGAGAACTCTCAAAATAATATTTCTCCCTATCCCTTTTACTAAAAATGCACTAGCAAACTGAACCAAGACTTGCTGCACATATGCACGGGTGCTTTAACAGCTGGGGTCAATGAACCTCTGGTCAATTTTTGTAGGCCTTAGAAACCTTCACGGCGGACCCAAGGCTTAGGCTGATCAGGTCGTATCTTGGCTGGTACTTGAGTACCTTTAAGCCTATAGTTGGTACTTAGATCTAATCTCTAGAGGATGGCACGATATGGCATCCTAATAGTAAAATCTACTAGAGATCTGGTCTATTTCATATGATTTTTCTCAGGACTAGCAAAACATAGGTTTGGGGGTATTTGATAGGTCCACTTCAATGGACTAAATTTAAGCTTAAGTGCATTATCATTAAGAGGGAAATTTAATTTAGAGCATGCATTACATTGAGAAATTAGTTAAAGCTTAGGTTTGGACATTCCTGCAATCTTGTTGTACATCACCTGCATATATTTTGGTAATTAAGATATGATCATGCCTTGACATACTATTCATGTGTACACATTTTTCTGCAAGGTCATACATTTTTGATGCTACATCAAGGTCTTGAATATCTTTTGCAAAAGGATTAATCCTTAATTGGAATGATAACAGGGTACTTTGATTGGAAATATAAATAATAACTTATTTACTAATTGAGAGCTGACATACGTAGAAGAGCATCTGATCAAATTCGTAACTTATTTGTTAATTGCTGCCTTCCTCAATCACTTTCCCATTAAATTCTCATTCTCTGATTCTCTCTACTCTCTCTCATTCTCTTTATAAACAGGAAGAAGAGGTGCCTCTGGGATCATCTTTGGGGAGGAGAAGAATGCCCCCCTCATCTCCAACAGCCACCATGAGTCTCCCTCTCCACCTTCACCATGTGCCCTACCTTCTCGACTGCAAGCCACCGCAACCTTGCTGCCTCCCTTGTCCGCAGTCAACCACTCCGCCACCATGAGCCTTCTCAACATCCAATGGAGGAGGGAAGGACTTAAGCCATCCAACCCCCTCCATCAGAAATTCGACCGTGCTCCATCCACAACCTCTTGACCTCCTTTGCCTGATGCCCTCGATCCCTATCCCTTGCTCGCCACCATGCTGACCACGACAGCAGAGACCTCCACCACTACGAGCCACCACCCTCATGCAAGGATGGAGGAGCAGCCACCACCATCGCGTGCTCCTCCACAACAGACCATGCCCACAATGCTTCCTCCTCTCAGCCAGAGCATCCACTTCCTTGCTGGCCATTTCCACCGCTTAGTTCCTCCTCCTCACTCAAAACCACCTTCGCACAGTTGCCTCGCCAAGCCTCTAATCTCTGCTCCATCGACGCCATTGACCTAACGTTGACACCTCAAGCTCACCTACGTCCGCAGCAGGCTCTTTGTCCGTAGCAGGCCATTGTCGGCAGTTTCTTTGTCTTCGGTGACCACCTCCGACCATCACGTGCCGACACACCACCACCGGAGTGTTCCTCTCCTCTAGCCCTACTCCTCCGACGAGTCTGACCTCCAGCCTTCCCTCCCCATGTGCACGTAAGCAAGAGGATACCTTCGCTATCTTGCTATAGGAAGGGTGTATTAGTTGGGTGAGAATTTTTTTTGGTTTAGGATACTATTGAAATATTTTAGTACATTAATTTATGTGATGGTTATTGCATGCATGCCCTTTAACTTCTTCCTATTCCCAAGATTCATATGATGAATGGATGCTTAGAACATGACACTAGCATTTGATTATCTTACAAACTATTCTTCTTGGGCATGATTTTATGTGGAGTTAATTAAGGGAATTATTGGTCTGTACCTCCCTATGGATATGACCCACTCTCCTGTGAGTGGTTTATTTAATTGTTGACGGTTGGTTTCCCGTTGCTCAGTTTCTACTGTGACAACTTATTTCCTTGTGCGAAAATCACTCTTAAGAGAAAATTGTTCGTTCAAAGGCGTTTGACACACATACACACATACTCTCCACACCAGCATGAGGCGCATACCTAGGGTTAATCACATCTCTAGAGAACGATTAACCTAGCACAATGCTACATTCCATTGAATCTCCGATTCAATTTACCCCCACCCTATATATTATATAGTTATACATATACACACACACATATATAAATATCTAGATATCTTTATATATATATATATATACATATCTATAAATAAGATAAGTAGGCTGATCGACTACTGGATCAAGACAAGGTTGCAGAGATTATACAGGTATGCAAATGTCAGAACCACAGGGGGGAGGGATCTCGTGAGGCTAGATGAGAATCCTCACTTGGAATGTGCGCAAGTTGCACGAAAAGAGCTGGAGGGCTTCTTTGATGAGATACTTGAGAGAGTGGGGGATTGAGTGTGCGATCATTCAAGAGACGCACATTGAGAATGACTCTAATAGACTATGGAGTGACTTATTGGCTGCGGGGGCGAACGAATGTGTGATGGTTAATGCGCATGGTAGATCGGGGGGCATTACTATTTGGTGGAGAAAGGCTTGGGCACATTGTATGGAAGCTCACAAGGCTAGACACTTACTGACTTGCAAATTCCAAACTCACTAGGGGCATGACACTATCTGGGTTACTGGTGTGTATGGCCCCTGTGTTGCATTTGCAAGGCAGGAATTATGGGAGGATTGGGCGGCTGCAGCTGAATTGGTGCAAGGGGAAGCCTGGCTGACAGGAGGAGACTTCAACTGTGTGCTGACAGGAGCAGACAGGCCTTTTGGTGACACAGACAGCTCAGTTATTGGTTTCCAGCTAGTGGTTCAATCTCTTGAATTGAATGAGTACCCTTCTTCAGGTGCTGAATTTACGTGGCACAATGGTAATGGGTTGCTTTCCAAAATTGGCAGATTCTTTGGGAATGTGAACATCCTTGACAGATTCCAACTGTCAAGTGTTGCTGGCTTGGACCGACCTTTCTCAGACCATACCCCTTTTCTTTGGGATAGTGAGGAAGAGATCCAAGTCAGCTCATACTTCAAACTTAGAAGATCATGGCTGAATGAACCGGGGTTCCATCAGATGATCAGTTCATGGTGGCAGACTAAAAAGGTGGAGGGTTCTGCTACTATCAGATTGGCATCCAAGCTGGCAGCCTTGCGCACAATCTTGAAAGAGTATGGTGCTACCGTGAACACTTTAAGGCAACAAAGGCAGGTAGAGGCTTTGAGTAACATCCAGGAATTGGACTCTAAGGAAGCAGCAGGTCTTCTATCAGAGAGGAACTTGCAAATAGGAAAATGTGGTAGGGTGTGATAATGGAAGAGGATCTTAAACAAGAAATTGATTGGAGGGAGAGATCAAGACAATTGTGGCTTAAAGAGGAAGATGCCAACATGAAATTCTTCCATCTTGCAGCTAGCTCTAGGAGGCATGCAAACTTTATCTCTTCTATTATCAAAGATGGACATAGGATCTCTTCCACTCAGGAAATAAGGTCAGAAGCTATCAAATATTATAGGGGAGCCTCTCAGGCAATTAAGAGAGGGGAATTGAGAATGGCAGGGAACGATGCACCTGGTGTGACAAGGGAACAGGCTTCTCAGTTGACAGCAGCCATTTCTAAACAGGAGACCCTGCAACCAATTAAAGAGCTTAATATGGAAGGTTCCCCAGGCCTTGATGGGATACAAGTATTCCTTTTTAGAGAAATGTGGAGTGTGGTGGGCAATGAGGTGATGGAAGTTATTAGAGAGTTTGAGAAGGGAAATGCTGGCTTTGATAAGATCAACAAATCATATCTCTTCCTACTGCCAAAGACATTGGGAGCAGAGAAGTTTTCAGACTTCACGCCGATCTCATTATCAAATTCCATCTACCTTGTAGTGAACAAAATATTAGCAAATCGACTGAGAACTGTTCTTCATAGCCTAATCCACCCTGTGCAGTCTGCTTTCTTGCCCAATAGATCACTCCAAGAATCCTTCATTTTGGCTCAAGAAATGGTGAGTGGATGGCACAGAAGGAAGTGCAAGGCATTCATGTGGAAAGTTGACTTCCAAAAGTCATATGATTCAATTTCTTGGTCTTACATCTGGGAGGTATTTAAAAGGAGAGGATTCCCTCCTCTATGGATCCAGTGGATGAAGCGTTGTATCACAACTGCCTCCTTTTCTCTGTTGATCAATGGGAAGCCATGTGGTGCTTGGATTCAACCTCAACGTGGGGTTAGACAAGGGTGTCCTCTAGCCCCTTTGATCTTTAACCTTGCTGTGGATGGGCTTGCAAGATATGCATGCAGGTTGGTAGAGGTGGGGGTCTTCAAAGGGTATTCACTATCCAACAGGAGAACCTTGGCTCCCATTTTGCAATATGCAGATGACATGGTCTTCTTTGTGGAAGGGACCAATCCTGCTGCACATGCTCTAGGGCTTATGGTAAAGATCTTTGGGGACATCTTAGGCCTGAAATTGAACAAGGAAAAGTCTACTCTGATATGCTTTGGCATGAATGAGTAGGAACAGAAGGAGCTGGAGACTACATTGGGTTCACCTCGAGCTAAGTTACCAATGAAGTACCTAGGATTGCCATTGAGAGCTGCAAAGCTGAAGAAAAATGATTGGAATATTTTGTTTGATAAAGTTTCTAGCAAGTTGAAAGGATGGAGCAGTAAATTCTTATCAAAGGGTGGGAGATTAATCCTCCTTAACTCAGTCATAACATCAATTCCAGTCTTCTATTTCAGCATCTTTGAGGCCCCGAAATCTATTTGGAAATGATTGGATGTTATGTGGAGAAGATTCTTTTGGAAAGGAGCTGGCCATGAGGGAGGTTTTATGCAACCCATCAGATGGGAAAAGATATGCAGGCCGAAGGAGACAGGTGGTATGGGGATTAAGGCGCTCAAGGAGTTCAATGAAGCTCTCTTGATCAAGTGGGCCATCAAGATTTTGGAGTGCAAGGATGATATAATGACAGACTTAATCAAAGACAGTTATGGTGGTTCTAATAGTGCACTGAAGAGGCTACAACTAGTGAAACCATCCCCTTTTTGGTGATCTGTTACTCATGCAATCAGAAGCAGCTGGCATCTGCTGCAACCTAGGCTCGGAGATGGCTGTGATTTCAGCCTGTGGAATGAGCAATGGTCAGATTTGGCGATAATAAAAGATGCATATCTGAAGGCATATGCAGCAGCTGCAGATAAGGAGGCCATTGTCAGCAATTTGTGGTCTGCTGTAGAGGGGTGCTGGAGGCTAGAAGGTTATGAGCAATGCAGACCAGGCACTCGGCTATGGTAGGATAGGCAGAATATGTTGGCTGCACTGTAGCAGATGCATCTTAGGCAGAGTGTGGCTGATACTTATGGCTAGAATGGGGTTTTCTCAGTGCAACAGGCCTATGAGAGGATCATCAGATCAAACACAGATATGGAGAGTGATCCAATTGATAGGAAAATATGGCTATTGAAGATCCCTTTGAAGGTTTAAATTTTCTTGTGGCTTTGCAGGCGGGAAGGCTTGATCACTAGCGATCTTAGACACAGAAGAATGGGGACTAGATTGCCTGTCATCTCTGTGGATTACACACTGACAGTGTGTCGCATATTTTTTCTTCATGTCTGGTCATGGACAAGCTTTGAAGGAAGATTTGCCAGGAACCTCTGCCTGCTTGGGACTCCCTTTGGCAGAGGTTCGACACTCCTGGACGATCGTACAATTGTATGGCTGCACCTTGTGGTGTGTGTGGAGGGCGAGAAATGAAAAGTTTTTTCAGGAGAGACCAGTTAGATGTGAGAAAATTGTAAATGAGTGATGGTCCCTCATACACAGTTGGGGATCTATTTTGTAATGTTTTGTTTGATTTGAAATATATTACCCTTCAGATTGCTATCATCTAACGAAAGCTTTCCTCACTGTTTCAAAAAAAAACAAAAAAAGATAAGTAATTTCCTTTATTTTAATTCTCGCATTCCTTTCTGTATTTCTTTTCATATTGCCTTTCATTTGTCGATTAAGAAAAGATAAAAAAATAGAAAAGACAACTCTTGGCTTTGCAGGTACCTAATCTCGCGTGTAGCAAGATTAATTTTGGATTTGATTTTGGCGATTCGCTAAGGACTCATTTTTGTGTGTGTATCTCAAGGATAAGAATATCACAAAAAAAATAAAACTAAGAAAAAATCCTAAAATATAATAAGAGAACAGAAATCACCCATCATTAGGAATTACGTAGAAACCAATTAATCCAAACCTACATCCTTGAGTTCGACCCTGGGCCTAAAATTGACAAGTTTAAAACATACTTAGTCTAGGATAACATATCTTTGAAAACGCTGTATAGGATTGTCTGTAGGTAACCTCTTCCACTATACTAATTTTAATGCTAATATCACCTAATTAAATAACCCTACTCATGTTTCAACAACTATTAATTGGTGGACGGATCTAGGTGTGGTGAAATGTGCATCCATAATGAGGGTGGCTTTGTTGGAATTAGGGAGAGGGACTTAAATGTGCCATGGAGGATGTGTAAAGGTGGCTGTAGGTGAAGGAGTTCAATAAATGAAGTAAAGGAGCTCATTGATTGTTGATTGAGGATAATTCTTTTTTTTTGCTTTGTTGAGTTGGAGCCTGGGGTTTGCATGTCTTATGAGTTCAAATCTTTTGCTTAAATTCTTTAATTCTTTCTACCTCTTCTCTTTTCTCCTCAGCCTTCAATCCTATGATCATCAAATATCATCAATCAGTGTAACAACATAGAATTATGCAAATTATGATGCAAGCCTATCTAAATTGCAATTTATGCTAATTCGTGCAATATGCTCATGAAATCAAATTAAGATGAATGGGGAGTTAGCAAATTATAAACATGAGCAATACAAAATGTGGTTAGATCATCATCCCATGCCTATCTTTTGCTAGTCCCTAGTAAACTTGTTATTCGAAAGTCAAGACTTCTTTTTGGTTGAGAGGAATGTCTATGGGATTTCTGATCGAATTTTTATGTCTGAGGGTGCAGGATTTTCTTTTTAAAGCATATGAGGAAAGATCTTTAGAGTCACAATCTAGATAGTCGGTGTTCCAGTGCTTCCCAAGATAAGACCACCTCACTCTGTTGGATCTCAACTAACCCTAGATTGAGACTCTTAAATCCGAACCTCATTGGCTTCACACTTAGCCCTTTGTTTCCTTAGTCTTTGAAAATCAAATGTCAGTGCAGTGTGCATATTTGGTCATTATGCAACTTGAGGATGGATTGTTGTTGGTATGATGACCAACATAGAAAGAGAAGAATATTTTTTTGATTTTTCTTTTTTCTTTTTTTTTTTGAGATTCTTCTAAGCCTAACCTCGGATTAACTCACAACATGGTCTATATCAAATTCTATGTTCCCCATCACTGTTCCTTGAGGGACCCTAGCAATCAATGCTTCGGGATAGCACCACTCATGGCAGGCCCACAGAATATTGGCATTTGACACTTCATGATAGTGCCTCCCATGGCATTCTATAGCAAATCTGAGACCCTGGCAATCAATGCTTTGGGATAGCATTACTCATGGCACTTGAACCGTGCATGCACTTACATGCCCCCGATAGGATATTTAGATATCCTAAGAAACAAGTGCAAGGTGGTGACGCCATGTCCTCAAGGGAAGAATAAGCGTTTCCTCTTTACAGTGGGAACTTCTGCAATCAACTTATGTTTCAAGCCTTCCATAATTCAGAAATTAGATGGAATTTTTTTTTTTTGAGAGAACATTTTTGTGATTGTTCTTTCATTAGTGCTTGTTGAAGGACCTGTGTGTGAAAAGATTTGACACTCAATTTCCTGAACTACTCAACTCTAAGAGCGTAAGTACGAAGCCAACTAAAGTCTTGATCAATCATCTCCCACCAAAATCAATTGATCACCTCAGGAGGTCGAAAATCAAACCTTAAGTCACACTAAATTGATTAAGGTCACTGACCCAAAGAAATCTAGACTTAGGCTCCTAAAATCTAACCCCGAAAAAATGATTTTCATCCCAAAGCACTGAAATTTCGTCATCCTCTTCGACCTTCAATCCCATTACTTATTCCTCCCAATTTTCAATATTTTCTTTCTGTACACTGATTTTTTTGGATTTTTTTTTAATGTATGCACATGAGATGATGTATGCATGAATGGATGATGCACATGGTTCCCCCTCATGAAATATAAAAAATAATCAAGTAGCTACTATCCCAACCCCATGCTTAAGATTTGCAATGTCCTTATTGTATGAAGCAGGAAAATAACACATGATTGCAGTGTTCAAGCTCAAGGTGAATCGAGGAAACTTGGAATGTGATGGAATGTAAAAGAAGAGAAAAAATCCATCAAAATCATGTTGGGTTGACTCCGAAGAAGTGCTACATTTGATGCGTGTAGCCAAATGATGACCCTATGTAGAGAAGAGATAATCATATTGGTGGTCTAGGTTAAGATTAAGAGAAAGATATGGTCATGAGAGCTCAAAATCAACGGTCCATAGATGAAGACCAAATTGTGGTGCAGGCCCATCCCTAAGAGACAAGAACTTTGTAAATGGTGGGTTATGCATGCCTACAGTTTTTTATCCCTCAATTCTTGGGCATACGGTTAGGATGTTGGCTTGGACAAGTCCAACCTGAGTCTATAATGCTGGACACAGGATAAATGTTTATCATAATAAGCATGCATCCACTGGTCATTCAACTCAAAAAGGTAGTTCATAGATGGAGTATACTCGGGTTTAACATTTTCCCCTAAGTCTAAGTCAAAAATGTCATAAGGGTCCTTGAACAAGGTTGGTGGCTTTAAAAACATCGAGACCCTAAGCTGCATAGTTGTCTCTCCCCTAGAATTTTCTTCCCAAAATGTCACATCCATTTTTCGATCCTTTACAATTATCATTTCCACTTTTGGGACTTCCAATGTGTCATTAACCCCTTCTAAAATGCCCAAGTCTATAGAGTCAAGATCAGTCATAGTGAACTTGGGTTGATTAAATTCAAGCCCAATCAATTTTTCATCCAATGTCAATGGGTTTGATTGGGGGGGTGGGGGGCTAGGAGTCAAGTCCTCAAAAATTTCTAAAATTAACTCATTCTCTTCTTCCCTATCAAAAGGGTTGTCAATGGATTGTTCATTGGATTTCTCATGCTCGTAATCCTCAGATGGTGTCTTGTTAATGATTTCATCAGCTTCTCCAAATGAGACACCATCAATGACATATCTCTCATCCTCAGAATAAAAAAATATGTGATCCTCACATATATATGTCTCTCAATCAAGAATCATACCTACATCCTCAGAGACATTTTTCCTCATTCCCTGGTTCCAAGGTTGTGGATGAAGGACTTGCTTCGTCCTCAAATTTTGTGGTGTTTTCTACATCTTTAAGATTAATTGTGTCATACAGGGTCTCATTTGGCTCAGTTAAGTTCTCCTCCACAGGTATGTGTAAAGATTCGACAACTACTTCAACATGAGGGGTGATATTAGTAAGACCATCCCAAGAGTCATCCCAAGATTGCATGAGAGAAACCACATATTTCATCCTCAATCTTGACATCTTTGAAATTAGCACCTCATCTCAATCCCTATTTGTTTCATCTTCAACTTCTTGGAGTAATTTTGTTGTCATTCTCTTGAAATCATCTATCATTTTTATCAAAGGCTCTAGTTTATCACTATTGGATATTGGCTGGGACTCTAAGGATCGAAGGATTTGTGTTATCCTTGCCAATACATTCTTTTGGGCTAAGTCTAATTGGGTCCTAAGGTCTTGCTCTAGGCTGGGTAGACTTGAGTGTGGACCACGAGAGTCAAGATATGAGGGTTCCAATTATCTTCCTTCTGTATAGGTCCTATGAGAATGTTCTTAGAGGGATGGGGACCTATGTTGAGTGTAAGCTTGAGAGGGATAGGAGTTAAGTTGTTGATATCCAGGGTTGAACCCTAAATAAGGAAGTCTTAAATCATCTCCCTGTCTAGGTTTAAGGTTATCCCAACTAGAAGATGGGTAGTTGTAGTTTGAGTTGGGATACCAATCATGTTGGGGATAGGTAGGATAGGAAGGATAAGTATCAAAACCTATGAGTTGGAAGAATTGGAGGGAGGAGAAGAGAATAGGAGAGAGAAAAACCCACTCCCACAAACAAGCAAAACACAGAACTAGCCCTAAAGTGTAACCTTAAGACCTAAGACTTGACAAAGAAGATTAAAGTACCTCAGAATCAATCACTGCCTCTATGGTTAATCAGGCTAGGCTGTCATAAGTGAGAGAAGTAGGCCCAAGTGCTTCCCAACTGGGTGCCTATGCAAATGCCCTCTGGTCATTTGGCACTACCCACTCAGCCTGTCGTCGATTTTGCCGAGAGAAAGTAACCTATCCAAGATAAATCAATCAGCTTGATCAAGGCTAAACTCAGTCAAGTCCTTAAATCAACCAAATTACTACTAGTTTTAGTTAGGGTTTGGTTTAAGTGATGTACTTAGCGATTATGTGAAGGGCATTAAGGCGGTTGATGCCCTTAAAGTTTCAATTAAAGTGTGTACACAATTGGGTGCAAGGACCCAATGCCAACCAAGTATTTTTTATCAAGCAAGATTGTGATGAATGACTTCTAGAGGTTGAACCATGCTTTATTGGATTTTAGGATTCCATTTGTTTAAAAATTCAATCAAGGCACAAAGATGTAGTCACACAGTCGGTGAAGATTGATTTTCTTTAGGGCCTTTTGTGTGACTATGAAGTTAAAAGCAACCTTAGGCATGCAAGTTCTAATCAATGAATCTTCTTTTAATTCAAACATTGTCAAGAAGGGTCTAAACAAAGCATGTAATGACCCTATCCTAACTAGAATCAAGAGAGCATTTCAACAGTACAAAAGTTAGAATTTTCAAAGGATATTTGATCCTTCAAAACCATGGATGTCAGAGAGGGAGTCAAAAATCAAAATTTGGATAGAACAGATGCACTTTAAAAGATTGTTCTAGAACATAGTCTTACTTTGCTCAGATAAATTTTTGTTTTTCAAATGAATGATAGGAAATTTAATGTACTTTCCAGAACTTCAAAAATCATGCAATTTAAAGCTGTGTGGAGTTTACAACACATGAAACAAGATCAGGTTTCTCCATATTTGGGTGAACCTTGCGCACCTTTAGTGCGTGAATTTTCACAATTAGACCACAAAAATTTTGGCTATGAAATTTTAGGTAAAGTTCAAACACTAAAAGGAGAACCTTCAGGAATTGTTTTAGAATTTTGCAAGGTATTTTGGTTAATGAAAAATGGTGCTCAAATCGTGTCCAGAAAATAGAATGCGATCTTTGACTTGAGCCCTTGAGTGGTGGTGGTTTTCTCCAAAATACAACCTATTCTATGAGCTCAATTTTATCCTCCACCATTATATATTTTTTTTGATTTTTTATATTTAAAATTTTTACGGTGTTTTTCAAGTGGATTCTTGGTCCAAAGTGTAGGATACCAACCTTTTTCAGTAGAACATGAAATGTCTTGAAGCTTCCCTCCAAGCTCCTTTCCTCTCTCCTTTGTTTTTGGTACCTACACATAATGAATAAAAACACAATGCAAGTATATTAGGACCAAGGTAAGGCAAATGAAAATATGAGATGAAAACAAACTACACCTCCCTGGCAATAGCACCAAAAAGTGAATCACTCCAATTGCTTCTTGTAAAAGATGGAGTTTGAATCATTGCAGCGTAAGTCAAGCGTTCAACTTTTAAAATTTATAAACCACGACTAGAGAGTATATAGGTCATCCTAGGAGGCTTAATGTCTCAAATCAACCTTGAAGTACCTTTTATTTCTTTTTGTATTTTTCGCTTGTGATATTTGTTGTCTTTTTGATATAAGAGTATGAAATGAAAATGCAGTTATGGATCAATGTCATGAGAGATGACACTACCTACTCAAATCAATATATGAAATTTGATGCTATAGAAAAGTGTTGGTGAGTGAACTCACAAGCACCATGCTAGGTGGCTTGTAATCAAACACCAACCAAGTTTACACATCCAAGGGAATCAAAACAAAATACAAGTAGGAAACATGCTTTTTGTTGCCTTCTAAATCAAGTTCTTACAACACATGGAGATGAAAGCAACAACAAAAAAGCTCATGAGATAAGGTAAGTTCACTGCTAAACTAGAATGAGGCTCAACATAACATGCTACTAGAAAAATAAAATAAAATCAAATGAAGCTTATGAGAATGAAGATGGAGGTCAGGCTATGAAGATGATCCTCTAGTGGTATACATCATCCTCCCATGGCCTCCTTCCTCCTTGGCGTGCTCCCAAGAATCTCCTCCAATGGTGGTGTGGGATGGTGGTGGTGAAATAAAATGACAGTGGATTGGTAATTGAAGGGTGGTGGAGTGGCTCCCTCTCAATGCCTAAAATTTGGACTTAGGTAGTCCTTAAGCCCTCCCTTTCTCTTGTAGAGTGCTCAAGAGATGGGATAGCCAAAGATGGTTTAGCATGATGGAATGGATGACCTTATATAGAGGTGGAGAGGGGTAAAAAGGGAATGAGGGAGGAGTGTTCCAACAATTATGGTTATGGGTAGATGTGTTGAGATTTAATGACGATGTCTTGGAATTGGGTTGGTAGCTATTAATTGGTAAAGGGATCTAGGTGTGGTGAAATGTGCATTCATAAGGAGGGTGGCTTTGTTGGAATTGAGGAGAGGGACTTAAATGTGCCATGGAGGATGTGTAAAGGTTTAATAAATGGTAAAGGGATCTAGGTGCAATACCTTAATAAATGAAGTAGAGGAGCTCATTGATTGTTGATGTAAGATATATTTTTTTTGCTTTGTTGAGTTAGAGCCTGAGGTTTGCATGTCTCCTAAGTTTAAATCTTCAACTCAAATTCTTTAGTTCATTCTACTTCTCTTTTCTCCTCATCTTCAATCCTGTGATCATCAAATATCATCAATTAGTGCAAGAACATAGAACTATGCAAATTATGATGCAAGCCTATCTAAAATGCAATTTATGTTAATGCTTGCAATATGCTCATGAAATCAAACTATGATGAATGGGGAGTTAGCAAATTATAAACATAAGCAATATAAAATGTGGTTAGATCACCACCCCATGCCTATCTTTTGCTAGTTCTTAGCAAACCAGTTATTCGAAAGTCAAGATTTCTTTTTGGTTTAGAGGAATGTCCATGGGATTTCCAATTGAATTTTTAAGTTAGAGGGTGCAGGATTTTCTTTTTGAAGCATATGAGGAGTGATCTTTAGAGTCACAAATCTAGAAGTCTAGACCTGGGAGGCATTTAGCAGGAATTAGCTAGGGTTCAACATAAGCCTCTCAAAGTTTTATTCAATAATTGAATTTGATAGGATAAATTTAGAGTGAACCCAGCCTCATTTGCCTCCACCTTCCTTTGAAGTATTGTAGGTTTTCTATTTGAATAAGCAGACGACAGGTGGATATAATTTTCACTTAGCATCTCAAATAGCTCCCAGTCTTCATCTACAGTCTTGGTTAGAAAGGTTTTTGTATAGGCACCATCCACTGTTTGCCTATGCTTTTCATTTAAACCAGTGTAGAACCTTTCTACAAGCTGCCATCTTGGCACTTGATGATGGGGATATAAGCGTAACAAGTCTTTGAAGCACTCTCATGCATCAAGGAATTGTTCCCTGTCTTGTTGAGCAAAACCTATTATTTCCCTCCTATAGTGATTAGTTTTGGTTATGGGGAAATATTTCATCAAAAACTCTCCCTTCAAGACATCCCAATTGTTTACTCTAGTGTTTAGAGTGTGATACCAATGTTTGGCCTTATCCTTGAGGGAGAAGGGGAAGAGGATTTGCATTTAGGTGTTTTCAGAAAGGCCTTGCAGTCTCACCGTAGGACAGACCTTGGTGAATGAACAGAAGATTTCGCTTGCAAAATGATGCGTCAAAGAAATACGTCATTGTAGTAATGTAAATCATGGTGGAAAAATCCCAAACAAAAATATTTATCAGTAAAACTAAACATGGTGGATTAGGTCATATCCATAGGGAGGTACAAAACCAATGAGATCACAGATATGTAACAATCATGTTTGCAGAGATGAAAGATGGTTGCATAAAAATATTCCTCAAATCAATTAAAGGATATGCTACTCTAAATGTAAACCCCTAATTTACACTGAAACCAAGGGTCGTTTATGCAACTTTCACGTAAGAAATCAAAGCTCTGAATAGGTGAACAACCTATGTGTAGTGGTAGATCACATAATTTTCAATTTCATGTGTACTTGAGTGCAAATCTAAATTGCAATTTAGTGTAATCAAGGTGATAAGAAAGAGTTGAATAATAATGCTAGAATGCAAGGGTGCTGCCACAATTTTCACCTCAATAAAATGACGAAAATCCAAAAATCAAAAGTCAATAATGTCATGGAGATGTCAATATTAATAGGACCCAAAATAGAGCATTTGTTTCCCTTGTGCGTATGTGAAGAGGAGGCCACAGTCGGGCATGCGGAGCTCGATGGAGGTTGGCCATGATGAAGGCTTTCCAATGGTTGTGGTGAAATGTTAGACAGTGGCTGGCAATGGCAGGACAGCGGGAAGGATGGTCGGTGGCAGGGGCGGTCAGATCGGCAAGACGTTTCATGGCTGGAGGTGTCGGCTGCGTGGAGCTGGTGATCGGATGCTTTTTGTTCTTCTTCTCTGTCAATGGATAAGAAGAAGAGGAGGAAGGGGAGGCTAACTGTGTATGTGTGCATGAGGGCATGGCCGCACAGTGACTGGTTGCACATGAGGATGTGGCTACGTGTGAGTGTGGCCGCGTATGCGGTGGGTGCACTGCACCTGTGGGGGCATAGGCGGTGGGTGGCCGTGCATGGCTATACGCGTTGAGGGCACATGATTGTAGGCATTAGAGATAGGAGGCTATGGTGGTCGTGGAGGTGGCAGGTTGCACTGGCCTCAAGCAGTGGTTGTGTACGTGGGTAGTGGCTGTTGCGGGTGGCCTGTTAAGGAGGAGGAGGCCGGCATTGGTGTCTTCTTGATGGAGGAGTAGAGAAGGTAGAACGAAGAAGAAGATCAAGCTGGAGGGGACGTAGGTCTCTAGACATTTAGGAAGGTTCCTAGATGTCTTAAATGAAAGGGAGAGGGGGCGTGTGCTCCTTTTTGGTTGGCGGATGCAGTCGAGGATGAGATGGAGCATGGTGGTGATCGTCGTCATGGAGAATCACAGTGGCGAGAACGTTGGGCAGAGCATGGTGGTGTTGAACTCACGGTGTTGGAGTCACAGTCGCGATGATGATGTCGGCACTGTCATTGCCAACTGCGGTGATGGGAACATTGTGGGCGAGATGCGTTGGTGATTGTGGTCGTAGTCGTGGTGCTTGCGGTGATGGAGTTGGAGCTATCTTGGAGGTTCTCCTCCTCCGTGGAGGAAGAAGATGTTGGAGAGGGAGTTTCCTCCCCATGGGAGGGAGATGAAGATCCCCTGCCATCCTCTTCCCTGTTATATATAAAGAGAGAAAGAGAAAGAATCAGAGAGAGAATATTGGTGAGGGAGAGAGAGATTATCAGGGGGAGAGAGAGCAAAAAAAATAAGGTTCTATTTTTTTATTTTCTTTTTCTTTCTTTCCTTTCCTCTTGTGCATGGTTTCCAAAACCTCCATGGGGAAGGTTCTAATTAGGAGAGAGTCATCTCCTTCCTAAAATTGGAGATGAGAATTGAAGCGCTCTTTCCTTTCTTACATGTGACATTAAATCTCTGAAAATAGCATTCCCAATTGAGATATGATTCCATCTAGATTGCCCCTTTCATAATGACTCAAATTTAATTGATTAAGATGTAAAAATTGAGGAAATGCATGAAATGATAACTCTGTAGCTTTATTAATTTTATCCATGCAATTCATGATTCAGATTACATTTTCATTCCAATAATGAGGTACTTAGGCTTTAATTTAGTCCACTAAAGTGGACCTATCAATGAATTCTTCCAAGTTCCTGTAGGGGTCCTCCCTAGTAGTACAATAGAATGAGGGCAACAAAGATATGGTACTACTCTTGATTTCATATGGGTTTTCTCTCCCAGGTCTTCTCAATGCATGGCTAGGTTGATTGGTGGAGATAAAATAGTCTCTCATAGATCGTTGGTTTTCCACAAATGTATTCTCTTTCTCTCCTCTTATCTCTTTGTTAGCTCTCTGAAGGATTCTTTTAGGTTCTAGGTCAAACACAAGTTGTTTGCTAAGGGATTGCCTCCCTAGCATGCAGTATCAAAACAAACACAATCCAAATGAGACTTTGATTTATTTCTTTAAAGCATGGTTAGGCTTGTAAAATTAAGTTCCCTTTCAAAGGTGGCCAAAGTTTTCACGATACAGTTACGCATCTTAAGCCAACCTTCAAGTGTCGTAAGGCCTACTCCTTAAATGATATTCTCAATTGATCTAGTGAAAAGGTACTCTAAGGATGGAACTAAGGGATGCAAGTAGGGTGAACCCTTCCTTTGAGGCGATGCATTTGCAGTGCCTATTAACTACCCTTTTTTTCCTTTAAGAGGTGTCCCTCTCCTTAAAGTATCAGATCACTTGGTCACAGGGATAATATCATAGCCACAAAGTGAAGTAGGAAGGTTTCACCGATAAAGTGATTGGTGCCTATGGCCTTAAGAGATCGAGACCTAGTGCGGTGCCTAAAGTGCATGCTTAGTGCAGAAAGTATGCACCACCTCACGAAAAACTTGATTTTGAATTTTGAAATTCGCACTCAAGTCCACAAGCACTTTTCCTTTGAATTTTAGGGTTTCTCCTCTTTATGTCCCAATTTTTAAAATTAATGTGACCACATGTTAATTGATTCAATTAGAATGGTGGTCTAGCATTTTAGCCCAAATGCAATGTGTGGATAGGAATATAATGCAAAGATGAGAATTTACTTGCATCCAGCGATCTTCGAGCAAGATGCTAAAGAATGTAGAAAAATAGATCTATTATGCTACCTAATTAAATCTAGCATGCACAAACCTAGGGGCAAGCAACTTGTATATTATGCAGCTCGTTCAGTTCTTTTTTTTTATATCACTTGACACACAAATAAGTATCTACTAATCTAACCACATGAATGTTCAAATCACACAAAAGGCAACAATCATAATCACTAAAAAAAAGGGGGGAACAAACCTCAAAAACTAACCGCAGATACAAGGGTGAGAAAGTAGGGAAAATAGAAACTAATTAACCTATGGTCTCTCTAATTGAACTATCTATACTAAAGATGATGGGGGAATGTCTCGCTCTCTGACCATGCACGCCCATGGGTATTCTCCCTCTGCATAGGTGGGGATCAAGGCCCACCAAAATTGAGGCTAGTGAGGTGCTCCTTTTCCACATGATATACCTCACATGAAATCAAGATGATAGATAAGTGACTATATAGCCTCCAAAAAAAAAAAATAGATGTGAGAAGAAAAATATTTGCAAGTTTACTAAGCTCGTTGCCTCCCCGGCAATGGTGCCATTTGATCAATTGATTTTTGCTCAATTAAGATATTAGTAACAAAAATAATGAGTTGTATTTTTTAATGTTGTGGAAAATCAATTATCAAAACATTAAATAATTAAAATAACCATGAAATTGGTTAGGTCATTTCCATAGGGAGGAATTAGCCTATTAATGTTGTACATGTTACTTAGCCTGTTCATTAAAACCTATATTGCATGCTTTTGAAGATTTGCCTATTCATGCATGGAAAGAAAGCAATAACAAGAAACTAAACCAGATAAGAGGGAGATTGATGCAAGTTCACCTTAATAGAATAAATCATTAAACAAGTGAACAATGCATTAGCAATGGCATTATTCATAAATATTAATATTCCCTTTAACTGTAGCAAAATAGGGGATTTGCTTGCTCTTTCTCGCTCACGCGTAGAGAGGCCGTGGTTGGCCACAAAGAGCTCAGGGAAGATGCATTGGGATAATGGCATTGCAATGGTGGTGGTAGCTCGGTTGATGTTGGTCAAAGACAGCAACTGCGTGATGATAACATCATCATTAGCCATAACTAGCTTTATTTAGTCAGAATCAATTAACAACTACTCCTATTTAACCACCAGAGAGTCGTAATTCATTACATATTCTTTCTGACAGAAATACATTAAATCAGGGGTAAATCTACAATTTTAACATCATATCATAAATGCAAAGTAATCTTGGGGTTTTCGAGGGGTTAAATGAAGGTTAAATGAGCATTAATGACTAATAAGAGGGTCCATGTAGGCAGAAACGAGTTTTTGCACATTTCAAGAATTAATGGACATCCGAAACTCTAATTTCAGACCTGCTTAATTAACAGAGGTTCTAGTGAGGATAAAATTCACATAAACCTTCTAAAAATCATAGAAAAATATTCTATAAGGTTTGATATCCTTGATTTGACCATTGAAACCCATTCTGACCTAAAATAGTCTCAGATAGGAAGTTGCCCTAATTTGGATTTTTGCATAAATTACCCAGTCAAACTTGATCAAAACCAAAATCCTACTTCACCATCAGATTCCTTGGGTCTATATTAGGTTTGTATCAAAATTTGGGCCTAATTAGAGATCATCCTGACCAAGTTTGCATTTTGGTCCAGTTTAACTCTTCTTCTCTCAAGTAGCCCTTAGCTTTTGAATTGTTTGCAATCAGGCCCCTATATTTCTCATCACTCTTTGCAAATAGGTCCTTGCTGCAATTTGTGTGAACACACCAAGCTTCGTCAAGATTCGAGTGAGGATTTCTCGCTCGATTCTCAATCAAACTGTCCCAAAAATGAACCAGAAATTCCTTGAGGAATTCTCTTCCAAATGGATCTAGCGTTGGACCCTAAGTCTTTCCCAATCTTCCATGCGAATGCATGGAAGATTCGAGCATCCCTTGTGTGTGAAGTAGACGAAGCTTGAAAGCTTCTTTTCTTGCTTGGGAGTATCCCCTAAGGCCTATAAAAACACCCCCAATGCAAAGCTTCTCAACTTAGCTTGGTTTGTAGGTCGGAATCCCCTTCTCTTCTCCCTGACCTCCGTCTCCACCAACTCCAGTGACCCTCTTCGACCACCTTCTTCTCTCACTATCATAGAGAATAGCCGGCAAAAACTTCCTCCTCTCATTCCTCCGCATGTCGCAATACCAGCAAGCGTCGCCTACCTCCTCTCGTCGTCGCTGCTTCTCCCCCTTGGAGATTTTGTCTTCTCCGAGTCCAGCATACCATCGGCAAGGTCATATCCTCCCTTTCGTCCCATTAGCTTAGGTTAGTTAGGTTTCTTTTTCCCTCTACTCTCTTTCCCTCTCATTTATCACTTAATTTGACCACCATATCATTGCTGCCCCCTTCATCTTCCGTTACTTCGGCCAAGCTCCGGCAAGGCCACGAGCACGCTATACACCACCAAACTACTTCGCTCCACCTCTAAAACCTCCACCGCACTTCACTGCACAAAACCCCTCTACCTATTCACCATTCCATCCATCTAAACACTCCACCGAACTCACCCACCCTCATGCTCCTCCTCTGACCTCCGCTGATCTCTACACACCGACATCCTCCATGAAACACCCACCAACACTTTCGTCATGCTTTGGTGAAGCTAAGGAGCTTTTTAAATAGGGCTTTGAAGCTCGTATGCTTGTTTCAGGTGTCCGCTGCCTTTCGCCGTCACCACCTCCATCTCCGACCACGACTGAGCTCCTCCGACATTGAGACAACTCAATGCTACTCCCAGGTGATGAGAAAACACATCAGGATCCCTTCTAGGTCCTTAATTGAAGATCATGTCTTCGCCTTCACCTCCAATTGGATGAGACTTCACTCTACAGCTACACGTGAAGAGAGCAGGTACATTAGTGCCACATCAGTGAAGGAAAGACGCCTGCACGCACATAAGTTGGATTTGTGCATAGGCTTTATCACCCAAGTCACAGGGGTCGGGTCCACATTACCCTCACACCTGCTTAACTAGACCCACGCACACCCAAGTCATAGGCATGGAGTGCCAGGTGTGGGGGTAGGTGACACTCCACACTTGCGACCCATGCACGTAGACCTGGACACTGTTCGAGACTCGTTTACTCGAATATGGATCCGATTAGACCAGGGTTTGAGAGGGAAGTGTTCGTACACTTTTGTGCGGGTTTTAAAGAAAATATCACGTTGTAGTATAACCGACAAAATGTTCAAACAAATATAGAGAATTTTATTACTCGAAAAACTAGAGTCTCCGAGGTCGAACACAGGGAGCAAACTCAGTACTTTTAAAACCAAAGAGTACAACTTTTAAATGAAAACAATTGATTCAAAGAGAGAGAGTTATAAAAGGAATTGCTAAAAGAAAATAGTATTGGACGTCTAATTTCTTTATCAAACGTCTTAAAAGTAGTATTCTTTCTCTCTTCTGCCTTCTTCTTCTTCGTTGGCTCTTCTTCTTTCCTTTCCTGCGAAGACTTCTTCCTGCCTTTGTTTCTCTTCTGTCTTCTTCTTTCTTTTTGTCTTTTCTGTAGTCCTTCCTTCTCTCAGATCTCTGCCTTGCTCAGCTTCCTTTCTTCAGAGTTCCTTCTTTTTTTGCTCCTGCTCTTCTTTTTCTTCAGTTCTTCTTTTTGCTTTCCTTCGCCTCTTCCTTCTCTTCTTTTTCCTTGCTGCAGCGGCTAAGTGTTCGCTTCTTCCTCTCTTCCTTCTTTCCTACGCACACCACAGCCAATGCAAAACCTACCCCCTTTCCCTCTACCCAAACGTCTCTCTCTTTCTCTGCAATTCACTCAAGGATGCTCTCCCAGAGCCACACAGGTAATCGGGTCGAATTTCGCACCTGGGACTAGGCGCACCGGCAAGTGGGTGATGCGCGAGGAGTGCTTAGGATAGGGTCGGGTCGGACCTCGCCAGATCCGCTAGGTGAAACCGCGGACGAGGCAGGCGTAGGTCGGGTGAGGGACCTCACCCCTGTGCGCTCGGAGGCGATAAGCAGAGAACACAAATTCAACTTAAAGCGTACCTGTGCATTGTGTTTAGCCGATGTGGGACTATCTGGCCCACCCCAATTTCGCGCTCACCTGCAGAGCGTTCTTCGTGCAATTGCCAAGGCTGGGAGCTTCGTAGCATCAATGCTGGCCCTGATCGCTTTGCAACACCCGCGCGAGTTTGCTACGCCTGGAGCCTGGAGCTGCTTCGACCGTCAATGGCGGCAGGAGCGTCGATACCTGTCAAACACAAGCACGGCCTATTGGCCTAATTAGACCAGCTGGTCACCTTCGCCGTGGCACGGCGAAGATGGTGCACAGTGCTGCAGGCCGCAGGACAGCCTAGGCGTGCATGCCTAGGTCAACCTGTCGCCGGAGGTGTGGGGTTGTTCGGGGGGCTACTGCAGAGGTGTGGAGTGATAGTGGAGGGGTGGAAAGTGTTCTTTGTGGTGAGGCGGAGCTTACGAGATGGTTGGCGAGCCGTGTGGAGGGGCGGAGTGGTGGGAGCGGCTCGCCGGAGGTCGGTCGGAGGAGAGGAAGATGGAGGTGGTCAGGCACTGTCGGGGGGCGATTAACTAAAATAACAGGGGGAAAAGAGATAGGGGAAGATGGAGAAGGTATCTGGAGTGGTCTGGAAGGAAGGGAGGTAGCGGAGTGGACGGCGTGTAACTACCATCGTCGGGGAAGAAGCACCCTGAGGGAGGAAGCAGCGACGAGGACGAGGTCAGGAGAACGCGCGCCTGGTACTGTGCGACGTGGGAGAAAGAGGCGGAGTTGACTCTGCTGCTGGTATGGCAGTAGAGCGACGAGAAGGAGGGGAGGAGGTCGCCGGAGCTTGCGGGTCTCTTGGCTGGAGATGGAAGAGAGGAAAGTTTGGGGGAATCTCCGCCAATTCAAATCTGAGGATCTGCGGCTGGGTCTAGGGATCCTTTTATAGGTGTTGGCCGAACCTTCTTGCGCGTGGAGATCGTGCAATCACCTCCGCTGGCTCGCCGGAGATGGAAAGAGGGTGGATACCCAAATCTCTCGTGCGTTCGCACGAGAGATTAGGTTCACACCAGAGGTTGTGATTGGCTTTAGAAGGAAGGGAATTCCTCAGAGAATCTCCCTTCCATTTCTGGGAGGGAATCTCTGAGGGATTAGAGAGGAATCCCTCTCTAAACCTCGCCGGAGATCGGTTCTGCCCTAACAATGGCGGCAGGACCTGATTGCAAAGGTGGCGAGGAACTTAGGGGGCTCTCTGCAATGTTTTTCAAAAGATAGGGACTAAGTTGTGATTTGGGTGTACTAAATTGCAAACTAGGTCAAGATGACCTCCCCTTAGGTATAAATTTTGGTATAAACCTAATTTGGACATAAGCAATCCAATGGTGAAGTTGTATTTTAGGTTTGACCTCGTTTGATTGGACATTTTGCGTAAAAATCCAAATTAGGTCAATTAATGTGCTAGGACCCTAATCTAGGTCAAACTGGGTTCCAAAGGCCAAATTAAGTGTTCTAAACCCTAGAGGATATTTTTCCATGATTTTTAGAGGGTTTAATTGATTTTTATCCTGACCGAAACCTTGTTAATTTAAGCGGGTCTGTTTTAGGGTTACCAAATGTCATTTAATTCCTGGATTGCACATAAATCCATTTCTGATTTACTCAACCCACTTTTTATCTCATTTAGACCATTTGACCTATGTTTTGCCTCTGATAAATCCCGTTTATGTATTGCAATGGTAAAATTGTAGTTTTACCCTTTAATTCATGTTTTCTTCTCAGAGCACTTATTCCTTTATCTAGGCCCTCTTCTAGGTTATGTAGGAGCTTTTATCTTCTTTATTGGGTCAAAATGAGCTAGTTATGGCTCATGATGAGGCTCTCATCAGGAAGGAAGAAGGGAAATTATGAGAAAGCAGGGGAGGGTTTTGCTCTCTGTGGTTCTGCTCTAGGTGTATGCCTTGTGCTAAAAATCCTAACACTTAGGCTCTATGAAGAAGGGAAGGCTCGTGCAGAAAGAAAAGAGAGAAGCTGAATAGAAGAAAGGCCTTAAGAAGTCTTATGCCTTGTGCTCTTTAAGTCGTCTAATGATTGATTCTGTTGTCTGAATTCTGAAGCATTAAGAGATTAATGCCATTGTGGAAACATTTGGTTGCTTATCTGATGTGGCATTTCTGATTAATGATACTGTTCAATTATTTGAGTAGTTAACATATGCTTAATTAAGGCTAATAATTGGTGTTCTAAATCACCATTATTTTGTCTTAGATTTCTTTTTATCATTGTAATCTATTGAAATACTCATGCTTATAATTGAATATCAATTTGAGTAGATATTATTCATTGAATATCTCTTTTATGCTTCGATTATGGTGCGCATTTATATGCAATTAAAGACTAGTATGTGAATTCAATATTTTCTCCTTGTGTTCGACCTCGGACTTCAATTTAGATTTCGAGTAATAATTTTTATCTGTTGATCGAGCTATTTAGGAGTGTGCTACAACAACAAAACATTAAACTCCTATTTGGTTTGATTTAACACTGTGTGTGGAGGAGATTCATGGCAGTAACCCTGGCATCGTGGGAGCCACCGGTGGACGATTTGGACAATGCGTGGGTACAACGGAGAATGGCAAGGACACCAGTGGTGGCCATGGTGAGAACAAGTGGCGTGAGGGTCGTGCGGTGGAGTGATGGGCATCTAATAATTCAATTTTTGCTTTCAAAATGATAGAACAGAAAAAAAATATCGTCGTTGTATTTTTTACGTGGTAGAAAATCGATTATCAAAACATTAAATAATTAAAGTCTCACCATGAATTGGTTAGATCATATCCACAGGGAGACTTAAGCCAATAAACTCACATATATCTGGTATTCACAATCACAAATTTGTAAAGATATTTATTGAATATTCATTAATTTTATTCTTTGAATTCTGTTGGATGAAGTTGAAAGAGAGAGAGAGAAAACACACGCTGATAGAAATAAAGAGAAGGAAAGGGGGCAAGTTAGCAAATTGCCTTAATATAAATATATGAAAATTAAAGGTGGGCAATGCAAAAGAAATACTCCTTACACTATTACAAAAAAGGGGACTCCTCCCTTGTGCTCGTACGTGCATGAGGAGGGCATCATCGGTGGTGAGGCTTTCTTAGGAGGGAGGCTAGACCGAGGGCATCACGTTGACAGTGGTGGTGCGGAGGAAGGTGGCTGGAGATGGCAGCCACTCGTGGAGGTGGTTGGCAGTATAGGATGGCATCGGGGATGAAGGGGTCGCTGGTTGGTGGTGCGAATGGCGGGGGTAGTGTTAACGCGTGAAATCGATGTTATAAAAGATGCATCATAGTATAGGTCGAAATCGCTCGAAAACAAATATAATTTAAAACTCGAATTTGAAGTCCGAGGTCGTTCACTAGGAGCAAGTATTGTAATTAATCTTAAGATAAAAATTTAAGCACAAGATAAGCAATTTGTAACAAAACTCTAAGCAATAATGATATATAAATGAAGGCAAATGTCAATAGTGCAAAAAGAATAGGGTAAAATGGTGATTTGAATCACCAATTTACCCTAATTACAATAATAGCAATATCTCAATAGTATCAATTAAATAATTCCATGCAATGTAAGCAGTATAGCCTTAGAAGCACAAAGTGGTGGAATCAGATGTTGGATGCTCAGGGCAGGCGACTTAAATAGCTCCCTGCTACAGTGCTCTACAGAGACCCATTCTTCTTCTTTAGCTCTTCCTCTTTCTTCTCTTTAGCTCTTTTCTCTTCCCTCACACACAAGGAGCCTTCTCAAGTTTCTCAGTAGCTAAGTGTTAGGCTCTCTTTCTAAAGGGAAAAGCCCCCCTCCCTCCTCTATTTCTCTTCTCAATTTAACTGGGTTACTAATCAGGTAATCGGGTATGCACAGTAACCAGATCCGGGGACTAGGATTGCACAGGCATGGGTCACAAGCGAGGAGTGAAAGGCTCATGAGTGGGGAACCTCACCACCCGTGTGTCAAGGGGATAAGGCCTCGGCACAAATTCCTTTTATCTACTATTGAAGGTGCAGTGCTCTACGATGTGGGACTAATCCCACCCTTGTTCTTCGTGTGAATGGCAGCAGCAACTCTCGTCTAATTGGAGGTGAAGGAGCAGTCAACGCTCTGAATTGAAGACCTACACGAATGTCAAATGGTGTTCTGCACTGCCTGGAGCAAGGACCTGGAACAATCACTACAAGAACATGCTATGAAGCTCTTTAAAGAAGCTCCAGTAATGGTGGCTTCAACTTGTGACCTGTAAACACAAATAAGGCCTTTCGACTACGTCAAATAACTTCAGCAGCTTTGCCGTGGGACGGCAAACATGGTGGTGTGTGTGGAGTGGCAAGAGGGTGAGTGGAGAGGCCTGTGACCCCAGGCGAGTAGTGCGGAGGTGGAGTTGATCGGTGGGGTGAACTAGTAATCAAAGCTCCAAATTTCTTTGGGGCTTTTGATTAGGGGAGCAAGGCGATGCTCGCTGACTTAGTGGTAGGAGGAGAGATGGACTGTAGCGGCTAGAATGCCTCGTTGGAGGTATGCCGGTGAGGAGGAAGACGGAGTCGTGGAGGGTGATCCGGTGGTCGAAATGGAGTGGTGCAGATATGGTGGTGATGAGTAGATGATAGGGAGTCGTTGGGACTAAGTAGCGGACAAAGGGGGACAGAGGAGGTGCCAGTTATGGCATGGCTAGCACCAGAGAAGGAAGGTGCTTCGGAGGTGGATAACGGCGACGATAGAGGGGTAGAGAGCACCTCGCCGATATTGTGAGGTGTGGAAGAGAACAGGGAGCAAGGATGAACCACCTATCGTACGTGGCAGCCAACAAAGAAGTTGGAGAAGGAGAGTCACGGGAGCGAGGTGGAGCGAGTGGAGATTAGAGGAAGAAGAGGTGCTTTTGGCTCTATTTCTCGCTAAGGAGGTAAGAAGGGATGGGAGGTCTTTTATAGGGCTTATGAGAGCTTGGAGAACATGAAATATGCTCCATAGCTTTCTTGGAATTCAAGAAGAACCCCACTGATTTTGTGGGTTCGCACACACGAATCATAGGGAGTTAGGAGTCAAAATTGATCCCAATAGGTTTCCTTAGGTGTGAACATCAATCCCACCAAATTTGGTGGGATTTGATTAGGGTTTGAGTAGGATTTCATTTCGTCAACGCTCGCTTGGAGGTCAGTTGATCTCCAATGGCAGAAAGGACTAAATTGCAAAAAATATGAAGAAGTTGGGGGGCTTTTTGCAATGATTTCAAAAGCTGAGGGGCTATTTTAGAGAACAAGAGTCAGATTGGAACCAAAATGCAAACTAAGTCAACATGACCTGGGATTGGGCTCAAATTTTGGTACAAACCTAATTTGAACCCAAGGAATCTAATGGTGAAGTTGGATTTTAGTTTTGACCAATTTTGACTAGGTAATTTATGCAAAAACCCACATTAAGGCAATTATTTGTCTAAGACTCTGTTTTAGGAAAAATTAGGTTCAGATGGTTAAATCAAAGGTACCAAACCTTAGATAATATTTTTTCTATGATTTTAGAAGGTTTAGGTGAATTTTATACTAACCAGAACCTCAGTTAATTAAGTAGGTTTATTTTTAGGGTTTCAGATATCCATTTATTCTTGAAATGCATGAAAACCTGTTTTATTCTGTATGAACCCACTTATTAGACAATAATGACCATTTGACTTTTAATAAACCCCTGAAATACTCCTTGGTTATTCTGTATTTGTGGAATGCTATTAATTTTGCATAAATAACCTTGTATCCTTCTCTTCTATTCAAAATAGCATATTGTGCCCTTAGGACCTTTTGATGGATATGTAGGAGCTTTTATCAACCTTTTTATACCAAAGTAAGCTAGTTATGGATCATGATGGTGTTCCCATCAAGTAGATAGTGTGCATGCCGGTTGTGTTAGCAGGGAAAATGGTGGCTAGAGGTGGCTGGTGTGGTGTGGTGGGGTGATGTTGTTAATGGGTTCCTGGTGGAGTTGCAGAGGAAGAAGATGGTGAATAGGGAGGAGGCATTTATAAGGAAGAAGGAAATGACAGGGAAGAAAGGTGATGTGTAAAGGCTCTGGTGAGGTGTTGATGGTGTGGGTTGGAGGCGAGAGCAGGTGTGGATATGAAGAGCTGAGATTGGGAAGTGCGATGGTGATGGGCGATTGTTGGGTTCATGTAGAGGTGAAACAGGGGAGAAAGAGGAAGAGGAAGGGGGCAGCAGTATGGAGAGGGGGAAGGTGCAGAGAGAAAGAGTTTGTAATCAGCAATGGAGTTGTGACGTAGTGTAGAGCCACTCATTGTCATCGCGTGGCTAGAGGTGGTGGAGGTTCATGGTCAAGTTGCTCGAGGAGATGGAGGATGTGGTTGTGTAATCAACGTGTTTCAGCGAACAAAAAGTTGGGGTTAGGAGAAACCCGTTGATGTAGTCACAAAACACGTTATCAAATACAATTTTTATCAAAACTCAAAGGGAGTCTCGAGTTGAACAAAGAGAGGCGACATTTGTTTTCATTGAAATCCATGCTTCGTGTTGTTTCTTTTTGGTATTTTATGGTTTTGTTTTTTTGTAATAAAGCGACAAGTAAGATAAATTCACAAGTGGAATGAATAAATTTGATATATCATAATATGATGCAAATGTTTATTACAATATGCTAAGAAAATATAAAAGAGACAGGGGTGAGAAGAAATCTCCTGAATTGGCTGTTTGGCGAGATGATGGTGCTTGGTGGTAGCTTGGATGGAGGAGGTGAGAGGATGGACGACGAGGATGAGATGCCGAGGATGCCAGGTAGAGGAATGCTTCACCAAGGCATGGAACAGGGATGAGGAGGTGGAGGTGATCTTCTACCATAATGGAGGTGGGAGGACGACTCCAAGTCTCCTTGTGAATGTTGTGCGAGGGATGAGGAATATTTGGTGGGGTAAGGGCTTACTACACTAGTAAGGGACCTTTGGAGCTTGGGAATGAGCTCTTGGGAGCTTTGATGGGCTTCTAAAGCTCTAGACTAGGTGGGAGTAGCAAAGGTAGAGATGTCTTGGAAGGGAGAGGGTCATAGGGTTTATACAGTGGTGGAAGGGATGTGTTTTGCATGCATGGGTCTTCAACGACATTTAAAACATTGCTAAAGACCTACCGAGGGTGTTGCTAGAGCCTTCACTTGCCTCCGCTGGCGTGAGGTGGAGTCGCTATAGCTAGCATAGTGCAGGGAGAGCATCAGCCGTTGGATCGCGAGCAGATGGCTGGGATCATACGGAGATCACTTGTGCTTTGCTAGCATTTGAATCACGCACTCGATGGCACTCGAATCGTGAGCACTCGATCACAACTAAACGACGGAGATCACACGAAGATCACACCCTTGGATTGTTGATGGATGACCAAGGATCGCACCTTCAAAATTTATTAGTTGCATGCATCGTGCCTCTCCATAATTAGATGGCGGAGAGCACATGTGCACGACTTAAAGGAGCACCCTGGATGAGACGCATCTGATTTGGCGTGCGTATGTGCATCACCGAGCGACGTTTGATCGCACATGTGCCACCTTGACCGCTCGATCAAGATTGAGCATTCCAATTCTGATCGCACAGGTTTTGCATGTTTGAAATCAGTGTTATGAGTAACCCGTCGTTGTAGTTGCAAAACTCGTAATCAAATATAATTTATACCAAAACTCCAAGGAGTCCCGGGTCGAATATAGGGAGGCGACGCTTACTTTGTATAAAAACTACGTTTCGATTTGTTTATTTTTGATCTTTTGAAGTTTTGTTATTTTTTTTATTTTTGAAATAAAAAAGAGATGCAATCACAAGAGAGAGATGGAATCGAATATGTTATATTGCATGATTGTCAATTACAATAATTTAGAAAACATAAAAAGAGGGGGAGGTTAGAAGAAATCTCCCAAAGTGACTATTCGATGAGATGACGGCGCCTGGCGGAAGCTCGGACGAAGGAGTTGGGAAGCATGATGATGGAGGTGAGAAGTGGGAGGACGTTGAGTAGAG
Organism: Thalassia testudinum; assembly: GCA_037157565.1. Lineage (NCBI taxonomy): Eukaryota > Viridiplantae > Streptophyta > Magnoliopsida > Alismatales > Hydrocharitaceae > Thalassia > Thalassia testudinum. The sequence continues at coordinate 29,656,758 of JAZHRO010000071.1, read as the reverse complement.
GAAAGCTTTAGCACAGCTCTGGAATGGAGGTGAGAAGGCGGAGATGATCTGCTACTGGAATAGAGGTGGGAGGACGGATCCAAGGCGACCTATGAATGAGGATGGGAAGATAAAGGAGTATTTGGTGGGGCAGAGTTTTGCTACACTAATAGGCGCCTTGGGAGCTTGAGGGCAAGCTCTAACGGAGTGTTGGTAGGCTTGTGAGAGCTTAGGAGTAGGTGAGAGTAGAATAGGTAGAGATGGCTTGGAAGGGAGAGGGTGTAAGTCCTTTTATAGTGGAGGAGAAGATGCTAGAATAGGCATGGGACTATTAGCGACCTCTAGATCATCACTGTAAGTGTCACTATAGGCAGCTCATGCCTGCTCACGCATGCAGATGGACTTGCTTGCGTGCGAACAATTAGCGAAGGTTGTGAGCATCGCTGTATGTTTGCTAGGCTATCGCTGAAGGCTGGCACCAACCAAGCACACATCCGCTCACGCTCACAGCTGGTCCGTGCATCACGCGCCTCTGATTTAGGGGGTTCACCGATCTCGAACCCGTGCCCCTTGATCCGCAGAGAGTGCTTAACCACTACACTGGGCTCTCCCTTACGTCGCAAAGTGGCGTGCGGTGCGGAGGCTTCTCAGCCGTTGGATCAAGATCCAACAGCTGAGAATGAATGTCACAGATGATGGAGAGGTGGGAGCGAGTGTTGCTGGGTGATGTTAGGCGGCCTAGATGGCGCCACGTGATGCCATCTGAGCTGTCCATTCTTCTTTCTTTTGTAGAGGGTGCCACGGTGCTTAGATCGAGAAGATTCCCGTGCTGTCAGACTGCGATCATCGCTCTGAATCCATCCATATGGTCGGATTTTCCATCCAAAACCCATATAGATGTCGCATTGCCCCCTGGCCGTTGATCTTCCTCGAACTTCGTATGATGCTATGGGACTCCGATCTAGACAATTTCGGAGGCATTAGACTTCAATCGTCATGCTAATCTAAACCATACGGTCCGATCGTCCATCTGAGGCCATGAAATAAGTCTTCTCTCCTGACCATAAAAGGGACCTAATTAACCCAAAATATATACAACTACTCTAAATGGAAAATGATGCATGCTATTCAATATTTATAACATGAAATGTAAATCTAAGCCTAGGAACATGCATGAATAGGCATTTTAACCTAAATAGATGTGTTTACATCAAATTTCCTTCTGGCGCTGAGGCGGTTACGGTTCATTGAAGCTCAAACTCACGTCCTTCTTTTGCTGAGTGGACACACTACCACTTGGCCATAGGCACTGGATGGTCGCGTGGAGGTGTTGGTGTAGCTACGGCCTCGACCGTTGGATAAAGATCCAACGGTCGTGGATCTTCCTTATAGAGCTTTGACGAAGGCCGAGTGAGTTTGGCCACTTCTCAGTCGTTGGATTAAGATCCAACGGCTAGGTTCTTTTCTTGAGGTAAGGCTGGGGAGGCTACGACCAATGTAGGGCGGCCTGGATGGCACCACGTGGCTCCATCTGGGTTGTCCATCTTCTTGTAGAGGGTGCTAGGGTGCTCTGATTGATAGGATTTTTGCACTGGCAGACTGTGATTGTCACTTTGGATCCATCCATATGTTCAGATTCTTCATCCAAAGCCTGTAAAGATGTCACACCGCCTCTTAACCATATAAAATGTTGGAATTAATATACATAATACACAAACTATCCTAAATGTAATGCAATTAATGTTATGCAATATTTATACTATGAAATGCAATGCTAGGCCTTGGAACTATTATAAATAAGCATTTTATCATGAATTCATGCGTGTTTATCATACCCCCATGCTTACTTTTTGCTAGTGCCTAGCAAAATTAACCTGAATGCTATGTGTTAAAGTAGAATCAAGGTTTGATTACTTAGGCGAGATTTGTTGGTTGCTTTAGAAAATTTCAACCCAAGACTTGGTTACAAAAACTCAATAGTGCTCGGGTGTCTGCCAAAATGCAAACTGCCCAAGCCCTCTCCTTATTCGAAAAGGGAAGATATGTTTTTTTGTTTTTTTCTTCTTTTCTAATTTTTTTTGGACTTTTTGAGTTTGAGAGTTGAGGGATAACTTTTTACGGCTACTCGACATACTCAAGACTCGAAAAAGACTCTAAGTGCTAAGCATCTTGTGTAAAGAGTGAAAGACTCACTAGGCGACCGTTAAAATGGATTTCAGGTTTCTACGACCCTAGGTGACCTTAAGAGTTTCTGCCTAAAGGTTTATCATTCTGATCGGTAGCTTTCTCTTTACTTTTTCTTATCCATTTATGGGGTCAACACAAGGGAGATCCTAGTGTATATCTCATCAGTTTATTCTACTTCCCTACTTCTTCTCTAAGTGTTTTGGGAATTATTTGTGCATTTTTGTGAGCTGAGTTATGGATAACTGGCCAATGAGCTGTTACCCATGGTAACTTGCCAGCCATACTAGTGCGATGAAGTGTGGTTTATTTTTCTATTTTTTTCTCTTTTCTCTAGTTTTCTATTTTTCCTTTTTTTCATTTTATTTTTGAGTATCATTTTTTCTTTTTCTATGTAGGTAGCTTCCCTAATCGAAGATTTACATAAAAGTAGTAGAATGAGTATGGTCATGAAGTTGGGCTCTAGACAACCAGCCAATGGGCTGTTACCCATGACAACTTGCTAGCCATACTACCCTAGACAGTTCATTAGCTACCCAATTTCCATAAAAATCGCCAAAAGTGAGTTAGAGCAAACAGTGCGTAGATGCTTAGACTTAAAATTCCTTCAAATCAGAGGGTGGGTTGATAAGTCACATACTTATCATCCCAATTTATTTAACAAATTAAGGTTAAATTACTTGGTGAGGACTCAAGACTAAGTGCACATTCGAGTGGACACCTGGGCTGATTAAGCCCGAAGACCGAAAGAGTTTAAGTGTTCAGGTACTAAAGTAGCAATTCCTAAAGTTCGCAACTCCTAATGCCTAAGTTCTCTTCTCCTGATTCTAGTTTTTTTTTTAAATAAATAACAGGACAAGAAATTATTGTTACAGGCTGACAAAATAATCATTTCACAAAATATCCACCCCCCATGCTTAGCTAATGCAATGTCATCATTGTTAAAATAAAAGCATAAAGGAGGGCAGAATTGGAAGAATAACACTTGATTTCTGTGAGATTCCGATCAGCTCCAAATAGTATTTACACCTGATGAGTTTAATGCCTTCAGCTAAGCAATGTTCGACCAGTGGTGGTTAGGGCAAGGTGATAGCAACCTTGTCCAAGATGGGTTCAGGGAGCACATGGTCAACATAGGGTTTAAGATGTTGTCTGTTGACCTTGAAGGAATTACCCATCTTTGGGTCAAAGATTTCGATGACCCCGTTAAGAAAAATCCACTCAATAATGAACGGGACATTCTACTTAGACCTAAGTTTACCGGGGAAGAGCTTCAGTCGAGAATCAAAAAGCCAGACCCTCTGGTTTGGCTCAAAGCTCCTACGTGAAATCATCTGGTCATGGAGAGCTTTGGTCCTTGCCTTATAGATTCTCACATTCTCATAGGCATCATTTCTAAGCTCGTTCAACTCAGATAGTTGGAGTTTCCTAGTCTTTCTAGCCAACTCTAGGTCTAAATTGCATTTTTTGATGGCCCAAAATGCCCAGTGTTCAAACTCTAGGGTTAAGTGATGATTGCGCAGCAATCATAGGTCATAATTGACTTAGATTAGGCCAGGACTTAGCATAAGTTAGGGAAATTCATTCATGCATAAGCATTATCAGCATCTTTACTACTTTACTTTAGCTTTGCATAAAATAATGTTATAATGTGTTGATTAAGTGCATTATGTCGATTGCAGGCAATAAGCTGATAAGGAGCTTGATCTAGAGCAGGATCTGAAGTTAGATTAGGAATAACTAGTGTTGCAACAGAGCTGGAGCAGAAGACTTAGATTAGATGTAGGAATAATGATGTAAGGGAGTTAAGGTTTGCTATTCTATTAAGTAGAAATAAAGTAGTAAAATGTGAAGAGCTTAGGTCCATCCTAGCCTTAGGATAGCCTAGAGACTTCCCCCAAGCCTTAGCCACCCTTATATTAGGTCACAGCACCCTAGGAAACCCCAAAACCCTAGCTCCATCCCTTATCTAGACGTCCAGATAAGTTATAGGATGTCCAGGACCCTTAGCCATCTTCTGCACACCTCAAACCCACTTCTGCAGTGTTATTGGACGTCTAGACACTTTGTCAGACATCCAATTTCTGCAGAATACCCAAAATAGAACCTAGATTTCCCCCTGACTCAGATTGGACGTCCAGAACTGAAGTCTGGACTTCTGATTTTTTAGTATAAGCTGTCTGATCATATTTTTGGACGTCTGGGACTGGTCTCCAGTCCCTGTTTTGAGATTCAAGCCTTGATATTGGATCTCTAGCTCCCTAGACCTAATCCCAACCCCATAGGAACCCAAATTAAGGTGTCCTAACCCTAGTACATCATCTCTAGACCTACCTAAGGACCTAATTAGGTCCTTACCAAACCCAATTGACGTAGATCAAAGTCAATCACCATCACCTAAGTCAATTGGACTCATTGAGTCCAATTGAGCTCAAATCTCAACCCAGACAAGTTCAATTGGACTTAGTGAGAGTCCAATTGACATAAACCCAACCTAATTGAGTTATTTCACTCTAAATTAGGTTTACACTCATTCAATTAAACTTAGGTTAAGTTTAGTTGCAATTTAACCTCAGCAATTAGGGTATGCAAACTTAATTCAAGGAATACACCTACCCTAACCCCTTAGGACCTAACCTAGACCTCTTAGACACCTAGGGCATGGCCACACACACACACACACACCCATTCACGCACCCACACTTCTCTAGAGTTCTCTAGAACTCTCTTGAAGTGGCGCCAACTCTTGGTTGCCAAATTTAGCAACCAAGAGGCATTCAATTCTTAGATCCACAAATTGTGGATCTAAGAACTACTTCTATCCTCACTTGGATGGCCACTCTTGGAGCTCTTTCTAGAGAGTTCCGCACTTCTCTAGAGAGAGTCCCTTAGGTCCATAAAAGGACCTAAGGGGTGGCCATTTTGACCCATCCACTTTTTGGCCATACTTGCTTGGCTCCATCCACCTCCACTTAGGCTAGCCGCCACCGTCTCCACTCCATCTCCATGAGTTGAGCACCACCATGAAGGACACCATGCCAGGATGCTGGATCACTCCTCCAACCTCTCTCCAATGGCCTGCCTAAGCTCCATTGGCCTCCCCTCATTCTCTTCTCAATCATTTTAAGGCCATCGGAGACCACCTTCGAATGCCCACACTTCTGATAGATTAGTAGCTAGCTCTTTACATTTACTGCTTTTATTTACTACTTAGTAGTGTAGTCCTTATTCTTCCCCAATGATGCATGCAAAATCCCCCCATAGATTCTTGTATGCGATTGTTTTCTGGTAGCTAGATTTATATTTTAAACATTCCTGTACAAGCTTTCCTCTACAATTCTTATTGCAAACACTTCTACATATATATATCTCTATGTTTTGAAATCACCATAAGCTTATTGATTGTCATTCTTTTTGGGTGATTCAAGTTGCCTATTGTCACTCATTTATCTATTTCACAACAAGCATGTTGTTTCTAGAAAATATAGAAAATCTAACTATAGACGCATTTTCTGTAAATAGTCACCACCTCACTAGAATCGTGAACATAGAAACTCACACTTTCACCTTTGTGATCTATTTTACACATGCGCACATAATCAGGGTTCATAATAGAAGTGGTGAAATCTTAATTAGAAGACTGGAAACCGGCATGCGATTTTAAATAGAGTCGAGCGGTAAAAGATCGAATTCAAAAGTGAAACAAACACCTCCCAGAGACGAACAATCGAGACTCAAGTCTCATTATCTTTTATTAAATACTTTTGTTGGATCATATTGCGCACTATACTATGACGTTTTCCTATCGAAACACACTCTATGATTTCCCAACAAGTGACACGTCTTACCAAACACCAGATGGAACAGAGACATAATGATAGGCATTTTGTACACCTTACGGTAGGCCCAAAGAGCATCATATAGCTTTTGGGTCCAATCCTTCCTATCAGGCCTTATGGTTTTTTACAAAATGTTTTTGATCTCCCGATTGGAGATCTCGACCTGTCCATTCATCTAGGGGTGTAAGGTGTGGAAATCTGATGACTCACCTTGCATTTCAAGAGTAAATTTTGAAACTAGGCATGAGTGAAATGCGTGCAACCATCATCGATAATGGCCCGAGGAATCCCGAACCGATTGAAGATATTTTTCTTCACAAAATTGATAACCACCTTGTGGTCATTAGTCCGAGTGGGAATTGCCTCAATCAATTTCAACACATAATCAATAGCAACTAGAATACTGGTGTCCAAATGAAGGAGGGAAAGGTCCCATGAAATCGGTGCCCCAAATGTCAAAAACTTTGACTGGAAGTATCGGGTTTAGGGACATCATGTCTCTCTTGGCCATGTTCCCAAGTGTCTAGCATCAGGCGCATGACCTTGAGAATTCTTAGGCATTCTTAAATAATAAGGGCCAATAGAATTCGGATTGCAAAATTTTTTCCACTATCTCTTTCCCGAAAAAGTGTCCACCACACGCAGATGCATGGCAGAACTCAAGTATACTATGGAACTCATTTTTCGGGATGCATTAATGAATAATATGGTTGCCGTCGAGATGGTATAGCTTGAGATCATCCCAAAAATAATATTTAGCCTCAGACATAAGTCTGTCCCGTTGATGTTTGGTTCAATCCTGGGGGATTTAACCAGCGGCCAAATAATTGATGATATCTGCAAACTAGGGTGTTCGGATATCCAAGATTGTAAGGATAGTCTTATTTGGAAAAGTGTCTGAGATAGGGATATCTGGATGAAGAGAATCAATTAGGATTCTCGAAAGGTGATTCACCACTACATTTTGTGCCCTGGCTTTGTCCCTGATTTCAAGGTCAAATTCTTGAAGTAACAGAATCCAGCGAATAAGCCGAGGCTTGGCATCCTTTTTGGCCAAGAGATGTTTCAAGGCTGAGTGGTCAGTGTAAATGATAATGTGAGAACCTAAAAGGTAAGCCCTGAATTTTTCTAAGGTGAAGACTAGGGCTAGCAACTCCTTTTTAGTAACAGTGTAGCTCCTCTGGGCCTCATCCAGAGTCTTGCTAGACTAGTAGATCACAGAGGGCTTCTTATCTACTTTTTGACCCAAGATAGCCTTGACGGGATAATCAGATGCGTCAGCCATGATCTCAAATGGGGCTGTCCAGACAGGTGGTTGCAACACCAGGGCATAAGCGACTGTCGTTTTCAATAATCAAATGCCTTACGACATGATTCATCAAACACGAATGGCATGTCTTTGGCCAGAAGGTTACTCAAGGGTCGAGCAACCTTCAAGAAGTCCTTGATAAATCTTCGATAAAAGCCCACATGCCTGAGTGATCAGATCTGTTTCACGGATGTGGGTGGAGGAAGTCTAGAGATAGCATCCACCTTAGCCTTATCAATTTCAATACCCCGATTAGAAACCACATGACCCAAGACAATGCCTTCTTGGGTTATGAAGTGGCTCTTCTCCCAGCTAAGGACTAACCGTGTCTTGATGCATCTTTGGAGGATCAATTCCAAGTTAGTTAGGCATGACTCAAAGGAATCTCCAAAAATAGAGAAATCATCCATGAACACCTTAAGATAGTCTCCCACCATGTCCGAAAGGATGGTCAGCATGCACCTTTGAAAAGTCACGGGTGCATTGCAAAGCCTGAATGGCATTCTACGGAATGCAAAGGTTCCGTAGGGACATGTGAAAGTTGTCTTTTCGTGGTCTTCAGGATGCATAGGGACTTGGTTTTATCTTGAATAACCATCCAGGAAGCAAAAGTACTTTTGCCCAGCTAACGTTTCTTGGATTTTTTCAATGAATGGAAAGGGGAAATGATCCTTTTTGGTGGCTATGTTCAGCTTCCTATAGTCAATACAAACTCTCCAGGAAAAAGCTGAACAGGTCGTAAAGGATTCCCCTTTCTCATTAGTCATAACGGTTATTCCCATCTTTTTGGGTACAATCTAAATGGGGCTGACCCACGGACTATTCGAGATCGGGTAAATAATGCCTGCATCGAGCCACTTTATTTTCTTTTTGACCACTTCTCGCATATTCAGGTTTAGTCCTCTTCGCATTTCGTGGGAAGGGTGGGATCCATCTTCCATGAAAATATAGTGACTACAGTAAGATGGCTCGATCCCCCTAAGGTTGCTGATGGTCCAACCAATTGCCTCTTTGTTGCTCTTAACGACCTTAATCGATCTCAATTCTTGGTCCTTAGTCAAATCAGCACTAATAATCATAGGGAGCGTATTCTTAGGTCCTAAGAACTCGTATTTTAAACTTTCCAAAAATGGTTTCAATTCCAGCTGAGGTGGGTTCGGTATAGAGGGTAAGGAGGATGCTGATGAAGATTCATCAAGACGGTCCAGTGGAAGAGGTTGGGAATGAACAAAATCAACAACCTCTTTTGGGTGTGGCGAGTCTACCACAGAGGGTTGTGGGTTGGGTTCGCTAAAGCTGGTGGAGTCCTTGAGTACACTAATTGTCATACAAGTCTCAACATTAAAATCATGATCCTCGAGCTCCTCAATGAATCCACAATCCTCAAATCCTTTTATCACCTTGAAAATATCAAGAGTGAACTTCCTATCCCCAAAGGTGATCTCCATACTATCGCTCTTACAATTTATGTTGGCCTTGGTGGTAGCTAGGAACGGATGCCCCAAAATGATGGTTGTGTTCCTCAACTCTTCAGGTACATCCATGTCAAGGACTAAGAAATTTACAGGAAAATAGAAGTCCTTGACCTTGACAATAACGTCCTCAATAATGCCTTTCAGTGTGGCGACCGAACAGTCCGCTAAATGTAGCGTTATTTAGGTTGGCCTAAGTTCACCCAACCCAAACCTTTCATAAAGAGAGGTCAGGATTAGGTTGATGGATGCACCTAGATCCAATAGTGCCATATCAAAAGTGTAATCTTCAATGACGCATGAAATCAAGGGGGCACCTGGATCTCTCTTCTTCTAAGGAAGGTGGTGCAGGATGGCAGAACTTGCCTGCTCAGAGAGAATCACCTTCCTCAAGGTGGGTTCTTTTAGGTACATAGATCTTTCAGGAATTTAGTGCTTAATAGAATTGTTGAGTGGGATATTGATCTCTACACTCTTGAATAAATTCAGGAGCTCCTCGTTGCTATCTAGGGTTTTCTTCTTCCTGGATTTCAATAAGGCTTCAGGGAACAGGATGTGAATGGTGTCCTCAATTTCAAGTCCCTGGGCCTTGTTGTCTTCTTTAATCTCCTCCTTCTCTCCCTCAGGCTCCCCAAGGTCTAGGTTTCTAGAAGGTAATTCAGGGTCCTAGGTCTACTTCCCTCTCTTCAAGGTGACGGAGTTTGCAGAGGCATACGGGTTCAAGTCTTGAGGTGGGTTAGGAAAGATTGGAGGGCCTTGATTGGTCAAATATCCAAAAGTAGAAGAGGGACCTTGCTTAGCCACCTAAGCATATGCATGTGGGTCTCTTTGATTTCCATACCCTTGGGCTCTATTGCCCTGATTTTGCACATTTGTGTGGGTTGGGTACGGGTTGGGATGGTAGAGATCTGGGCTGTCGGGTGTTAGCGATAAACTTGGATTGCAAGTTGTCCAATGATTTCTTCATTTGCTGCATAGGTTGAAGCATGGACCCTTGCATTCCTACCATCTGCTGGTTTAAATCAGCCTGCCCTGTAGATTGTTGGGCATTCCAAGGTGGCTGAGTAACCGGTCTCAGGGACAATTGGGTGTATACTTGACCCTGACCCATAGGTCTTTGAGATGCATAGTTGCTGGGTCGTGTTTGGGTTTGTTGCCCCTGACTTTTCCAGGAGAAGTTAGGGTGGTTCCTCCAACCCGGGTTATAAGTGTTGGAATATGGGTTGGACCTAGTATTCTCCTGTATCGCATATACATCCTCATAAGGCAAGGATGGATAAAAAGAAGGATAAGAAAAATTGGGATCAAAGGCCCCAGTTTGGAACCCATAAGGTTTCGAGAAATCTTGGCTCATAGGTTGAGCCGATTCTAGTTAGTTCACAAACTCCCGCCCCATGGAAGCTCGTGGAGAATGGAATCCCGCATTTTGGGATTGAGTGGGTGTGGAAGTGTTTCTTGAGCTTTCATCCATCCACTCTCCCATTCTTTTCGCAACCAAGTCCACCTTATCTAGTTTGCTGCAAATCAATTCCATGTCAAATGAATGAGAATTCTGGATCTCATTAGCATTTGACCTAGGTTGTTGGGACCAGTTGAAGGTATCCATGGAGGCATGATTTATTGAGTTCTCGCTTATTTCCTCAAACAGGTTGTATGTGCTATCTGCATCCCTATTGAGGAAATTACATCCGCAAGAGGTGTTCACATGATTATGGAGTTGTTTGACCAACCCATGATAGAATATTTGCACGAGTTGCTATTTTGGCACCTCGTGATGTGGAAACTTCCTCAAAAGATCCTGGAATCGCTCCCAGGCACCATGAATCGGTTCCCCCGCCGCTATGCGAAAGTGGTAATCACCCGTCGCAAGGCATTGGTTCATCCAATTGGGAAGAATTTCTTCATGAAAGCCAACTTAAGAGAAACCCATATTGCTATCGGCCTTCCAATGGTCCGATACCAATGTGCGGCCTTATCCCTAAGAGAGTGGGGAAAGATCCTCATGATCATCTACTCTTCGTTCACATTCCTAGTTTTGGTGGTCTAAACCAAAGTGGTCAGATCCTCCAAGTGCTAGAATGGGTCTTCCAAGCCAAGCCCATGGAAACGCTTAATCAAACTTAAGACTTAGCGCTTGATTTCTATGTGTCCGACGGGAATCATGACGTTGGGACAATCCCCATAGTTTGAAGGATCATAGAAATCCTTCAAGGGCTGAGCGCCCTGACCATTCATTCATTGGAACCATTGCTGCATTTGTTGCAATTCTTCCAACTGCCTCTGAATTAGCTCCTACTAGTTTGGGGGTGGGGGAGGTGGTTGTTGATGATGGAATGGTTTTTGCATGTTTTGAATTCATCAAAATTCATAGTATAGTTGCGCTAAACCCTCGATCAAAATTTTTTTATTTATTTAAAGAAACTTGATTGATTTTATTCTTTTGAGAACTTGAGTCCTGGTTGTTCATCTCTGGGAGGTGTAAAAGCAAGCTGAGATTTGGATCGACTTTTCTAACATAAATCTAATCTAACCTAATATTTTTGTTCGTTTTGTATTTTACGATTTTTTTGTGCTTTTGATTTTTATTTTGAAAAGCGAAATGAAACCTAGATCTAAATATGGTAGCGAAACCTAAATGACTACGTGTGTCTAAGTGAGCCATGGTGGTCGTGCATGGTGTGAAAAAACCTATGTAGCATGAAGACAAGCAATCACATAAATGATAATCATGCAATATTATTTATGCTTAAAAAAATTTCAAATACATCTATACTAGAAAGCATATAAATGGAGAAAAACCCTCATGCCGAAAAGTGCAACTAGGGCCATCAGCTATGTGTGAGGCTGTAGGTTAGACCTTGGGTATACAAAACCGTCTACACACCTACCAACAAGAGAGGACGGCCAAGCAAGGCATGGGAAACCTTGTGGCCGACCAGGATAAATAGGAAAGAGAGGGGGGCGTCCACTCTATGGAGAAGAGAGGACACGCCCAAGCGAAGAGAGGAGAAGAGGGTGTTGCACCGTTTGTGATCTCCTTCTTCTAGCTGCCCATATGAAGATGCTTGGAGGAGATCTTCTTCTTCAATCATCCATGAAGGAGACCTTGGAAGAGGAGGATGGCCTTGAGAGGGTGGTCGCAAGTGTGGAGTGGAGGAGAATTATTGTGCGACTCCTCTCTCATTGGCTTTTATGGGAATGGCTCTCCATTTCAAATGGGTCACCACTTTTGGTGGCTCCCAAAATAGTAAGTGCCACCAATGTTGGATCTAGGTTGACGCAAAGGTATTAGGGTTTCCCAGAATGGGTTTGCGTAGGTTTGGTAGGGATAGAATAGGAAGGTAGGATTTAGGAAGGTGTGAGTGTGTGTGTGTAATTTTCATAGAGGAAGGTGTGTGATTTGGTAATTCTATGTTGGGTCAACCTACATTAAGTGGGTGTGGATCTAATTATGTCTAAGTGAGTCTAATTGGAGAGGAGTGAACCTAATTGGGTCTAGGTCAAGTCTAATTAGGTTCTACTAAGCCTAATTAAACTTGTATGGGTGCGTAGGAGTCAATTAGATCCTAGGTGGATCTAATTGGGTTTAGGCGCACCCAATCAACTGTAGAGGCACCCAATTAGGTATGGGATTGTTCAATTGGGTTAAGGATAGGATAAGTAGGGCTATGGATAGTGGAATAAGCTTAGGAGGTCTCTAATTAGGTTTCGTAAGGTGTTTGGTAGGGTTTCTAGGTCAAAATAGGCAAGAGTAGGCTTCTAGCACAAAAATCAGGAACTAGAGAATAGTATCAGAGGTCTAGGGAACATGTCAGACGTCTTATAGGCCAAAATTGGACATCTAGAAGTTAGGTTAGATGTCTAATTCTGTATCAATATGAGTTTTGGCTTCCTGGATTGAATTTATATAGAAATTAGATGTCCAGCCTAATGTTTAGATGTTCTAAAAGGTGCAGGAGAGTGGGTTTTAGGTTCTCTAAGGTGGGTTCTGGTTTCTAAGTGTTTGGGAGAGGGATAATGTGGATAAGAACATGGATAGTGCAATCCATGTTTGGGTTCTAAGGCTAAGGTGTCCTAATGGAAGTGGTTTTGGGTTTGGGAAGGCTATCTTAGGGTTTCTAAGTGTAGGGATAAGGTTATCCTCCTCACTCCTCTTGTCTAGATTAGTCTTCTTCTCTTTTTATTGCTTTATTCCATAATCTCCCACATCCTAGGTCACTTCATTACCTGCAAATAACAACAAAAACCATTAAATAGTAGGATATATTATCTTATTCTATAATAAATGATGCAATGCATGATATGCATGATATGAGTGCAATATCCACAAATTAAGCTAGGTTCTTACATTATTTAGGCTGATTAGGACCTATGATTTCTGTGCCATCAATTGATCAGCCATGGGATCTACTTGGCTATAGCTCAACTTCTGCCTCAAGGAATGGTCTAAAGGTCCTTCCATATGAGGGTTCAATGACCTCCTTCCAAGCATACACTGGAAGGAAGTCGGAAGGATGGGGAAAAGAAGGAACCCTATAGCAAAAAATGCATGCCTGTCCTTAGGTTGGATAGCCTAAAGATCTATAGACTCTCAGAATCCATCTTAAGATTATAAATGATTTACTCTACTTTTATCTGGTCAATCCAACCAGTTAGAAGGAGGAGCTGGGGAGAAGGTTTTTCCTTTGGTTTGCGCCTCTGGTTCCTTTGATACCCCCCAACCGCAATCGTTTGGTGCTAGTCCCCTAGCTAGACATTAGATTGACTAGTATAAGCAGGTTAAGCGAGAACAATCTCAATCTAGGCCTCTAAGAGCAAATAAATCCTTAAGGCTAACATCTAATCAATTTTAGTTAGGCTTGGGATATTAGTGCTTCTAAAATGTGGTGGGCCCTTAATGGGTTGTACCCTTAATGATTCATTTGAGAATGTGTGTACGTACACAACCAAAAAGTTTTCAAGCAAGATTATTGAGGATGAAATGAGTTTTAGGGTTTAGATCTTGCTTAGTAGCTTTTAGGATTCAAGTATTAGGTATATTCAACCAAATGTTTGAGAGGTAAACCAAGTTTGAAACCATGTGTTGAAGTATTTTCCTTTATAGATCAAGAAAATATGGAGTGCCTGGCTTGACCTAACTATTGAATCCTACGAGGTAGCTACAGGATGAATTTCTTTTAGATTAGGTGGTGTGGCCCAAACAATTCAATCAATTAGCCCAGATGCACCACCAATTAAGGCACACAAAAGGTGATTAACCTAGTCTGATTTCTACTCCGTTATGTGTTGATTTGTATGTGTACTGGTTCCACAGGTTGGAATCCCGATTGAGTAGATAAAATCACAAAAGGTTATGTGCCTCAAATGTGGGTGTATGTAGTGTGTATGTTGATTTGTCCCACAATTAGAAGATATATATTTTTTTTATATATGCAGGGGTGAGATGAGTGTAGGTGGAAAACAAGACAAACAGATTCTATCCTAGGGCTTATGCAAACACCTAAGTAGATTAGGTTTTTGTTATTGATGTGGCGAAAGTGAAACTAGTGGGCAGGTGATGTAAACACATTTATTGAGGGTAAAATGCCTATTCATGCATGTTTCTAGGCTTAGATTTACATTTCATGTTATAAATATTGCATAGCATGCATCATTTTGCATTTAGAGCAGTTGTATATAATTTAGGTTAATTGTGCCCTTTTTGTGGTCAGGAGAGAAGGATATTTATTTTAGAGCCTCGGATTGACAATCTGATCATACGAATCTGATCAAGACGATGATCGGAGTCCAATGCCTTCGAAATCGCCTCGATCGAAGTCCCATAGCATCATATGCAGTCCAAGGAAGATCAACGGCCAAGGGACTAGGTGACAAAAATCGGAGCTTCAAATGACAAATTCAAGTGCACAGATGGATTCGGGTCGACGATATTAGCCTAACGGCGTGAAAATTGACTTAATCCGACCTCTGTAGTAGCCCCTACAACGGAAAGAAGATGGACAACCCAGATTGTGCCATGTAGCGCAACCCAGGCCGCCCAATGCATGCACGCGCCATCGCACACATGTAGCAGTGCAAGTGCACGTGCGCGCGGAGGTGCACATGCGCACAGTGCAACGCCAGAGAGTGAGCGCACGCACGCGTGGCAAGGGCGGGGACAGTGCGCGCCAGCGATGCATGAGTTGGCCTACAGCGATGCATGAGTTGACCTACAGTGACGCTTACAGCTGTCGCTAATTCTTCGCGTGCCAGTAAATCTAGCTGTAGGCATGAGTGGGCATGAGCTGCCTACAGCGATGCTTTTAGCGAAGGCCTAGATGTCACTAATGGTCACATACCTATTTTTGCCTCTTCTCAACTATAAAAGGACCTACACCCCCTCCCTTCCAAGCCTTCTCTACCTACTGTACTCCCATCTACACCCAAGCTCTATCAAGCCTACCAACGCTCCATTAGAGCTTGTTCTCAAGCTCCTGAGGCTCCTATTAGTGTAGCAAACCTTTGCCTCACCAAATATTCGTCTATCTTCCCATCCCCATTCATAGGTTGCATTGGAGCTATCTTCCCACCTCCATTCTGGTAGCAGATCACCTCTGTCTTCTCACCTCCATTCCGGAGCCACGCTGAGGCTTTCCTCTACCCGATGTCCTCTTGCATCTCATCTCCATCGTCCCACTCCTCACCACCTTCATCCGAGCTTCCGCCAGGTGTCGTCGTCTCGCCAAATAACCGATTCGGAAAATTTCCTCTCACCCCCCTCTTTTTATGCTTTCATAGTAGATTGTAATAGACATTGAAGTGATATCTATACCATTTTCGTTCCATCTCTATCTTGTGATTCGTTTGCTTTTTTTCTTCTTAGAAAAATACAAAAAAAATAACAAAACCCTAAAATACCAAAAAGAAACAAATCGAAGCACAGTTTTCAGTTAAGCTAAACGTCACCTCCCTGTGTTCGACCCAGGAGTCCCTTGGAGTTTCGGTATAAATTATATCTGATCAACGAGTTTTGCAACTACAACGAAGGGTTACTTGTAACCCCGATTTCTAACACGCAAAACACGTGCGACCATTTTGGTGCCGTTGCCAGGGAGGCAACGAAATTTACTTTATTGTTCTCTATGCTTGTTTGCATTTACATAACACAAACCCTGCTTATCTCTGATCTATTGTCTTGCAAGTACCCTAGCATGGAGATCCAAGTGCGGTAGACCGGAGTAAAGTGAGGGTAGAGTATTTTGTAAGTGTCCCCTACACCACCCCCACCTTAGTTTTCATTCCATAACCTAATAACTCAAACCCAAATCAACTTAGGTGCTTTGCAAAAACCCTAGGATAGATTTTGGTTGTCTGATTGTCACTCCACTCACCTCACCCAATCGGATATAGAAAAAAATTAAAAAAAAAAATTCTTCTCTTGCAGGATTTAATTGAAAGCTACACACTTAACACCCACAACTTCTTATCATAAGGCGCACAATCACTTTGATTCTACCACTTAACCAGGATCTGACCTGTGGACCCGGTACACTTCAACTCAATACACATTAATGAGTAGAAATTTGAATTGGTTAAACATTCTTGTGTGCCTTAACTAAGTGGTGCAATAGGCCAATTGATTGAGCTGTTTAGACCGCAGCACTCAATCTAAAACTGATCCATCAAGAAGCTTGCCACTTAGGGTTGATTCTTAGGGCTGAACCAGGCACTCCACATTATTTGTGATTTTTAAAGGAACATATCATCACCCGTGCTTTCAAAACTTGGAGTGTTCTATTAAACCTTGATTGAACTAACCTAAGAATTAAACCCTAAAAGCTACTAAACAAGATTAAATCCCAAAAGACACATCATCAAATAACCTTGTTTTAGAACTCTGGTTGTGCACGCACACACATTTTAACTGATCATTACGGGCACAACCCATCTAAAGGGCCCATCACATTCCAAGAGCACGATCATCCCAAGCCTAACTAAAACTGAGTAGACATTGGCCTTAAGGATTGATTTGCTCTTCAGGGCTTAGACTGAGATTTTTTCGATTAATCTACTTTTGCTAGTCCATCTGATGTTTAGCTAGGGGAGTAGCGTCAAACGACCGTGGCTGGGGGGTATACTAGGAACCAGAGGTGCAACCCAAAGGAAGAACCTTCTCCCCAGTCCCTCCTTCTAACTGGTTGGATTGATCGAATAAAAGTAGACCAAATCGTTTAGAATCTCAAGACGGGTCTTGGGAGTCTGTATGTCTTTAGGCTAACCCAACTAAAAATAGGGTTGATTGCTTGTACAACAGGGCTTCTTTCTCTTCTGATTTCCCTCCTTACTTCACCATGTACCCTTCCACAACTTTTACACATTTCCAATCCTATCCTCCTACCACCACTTATCCCCAAGATGATTATTATTCTGACTTGACTTGTAATTACCCATCCACTAGCCGGGATGACTTTGATTGGGGATACGAATCCAAACCTCAATGTCCAGGGCTTAACCCGGACAACAAGACTATGATTACTTTCCTTCCTAAACCTACAATGATTATGGATCTCTATCCTTTGATGACAAAACCAACCCGATCTACAATCAGGAAGGATATGCTGATTATAACACCTACCCTCCCTAGTATTCCATTGAAAATAGGTCATCACCATTCTTTGAATAACCCGAGACAACCTACTATCAGGGAGGAACCCAAGAACTTCGACATCTTAACTCCCCTAGATTTAACCCAAAGCCACCCAAACCTGAACCGAACTAGTCGGTTCAGGTGAACCAGGTCCAGGATAGGGTGTTGCCTAATTTGCTGAACACTATAGAATCATTAGAAGCACATCCAACACCATGCACTGAAGCATTGGAGGCTATGATCAAAATGATTGATGAACTTAATAGTTCTCTATTGGATTTTCTCCAAAGTGTTAGGGATATGGACTTGGGTGGGTTTCTTCTTGGGAAATTGTCTAGGTTGAGGATGAAATTTATGGTTGTCCTAGTCAAATCTTGAGATGATTCTCAAGATGAACCCCCTTCAGGAGAGCCAATGTCTGAACAAGCTCAGGCGCTTGTCAAGGGGGATACATTTTCTGTGACTGGGGATGAGCAGGTTGGGCTAAAGCAACCATTTGAGGATGAACCGATTGATTCACCCGAGATCCCCAAGTCAGGAAACGAAGAAAATTATCTCCTTGGATCATGAAATGATTTATGGTTTTGAGACATATATAAATGAGGATCATCAATTCTTTGACTCTGAGGGTGAAGAATCTTTAGGTGAAGTCTCACTTGAACATAATGAAAAAGATTTTAGTGAGAGAAACGGGAATGAGGAATCCGATGAACCATTTAATAGCCTATTCATTGAAGATTTAGATTCGGTTGGGGTTAACTTGGAGGGTTCGAATCTTGATGATTCAATCAATGACCTCAGTCCTCATCTGCACCCCGAAGAGCTGACTTCTGAGATCATTATGCCCAAGTCAATCCTGATTCAACTGCAATTGTTGAACATAGGCACTTTAGATGGGGTATACAATGATTTGGAGGTCTTGGAGCTTGAGCACTTGATTTTAGAGGATAAGAATTTGGTAATAAAAATCCTAGAGGCTAATTCTGAGGGAACTACGATTTTGGATATAAGGGTACCTATTGACCTGAAACAACCAATCTTCTTTACAGACCCTTATGATATCTTTCACGTGCAACCCAAGCCTGGAATAACTGATTATTTTTCTGAGTGGAATGTTAAGTGGACATCTGAAACTAGTGAACCAGATCTAGCTATTGTATGCCATTTTGGTCTTGGGTTGCACACCCCAAAGCTGCAGGCCCAGCCCCACAAGATTAACAACCTTCGATTCTGGGTGACTTTCTTCCAGAACTTGAGAACCACTCGACTGTGGGGCATGGGTCTACACCATAATCTGGTCCACGTCTACGGACATCTTCTATTGGCGGATTTTAGGATCAATATTTTTATTTTGATTCTGACCCGTACTTGTGAATTCTCAATTCCTTCCTTGTATGTATTTTATGCCTAGTTGAAGGCATTAAATTTAGCACGTGTTTATATTTCACGTTCTCTGCAAAGCTGACTGAATTTTCATGACATTTAGGTGATATTCTGTTTACTCCACCCTTTTCATGTCTTTATTTTTACAATGAGGACATTGCATCATTTAGGTATGGGGGGTGGATACTTAATCCTGAAATCATTTTATTAACTCCATAGAATTTCTTTTAGTTTCTTTAAGAAAAATACAAAAAAGAAAAAAAATTCAAAATTCAAAAAGGTAAAATAAAAAGAAGAATTAAAAGAAGAAAACTTTGGCATTTGGAAGTTATTAACTTTGGGAAATGATACGAGAGGAACTAAACACCTGGACTCCTCAGGTCTTCGGGCTTAATTAGCTGGGTGTCCACTCTAATGTGGACTTAGTCTTGAGTCCTCACCAATTCAAAATCATTTTTAATTTGGCTAATAAATTGGGATGATAAGTATGCGACTTATCAACCCACCCTCTGATTTGGGGGAACTTTAACCCTAAGCATCTACACACATTTTTTTGCATTGACTCACTTTTCGGCAGTTTCTTTGGAAATTGGGTAGCTAATGAACAATTTAGGGTGGTATGGCTGGTAAGTTATTAGTGGTAACAGCTCATCGGCCGGTTGTCTAGAGCCTGGTCACAAGAGCATTTTCATTGTATTGCCTTTAGGTAAATCTTAGATCAAGAAGGCCACCTACTTAAAAAAGAAAGAAAGAAAGAAAGAAAGAAAATAAAAGAAAATATTGAGAAAAAATAGAAAAAGGAGAAAATAAAAAAATAAATAAAACCACACTTCTCTGCATGAGTATGGCTGGCAAGTTGTCGGTGGTAACAACTCATCGGCCGATTGTCTAGAACCCAGCTCACAAAAAAAATGCACAATAATTCCCAAAACACTTAGGGAAGAACTGGGAGAGTAGAATAAATCGGGGAGATATATATTGGGTTTACCCTTGTGTTGACCCTATAAATAAAAGAAGTAGGAAGAAAGCTACCATTCAAAACGATAAACCTTTAGGCAAGGTCACCTAGGGTCATAGAAACCCGAAGTCCGTTTTAACAGCCGTCTAGTGAGTCTTTCACTATTTTCACAGGATGATTAGCACTTAGAATCCTTTTCGAGTCTTACGTGGGTCGGGTAGCCGTAAAAAGTTATCTCGGAACTATCAAACTCCAAAGGTACAAAATGCTAGCTACAACGTTCAGCCAACAGCGACTCACAGCTACGGTTGCACCCGACCGATAGCTAGGGTTGCACTCGCTGTGAGCTAGGGTTGCACCCATCGCTAGCTTACCTTGCGGGATAGCGCGAGCTAGCGACGCATGAGCTGGCCTATAGCGACTCTAACAGCCGTCGCTAATTCTTCGCACGCCAGCAAAGCCAGCTGTGGTCGTCAGCGGGCATGAGTGGCCATGAGATGCCTATAGCAATGCATCTAGCGACGGCTTGGATGTCACTATTGGTCTCATACCTATTTTTGCCTCTTCTCCACCATAAAAGGACCTACACCCCCTCCCTTCCAAGCCATCTCTACCTACTCTACTCCCACCTACTCCCAAGCTCTAGCAAGCCTACCAACGCTCCATTAGAGCTTGTTCTCAAGCTCCCAAGGCTCCTATTAGTGTAGCAAACCTCTACCTCACTAAATATTTGTCCATCTTCCCATCCCCATTCATAGGTCGCCTTGGAGCTATCCTCCCACCTCCATTCCAGTAGCAGATCACCTTCGTCTTCTCACCTCCATTCTGAAGCCACGTCGAAGCTTTCCTCTACCCGACGTCCTCCTACATCTCACCTCCATCGTCCCGCTCCTCACCTCATTCGTTTGAGCTTCCGCTAGGCTTCGTCGTCTCGCCGAACAGTCGATTTGGGAGATTTCCTCTCACCCCCATCTCTTTTATTCTTTCATAGTAGATTGTAATAGACATTGAAGTGATATCTATACCATTTTCATTACATCTCTATCTTGTGTTTCATTTGCTTGTTTTCTTACAAAAATACAAAAAAAAATAAAACCCTAAAATACCAAAAAGAAACAAATCGAAGCGTGGTTTTCAGTTAAAGTAAACGTCGCCTCCCTATGTTCGACCTAGGACTCCCTTGGAGTTTCGGTGTAAATTTTATCTGATCGACATGTTTTGCAACTACGATAATGGGTTATTTGTAACCCCGCTTTCTAACACGTGAAACACGTGCGACCGGGGGGGATGTGGGGGCACTTACAAACCACTCTACCCGCACTTTACGCCGATCTACCATACTTGGATCTCCTTGCTAGGGTACCTACAAGACAATAAATCAAAGGCAAGCAGGGTTAGTAATAAGTAAATGCAAAGAAACACGGAAAACAAGAAAGAAAATTCCATTGCATCCCCAACAATGGCACCAAAATGATCAACATGTTTCGGCGAACAAAAAGTTGGAGTTAGGAGAAACCCGTCGCTGTAGTCACAAAACATGTTATCAAATACATTTTTTATCGAAACTCCAATGGAGTCTCGGGTCAAACACAGGGTGGCGACATTTGTTTTCATTGAAATCTATGCTTTGTGTTGTTTCTTTTTGGTATTTTCTGGTTTTGTTTGCTTTTTTTGTGTTTTTGTAATAAAGAGACAAGCAAGAAACTTCAAAAGTGGAAAGAACAAATTTGATATATCATAATGTGATGCAAATGTTTATTACAATATGCTAAGAAAATATAAAAGAGATAGGGGTGACAAGAAATCTCCCGAATTGGCTGTTCAGCAAGACGACGGTGCTTGGTGGCAGCTTGGATGGAGGAGGTGAGAGGTTGGACGATGAGGATGAGATGCTGGAGGACACCAGGTAGAGGAATGCTTCACCAAAGCACGGAATAGGGAAAGGAGGTGGAGGTGATCTTCTACTGGAATGGAGGTGGCAGGATGGCTCCAAGGCTTCCTATGAAGGTGGTGAGAGGGATGAGGAATATTTGTTGGGGTAAGGGCTTGCTACACTAGTAGGGGACCTTTGGATCTTGGGAATGAGCTCTTGGGAGCTTTGATGGGCTTCTAGAGCTCTAGACTAGGTGGGAGTAGCAAAGGTAGAGATGGCTTGGAAGGGAGAGGGTCATGGGGTTTATATAGTGGTGGAAGGGATGCGTTTTGCATTCACGGGTCTTCAACGACATTTAAAACGTCGCTGAAGATCTGCTGGAGGTGTTGCTAGAGCCTTCATTCGCATTTGCTGGCGTGAGGTGGAGCCATTGCAGTCGGCACAGTGCGGGGAGAGCGTTAGCTGTTGGATCACGAGTGGATGGCTAGGATCGCATAGAGATCGTGCGTGCTTTGTTGGAGTTTGAATCGCACGCTTGTTGGCACTTCGAATTGTGAGCGCTCGTCACAATTGGAGGGCAGAGGTTGCGTGAAGATCGCACCCTTGGATCATTGATGGATGACCGAGGATCGCACCTTCGAAATTTCTCAATCGTGCGCATCGCACCTCTCCATGATCAGGCTTCGGAGAGCACACGTGGATGACTTAAATGAGCACCTTGGATGAGCTGCATCTGACCTGGCATGCATATGTACGTTATCAAGGGCGTCTGATCATGTGTGTGCCACACTGATCGCCCGATCAAGATCGAGCAATCCAATTCCTTCTGGCACTGAGGCAGTTGTGGCACATTGAAGCTTGAACTCGCATCCTTGAACTTGCATCCTTACTTTGTAGAGCAGGTGTGCTACCACTCGGCCATAGGCACTGGTTGGTCGCATGGAGGTGTTGGTGTAGCTGTGGCCTCGACCGTTGGATGAAGATCCAACGGTCGTGGATCTTCCTTGTAGAGCTTTGAAGGAGGTCAGGTGAGGTTGGGTGCTTTCCAGCTATTAGATTAATATCCAACGGCTGGGATCTTTTCTTGCGGTGAGGCTGGGGAGGCTGTAGCCAATGTAGGGCAGCCTGGATGGCACCATGTGGCGCCATCTAGGCTATCCATCTTCTTCTTCTTATAGAGGGTGCTACAGTGCTCTGATCGATGTGATTTTTGCACTGACGGACTGCGATCGTCGCTCCAGATCCATCCGTATGGTCGAATTCTTCATCCGAAGCCCGTAAAGATGTCACTCTACCTCCTGGCCATATAAAATGTCAGAATTAATATACAAAATACACAAACTATCCTAAATGCAATGCAATGAATGTTGTGCAATATTTATACTATGACATGCAATGCTAGGCCTAGGAACTATCATAAATAAGCATTTTGTCATGAATTCATGCGTGTTTATCATTGTGGAAGATGGAGAGTGAGGATTGGCAATGTAGTGGTCGGTTGCGGTCACGGTTGTGAGCATGGCGGGGAGGAAGGTGGAGCATGGTGGAAGGTGGATGGTCCTCATGGTGTTGTGCTCACCTCCATATGAAGGCCAAGCATACGTGGAGGAGGTGTACACACTCAATGCTCGAACGTTGTCAAGAGGTGTTGCAGTCATCTATAATGAAGAAAAAAAAAGAGGTAATGCGTGCTATAATGGAGAGAGAGAAAAGAATAAATAAATAAATAAATAAGAGAAAAAATATAACTAATTATGTGAAAATATCAAGTTTCTAATTAAAGTTCTAAACTTTAGTTAGTTACTAATGCAAGCTATATAAAACATATAGATCTCAAAATATTCTAGGCTTAATTATTTAATTAGTCCACCAAAGTGGACCTATTAGCATCGATGATGATGGGCTCTTTCAGGGAATAGGAATAGAAGGAGAACGAAGAAGAAGAAGAAGAAAGACGAAAAGGAAGGGTCATCAGAGAGGGGGTGGTGTTGGGTTGCTGATGATTGTGGAGGTGATGGAGTTCTGTGGGATGGTGATGGTTGTTGTGATGGGTTATATGTGAAGGGAAAAATAGATGAGGAAGAAGACAAAGGAGAAGATGAAGGAGATGGGTCAGTGACAAGGGTAAGAAGGTCACAGTGAAGGTGGTGTCGAGCGACTGTCAGCATGCTTGCTACCACCAAGGTGGTAAAGGGGGTAAGTTGCAGTTGTGAAGGAGAGGATGAAGGGCTCGCGATCGTGGGTGATGTAGTAGCAATGAGTGAGATTGAGCAGTAGGTGACAATGAAGAGAGCAACGTGGTGTGGGGTAGGCTGTGGTGGTGGTAGAGCGCGGTGGTGATGGGTCATGGTGGTGAGAATGGTCCCCCTTGCATTGTTGCACTCACATGGCATATGGAGGCCAAGCATACGCAGAGGAGGTGCGTGCACTCAATGTGCGAGGATGATGCACAAACATTAGTCCTGTTGTCGTGCATTGCTGTGATCCTATAACGAAGAGAGAGAAAAAGGTAGTCAATGCATGCTGTAATGGTAAGAGAGAAAGAAAAATTAAGAATAAAATTAACATAAGAAAAACCAAAAACATATAAGTAATTGTGTAAATATATTAAGCACCTAATTAAAATTCTAAACTTTAATTGGTTAGTAATGCAAGCTATATATAACATATAGATCCCAAAACATTCTAGGTTTAATTACTTAATTAGTCCACCAAAGTGTACCAATCACTTACTAGTCTCCTGGTTTTGGTTAACTCTAAGTACCTAGTCTCTCTATTCAACTTAGTTGGAGACATGAAAAACATGCTACTTACAGGGATAAAAGCTTTATTTTTGCCATTTTTCACATTTTCTTTTCAAAAATAAAATGAAATTGTAGGAACTTTTAGGCATTGATAGAAATTAGTTCGTCAAATGCACTACCCCCCCATGCCTAAGTTCTTGCACGTCCTCATGCATGAAAATAAACATAAAGGAAAACAAGGGTAGAGATCACCTAGAATGGTATTCAAATTTCGCATTCAACAGAATCAAGACCTATATATCAAAAATAAGAAGATAGATACTATTTAAAAGAGAAAATAGAAGCTATGTGTATATATATATACTTGTTGAGTTTAACACTTCTAGTTGGGTGAAAACTCAATCAAAGATCCTCAATCAGATTTATCGATTCGTCAGCAGGAGGATGTTCCTAGGCCAAGAATGGCTTGAGGGGTTGGCCATTCATGGTAGACATATGCCCAATTTTAGGGTCTTGAATCTGGATAGCTCCATTCGAATACGAGCAAATCACAATAAATGGGCCAGTCCATTTCGATTTAAGCTTCTCTGTGAAGAATTTAAGTTTTGAATCGAATAATAAGACTTGTTGGTTAGGAAAGAAGGATTTTCTCTAGATGTGCTGGTCGTGAAAGGCCTTTGTTTTATCCTTGTAAATTTTTGCATTCTCAGCCTCCTATTGAATTTTTTCGAGTTCACTAAGCTGGAGTTTCCTTTCATAACCTCCTTCATCGAGGTTAAAATTACACTTCTATACCACACAAAATGCACAGTGCTCCAGCTCAATTGGAAGGTGACTGCCTTTTCCATACACCATGCGATATGCTGACATTCCTAGTGGAGCCTTGTATGTGGTCCGATATGCCTAGAGTGCATTGATCGGTCGATTGGACCAATCCCTTCAATTGGGTTTAACCGTCTTTTGTAAAATGAGCTTGATTTGACTATTAGACACCTTAGATTGCCCATTCGTTTGTAGATGATCTGGGGTCACAATATAGTGGTTTACCCTATATTTCTTCAATATAGATCTAAACTGGGCATCTATAAACTGACTCTCCCCCACTAATTAGTGCCCAAGGAGCATTGAATCTCACAAAAATGTATTCCCTAATGAAAGAAATAACCGTTTTATGATCATCACATCTCATCAGGATGGCTTCAACCAACTTTGAGACATAATCAACTATGAGAAGTATGTAGTTGAAGCCATGCAACCTTGGGAAAGGGCCCATAAAGTCAATGCCCCAAATGCCGAGCACTTCGACAACCAAGATAGTTTGGAGAGGCATCATGTCTCTCCTGGTCATGGAACTGGTCGACTAGCATTGCTTACAATTTTTGGTGAAGTCATGTGCATCTCGAAAAATGGATGACCAGAACAACCTTGATTACAAAATCTTTGCAGTGGTCTTCCTGCCCGAAAACTATCCACTACGAGCCTCATGGTGGCAAAAAGAAAGCAAACTAAAGATCTCAGAGTCTGGGATGCACCTTCTGATCACTTAATTAGAACCCAGTCAGAATAGTAGGGATCATCCCAAAAATAATATTTGGCTTCAGACAGGAATTCTAGCTTCTAGTCTTTGGATAATCCCGAAGGCATCTTGCCACCGGCAAGATAGTTTGTAATCTTCGTGTACTAGGGAAACTCTCATGAATCTATAGCCAACAATGATTCATTAAAAAATCATTTTTAGATAGGGGGAGAATGAGGAATGTGGGTTGGGTCAAGACAGGATAGGTGATCAGCCACTGATAATAATTTAATTTATTACCCTAATTGTCTTAATCTAAGGTAGG
Organism: Thalassia testudinum; assembly: GCA_037157565.1. NCBI lineage: Eukaryota > Viridiplantae > Streptophyta > Magnoliopsida > Alismatales > Hydrocharitaceae > Thalassia > Thalassia testudinum. Next base: position 29,630,550 of record JAZHRO010000071.1, on the reverse strand, counting down.
CTCCTTAGCAAAATCATGCCTTTAGAATGTGAATATTGCATTTAGAGCATGCATGCATATCATATACATTGTGTTTACTTTAGGCATAATTATCTAATTCTAGTCTTTTGTTAAAGGACGTAGAATGACTTGGAGCCATGTAGAATAAAAGTGGGATAGAAGATAAAGCTACAAATTTAGGAGTTGGTTGAAGACCAAGATTTGATTAAGGAAGAAATGAAGATTGAAGTAAATAAGAAGAGAGAGGGGGACTAGGATAACCTAACCCTACCCTTAGAACCTTAGGATACCCTTATCCCAACTCCTACTCCAAGGTCAGCTCAAACTAAATAAGGAAGCTCAAAAGCCAAAATCATGGATAACACTATCCAAGATCATGAACCTTCATCCACAGTGTTGTCCTACAATCCACGAACCTGTCCAACCTACCCTAGATCCAATCCTTAACCCAAGAACCTATTTAGGTCCATAAGCTCACTTAATTGACTTAATATAAGTCAAATGGGTTCATGGAACCTATTTGGACCCAACCCACTAGACTTAAGGTCAACCTAGCCCAATTAGGAACCTATTCTCACAACCTATGTCTATCCCTAACCCTACCTACATATGACCCATGAAAATCCTAGCCTAGTCCTTTTAAGTTGGTGCCAACTTATGAAGATTTTATCCTTTAGTGGTTGGCTAAATGATAAGATCTTGTGGTTGGCTAAAAGATAAGATCTTATCTCTTGGTAAGAGTTTATCCCTTGGTAACCACCCACCTAGGTTGCCTATTTTTAGAAAACCCTCATCCTATCCTAGACCTACAACTTCGATCCTAAGGTCCCCATTCAACCAATCCTAGGCATCACTTAGGATGAAATCTAAGCGATCCAAATTGGTGATCCTAGGCACTCTAGAGCAACCAATAGGAAGACACCTAGATTCCTATAAAAGGACCTAGCCTCCAACCCTTAGAACCCAATTAGCCTTAGCATAGAATTAGCCTCAGGCCACCAACTAGAACTAGTTCTCCTTCTCTTGGTGTTCGTGGATGTGCCTTCGCATTCGCTACTACGCCGCCGCCTTAGACTTCACCTTCGATGCCCATAGTTCTCATTCTTTATTTTCAAGTTCTAGTTGTCATTGGATTTGATTTCAAGCATTCTTCTAGTTTTAACCATCTTATTCTGACATTTGATTTGCAATAAAAGTTTTAATAGTTTTTTTCAACTTGCCTTCGAGCTATTTGTCTACTTTTCATGTTCGTAGTTCTGGTCAATTTTATTTGCATTCTAGTAGTAATCTCATTCTTAGTACTTAGGAAAGAGAATTGGTCCAGTAGCCTCCCTGCAAACAACTCAAACTCCATTTTGAAAACATTAACTTCATATTTTTCAATTCGATTGAAATAAATTTAAAAGTTTCTAATGCGATTATATTACGACAAAAGCATATTTTACACAATCACATCCGCATTTAGAATAGCCACCACATTCTGTGCTTTAGCTTTGTCATGTATTTCGATGTCAAACTCTTGTAGCAAAAGGATCCATCTAATCGGTCACGATTTTGCATCCTTCTTGGCTGACAAATGTTGGAGGGATGAATGATCGATGTAAATAATGACCTTTGACCCTAGAAGATAAGAGCAAAATTTCTCCAGCCTGAAAACTATATCTAGTAGTTCCTTCTCTGTAACAGTGTAAGTATGCTGAACCTCATTCAGCGTCTTACTAGCATAGTAAATAACAAATGGATGGTGCTCCCGATGCTGGCCTAGAACTACTTCGGTTGCAAAATTGGAGGCATCACACATGATCTCAAAATCTAGGGACTAGTCGAGCATTTAGAGAATAGGGGAATCAAAGATAGTCTTCTGTAAGGTCGTGAAAGCGCTAAGACATGAAGAATCAAAATCAAATGGGACATCAGCTACAAGGAGATTCGTCAAGGGGAGAGCAATCTTGGAAAAATCTTTAATGGATCTCCCGTCAAACCCAACATGTCCCAGGAAGGACTTGACTTGTTTGACTGAACTCAGTGGAGGTAGAAGGGAAATAACATTAGACTTTGCCCAGTCAACTTCTCAACCCTTTTTTGAGATCCTATGACCTAGTACAATGCCATCCCTCACCATGAAATGACTTTTCTCCCAAGAGAGTACTAGGTTGACTTCTATGCACTGTTTCAAGATCTTAGTGAGGTTATCAAGACAAGAGTCAAAGTCATCTCCGAAAATGGAGAAGTCATCCATAAATACCTCCACAAAGTCCCCAATCATATCCGAGAAGATGGCTATAATGCAATGCTAAAAAGTTGCTGGTGCATTGCATAGGCCGAAAGGCATTCGCTTAAATGTGAATGTGCCAAACGGACAAGTGAAAGTAGTCTTGTCTTGATCTTTTGAGTTGATGGCTACTTAGTTGTACCTAGAATATCCATTTAGAAAAGAAAGAAGCTTCGTTCAGTTAGCCTTTCCAAGATTTGGTCAATGAATGACAGGAGAACTTGGTCATTCTTTGTAGCCAAATTTAGCTTATGACAGTCGTTACAAACTTGCCAAGAAGTAGTGGTGTAGATCGAGATGGATTCACCCTATTCATTTTGAATTACAGTGAGTCCTACCTTTTAGGCGCAATCTGGATGAGACTCATCCACTGGCTGTAGGATATGGGATATGTAATTATGTCACTATCCAGCCATTTGATGATTTCTTTCTTGACAACCTCAAGCATGCTTCGATTTAGCCTTCCTTGAGGTTGTTGAGATAGTTTCATCCCCTCATCTGTGTAGATATGATGAGTGCAACAAGAGGGGCAAATACCACGTAAGTCAGAAATGCTCCACCCAATAGCAACCCTATTATCTTGAAGTATAGAATTAGTCAAAGTTCCTATTCTTGTGTCAATCAAGAGCTAATGATAACAAGATAAATCTTGTTATCGCCCAAGAACACATATTTGAGTGAGTCGAGTAAGGGCTTCAGTTCAATCACAGGTGGAGGGGATAAAGAAGCATCTAGAGGATAGAGTTCCTATAAGGAAGAAAGAGATGAGGGAGAGGAATCAATGAGGTATATCTGATGGCTATGAAGTCCATACATATTTTTTGAACCTGCCCCCGTTAGGAGGTTGATAGTAGTTGTGTTGGCAAGATAGTAGAGTTTAGCTCTTTCACCATTATGACTAAGAGTTCCAAGTAAGGGTGGGTGCTGGGTTTAAATTCTCAACACAATTAATTAAGTTATTTAGGCTTAATTAAGTGCAAGAGAAAGTAATTTAGGTTAACTTGATTTAATGTCGGTTGTGTAGTATAGGGTCAAGCTAACCTAACATTTTAGATTTTAAGTTCTTTTTAACTGGTTGAGTCCAGGTCATTCACTAGGAGGCATAACTTATCTTAATTCACCATTAACTCCTAAACATAAATTACTAATTACATAATCAATTAGAATTATAATTAGATTACTTTAAGCATATGAATCTTGCACAAAGGATTTTTACTTAAAAGCATGCAAAATTCCATAAGGAAAAACATATTACACATGTGATTTGTTATTAAAAAGCAAGTAAACATGTTTATTACACTAATTTCAACTTATTTACAAAAGATTAAGGCAAGAAGTAGAGATTCAAATGAATACAAGTGCCTTATTACATCAATTAAGCTCAAAAAGACATGTTGTTGGAGTAAAAATACAAAATCAGATGTCTAATTAGAAAATTGGACGACTTAAAAGTAGGCATTAGAAGACTAATTACATTATCAGACATCTAAATCTCTCTCATTTCCATTTTTTTCTTCTTTAATCTTCAGCCTCAAATCTTCTTCTCTTCTTCTTCTATTTGTTCTGCCATCTCTCTCTCTCTCTCACTCTTTTCCTTTACCCTTTCTTCACCTCTCTGTCGACTCTTCTTCAAGCTCTTCTTCTCTATTATTTCTCTTAACCTTTTCTCTTCCTTTTTCTTTCAATGCATTAACTATGTAGATTGAACCACACTTAAACCAAAAATTTGATTTTCTGATTGGCGGCTTGGACCGGTCGGGGATACACAGCACCCCTCTCAGGGTGGGACCAGACCCTATTGGGTCTAAGCCTAGTTAATATTAGGTGGTTTATTTCCAGTTCAGATTCATCATGCACAGTCCCTGGCCTCCCAGGCCTACACACACACCCGCTCACAGGCCCACACTCACGCCCACAGGTGCACACACACCTGGGCACGTGCACCGCAATCACCCACACACACACATATGCTCATTGTGCACCCAACGCTGATGATCGGTAAGCCCTATACACAAAAACATATTATACTAAGGCATATGCTCTAATTCTACCAATGTGGGACTATGTAAATCCCCTCCAGGCCAAACTTCAGCTAGCGATTCCAGCCAGCACAGAGCTCCAAATCGAGCAATCAAGGGCTCGTTGGAAAGCTCTAAAGGTGCTCTACAAGATTACATCATCAATTTGATGCTCAGAAAAGATCTTGCCCATCAATTTGAAGGGCGAAGTGAATAGATTACATGGCCATTTTGGCCTACAGAGATGCAACTCAGATCTTTTGACCTACAGTGAGAGCTTTTGACCTCAGATGAGGTCCTAAACCATCTCAATAGATGATTCTGCACCTAATGGTGAAGGATAGGAGTGCTAAGAGGCTTCAGGAACAGAAAGAAGCTCAAAAGCTTCTAGCAGGAGATTCAAACCTCCAATTTGAGCTCTAATCAGCTTGACAGATAGATAAAAAGATAACAAAAAGAATTAAACAATTTCTGCATGCTGAAAAGAATTAATCTGAACAGATTTGGCATTCAAAACTTGCCCAAAACTAGTGAAGTTCAATATTGGGTTCAAATGAACCCAAACTGAATAGTGACTGAATTCTCATGAATCCCTAAATTAAACTTATCTAAATCAATTCTAAATCACTTAAAAACATCCTAGGAATCATTTTTAATCATCAATTCACCTAATTGATGATTCATTCATCAGACCAGACCTGAGGTTGACCATAAAGCCTCAAAATTTGATTTTCTACTCCAATCTATCTCAGGTTCAATTAAAACCTTAGATTAAGTCTATTTCACCCCAGAAATTGATTCAAGATCTAAAAAAGTGATTTTAACTAAAAATCCTAGGGTTTCAGGTCTATCGCCTGAGATCCTAAATGAGTTTGTTTGACAGAACAAACTACAACCTTTCTGAGTAAATGATCAATAGGACTAACCTCAAAACACTTTCCTGATGCTTCTAGACCTCTTAAATTAAGCTAAACCCTAACAAACAGTCATCTCCAACTCCATCGAAGTTGAAGAAGATAGAGGCCTATGTAGAGCTCCAGACCTAAAGACATCAAAATAAACATTGAAATAGAATCCTTGGATCATTCATAATCAATCTAGAGCTCTGCACGAAGTTCTATGGGGTGAAGACCACTTCTGACTCGCCGGAGCTCACTGGAGCTTCGGTGCATCCAGACAATGGCTGACAATGTGCAAAAGTCATTAAAACAAGCCATTAAGGATCTGAGAAGTCTTTTGAGGTTGCAAGGAAACTTAGAAGCTCATTAATTAACTCAATTGGTGATTAAAATAAAAGATATGCAGTGAAATAATAGAAACTGTGATCTGAGTTTGTTGGAACTCAGATCGAGTTCTCTCACTCAATTGAGTAAAGGGAACATGTTAATGGAGTGTGGAGATGGTATACAGGTTACTAATTGGATGGAAGAACTCCTCCTGAGCCGCCATTGATAGAGACCTCAGGAGGTTGTGTGAAATTTAGGGGTTTTAGATGTAGGCAATTATTTATCAAATTAATATGAAAATCGAGGCCCTTAGATGATGATAAGGTGATGGAGGGCCCTAGTGCATGTGAATTGCCCTCGATAACTTCCGCCATGGACAGCGGAAGCAACCGGTGAAGGTAGAGATGAATTAGGCGTTTAAGTGATAAAATTAAGAAATCAATGTGCCAGAAATGATTGTGGGAGATTATAGAGGGTGATCAGTGATTCAAAAAGATAACAGGATGCTCGAGTCAAGCTCAAAGAGCTCGTTGAAGCTGAAGAAGATGACGGAAAGAACTATCATTAAACCTAACTAAACTACGTAATTAACTACACTAATTACTCTATCTTACCTATCCTACTATTAACTGGACGAAGGGGGCAAAGAAGTCTTCGTCGATGGCCCTTAACGGAGGAGGAAATCAGAGGGGCAGAGGAAGAAGTTCGACGGCTATTTGCGAGAAGCGGAGGTGGAGTCCGTCGTCGGCACTTCATCAGAAGATGTAGTGGATGATGGCGGAGATCATAGGCAAGTGGAAATGATCAGAGGAAGATGGTCGAAGCGAGAGAAGGTCGCTGGATTTGGAGTGAATAGCCTATCTATTAGCTCAGTAGGGGGAAGAGGGTAGGGAGCTAACTGCGCGAAATCGGAGAGGTGGGGGGTATTTATAGGTTGCGGCGGCTGAGAAGGAGGATGAATCAGGATGGTATAGTGTCTAGGTGTGAGGTAACCACCGACGTCTTCTCCGATGCCGGTGAGGTTATCTTCAAGCCCTAATTAGGATTGCAGCTTCATCTAGATGATGGATGGAAAGGTGGCAGTGAGCGCAAACTCCAGGAGCTTGGCAAAGGTGGACGAACGTTAGATGAACGGTGATCGGTGGGTGACAGCACCTCCTGTCGTCAGCCGTTGAAATGGCTAAAGAAGCAATGAAGAAGGAGAAGATGTATATAGGGACCTGAATGCTAGGAAAGCTAAGGACCTAAGTGAAGGAAAAGGACTCGAATGAAATAAAACCTAAGGACTAAAATGTAAACCAAGGTTTTCAAGGCTTATTTTAATTTAAATCCTTTTCAACTTTTTATATACGATTATAAATTAGACAAATATTCTATATAAACCTTGGATTTATGTTTTTGACCTTGTTAGCTTAATTTATTTAATTAAGTAAAGTTACTTAAGTTATTACATACTTAGGTATAAATTATGCTTAAGTTAATTAACACATTAATTAGGTAAATAATTAATGGTATTTTGAGTCCATCTATTGATTAAATTATTAATAATATTAATTGGCTAATAATTTAGCATTTTCAACTTATTTTAAGGTCCTTTAATGATTTATCTCTTATTCTATAATTAACCCTTATATATACATATTCCTAGCTAATTAACTAGGGAAACTAGTAAATTAGGGGTAATTAGAAGCCATGATGAGCCTTTCATCATTGGGTGGGACTAAAGGTCTGCGCCAAAGTGTCTTGTAAGCTAGCCTCAGTCCTCCTCCTATACGGAGGTGACAACAACTATTTACTATTGTCTACACTATGGTCTAGTGTTGCCATCAAGGGCAGACATGGATCGAAAATCCCATCTGTGTGTCTATCAAGTGGACTAAAACCATCCATTGCAATGATGCCATCCTGCACCAGTAGAGATGGGTCAGAAATATGAAGTGCAATGGATGCATTAGAATATGCCTTCCCTAGGGTGTCAGGATCAGAAGAGCACCCCAAACAGTCATAATTGGAAAGTGAAGTAATGTGTAGTGAGTCAACAAAGGTCATCCTATGAGGAGTCTGGTCTAAAGACCCTGAAAGTGAAGATGAATGAGACATTGGGTCACTGTAGAGAAGCCCAGTGTTTCCATAATATTCCGATTCTTTATCTTCAAGATCCTCCTCTATCATATCACAATCAAAGTTCCGGGTAACCCTAAAAATGTCCAATCTAAGTTGCTCATCTCCTAGGGTAATCTCCATACATAGATGCATAGTCGATGTTGAGCTGGGTGGTCATTAAAAGCAGGCGACCCAAAATAATTGGTGCATCATGGAGGTTAGGAGGAACCTCCATTTCCAAAATAAAGAAGTCTGATGGGAAGTAGAACCCATGAACTTTCACAATTTCATTCTCAACCATCGCTCTTGGTGTGTTCAGCGATCGGTCAGCCAATTGAATGGTCACCGAGGTGGGCTTTAAGTCCCTAAATCGGAAATGATCGCAGATAGCTATGAGAGTTAGGCTGATGGAGGAACCCAGATCTAGAAGGACCCTGTTAAATGGAGAGTCTTATAGATAGCAAGAGATGAGTGGAGTCCCAAGGTCATTCATCTTTGGTAGTAGGTCACTCAAGATGACCACACTTGCTTCCTTGGATAATATCATCTTTGTTCCTTTCTTTTGCTGTTGTCTCGGTGTGTAGTAACCCTTAAAGAATTTGGCAATAGCAGGAATGTGATCTATGGCCTCAAGGAGGGGGACCTGAATGTGTACTTCCTTAAATATTGCCCTGAGCTCCTCATAGTTCTTCATTCCCTTGGTTTTCATTGTGATCTCTCATCACAGCTCTAGGAAAAGGGATCGGGATCTTAGGATCTGCAATAATCAGTCTCTTTCCTTTGTCTTCCTTAGGTGGCTCCCTGTCAAGATGAGAGTGTGAAGAGGAGCCAACCTGAGGGGGAGGGTGCAATGTGTCTTGACTATGTTGCCTATATCGCAGATCGTTGGTAGTAGCTCTGCTCCTCATTATGATAATTGATCACCTCAACTATGATGGAAAATGATACGTCATCTTTTGTGTGGTACATAGTGAAGCAAATCGGAAAATAAAAAAAATTGGACACATATAGTGGTGCAAGTAGATCCATAGGGAGGCTTAAACATAATGAAACTTCTATTCAATCAAATACAAAATGGTGTTCACATTATTTGAAAGTAAAGAAAAAGAAAGAACTAGCAAATATTCACATATTGTGTTGTTAACTAATCCACTTATGAAACAAATAAAGGGAAAAATCAGAACAACACTAGCAAAAGAAAAGCAAACAGAGATCAATGGCTCACGAATCCGTGCATCGACAGATGGAACATGCATGCGATCGCATGGATGGCTGGTAGGAGATTCCTCGAATGTGGGGTTGCTGTGAGCGCACATGCCGTGGCTACTGTTGGGGTAGAGATCACACCCACATGCCCCTCGCACTGTTACCTCGAGGGGGTTGTTGGAGTGTGCAGCTCAATGACGACATGGTGGTGGTCATGGTGAAGGAGAGGGGAGGAGAGGCAAAAACCTTGGTGTGAGTAAAACCTTCCTCCCTCCTTCCTTCTCATCGCCAATCGTTGGTTGTGGCTAGCGAGTGGTGGTGAGAAGGATGATGAGAGAAGACGGCCTGGTGTCCTTCCTCCTCATCACTGATTGGTAATGTCAAGGTTTAAGGCAATAGGTGTGGATGGAAGTGCAAGGAAGGTGAGAGGAAAGGAGAAGCCACTAGGGCCTTCTCCCTATCATGGGGATGAGCTATGGATCCCCTTGGTCACGTATGTGAGCGCCCCTTATGGCCTATGTGAATGAGAGTTCGTAAGATGTCGGATCCTGGAGAGTTGGGTGTAGGAGAGACCATGAGTGAGAATTGGGTGGCATTGAGTGCATGCTATTGTGCATCGAGTGTTTGTGCATGCGTGCTGGGGAGTGGGTTGTGTGTGTGTGCATGTTCATGAGTAACAGAGAGGTGTGTGTGGGTTGTAGGTAATGTGGAGGTCAGGTGAGGTAAGAAATGAGTAGCGTTGTAAGGTGGGAATAGGTGGCCTCGAGTGTAGTGAGGATGGGCTTTTATGTTTTGCACGGGCGTGAGTAAATGATGAAAATGGGTTGTGTTACATAGGTTGAGTCCATGCATTGAGTGAGTGACATAGTTGGGCATTAAGAGGGGTTAGTAAGTGTGATATTTACCTGAATTTCATGGTTGTGTTAAGTGGGTGCAGGTGTGTGGGTTATTGGGTTGGGAAATTATAGAGTGGGTTATGTGTATATGTGTGAGTGAAATGGTGCAAGTATGGTTTATTCCTGAAATGTGAAACATGAAACATTTATTTCTATACATAATTAATTATAAAATTCAATGAAATATATACAAATCTAAATCATAATGCATGTAGTTATTTTTTAACCTACTACAAACATTAACATATTTAAAATGAAGGAACTAACCAATCTTAGGCTCAACATTAGTCCACTAAAATGGATTTATCAGATGCCCCATGTTTAAGTTTTTCTAGTCCCGAGCAAAACACTGTGACACTGAGAACAGTTCTCTAAGATGGGATGCAAAAGTCAAGTCACCCTCATTTAATCATCCCTTAAGAGAGTAAACTTAAAATCTTAAGGTTCAGACTCAGAGGTTCTCTAGTACCGACCAAGATTAAGACCACTTCATCCTATCAGATTCTAATTGGCCGATGTTTTAGGTAGCTGGCAAAGGTTTCTTAGGCTTCAAAGCCTGTCCAAATGTTTATTGACCCCAGAAGTTAAAGTATCTGCACATATGTGTAATAGGTCTTGATTCAACTTGCATGTTTATTGAAGAGAGAAAGAAAGATGTTTTGCGACTTTTCTTTTTATATATATTCTTTTGTGATCCCTCTAAGCTCAACCTCTGATTGGGCTTCAAACATGGTTTGTGCTGGATTCCTCACTCCCATTCCACACCTCAAAGGGTTCCTTGGCATTCAATGCTTCATGATATCACTACCCATGGCAACCCTAAAGAACCCATAGCAATCAACACTTTGTGATAGTGTCACCCATGGTATTCTTAAACTAATCCAGGCCCTGGCAATTGACACTTTGGGATAGTGCCACCCGTGTCACCTGGATAGAATGATGCACTTACATGCCCCTGATAGGATATTTAAATATCCTAGGAGATATGCGCTGAAGGGTTGACATGTTATCATTGTGTCCACGAGGTAAGTATTGACGAGCCGATTGTTCGCTTTTAAAGTCGTTTGTAGTTTTATGTGGTGGAAAAATCGACTAATCAACAATTAATATAACCACTAAATTAGGAGCGGGTCGTATCCACAGGGAGGCAATGATGCAATAATATCTCAATTATTTCGTATTCATTCAATCTCATGAGAAATCCATAGTCAAATCTGACATGAAATGCGACGGAAAGAAGATGCACAATATCTTGAAAACATAAGGGTAGATGTGTAATTTTTCCTCACTGAAATATTCAATAAACATGAGATGATTTTATGCAATTTTCCATTGACATGTATTAAAGAAAATTTATGCACATTTAAATCCCAAAAGCAATGTCAAACAATGTTAATTACAAAAGCCACGAAATTGTAAGAGAGCTTGAGTAAGAAGTTGTAAATTTTACCACAATAAGATATTCATAAACCAAAATTCTTTTTTCTGGCAATGGCATGAAATGTAATAAGTAATTAAGTCCAAAACAGAGGATTTTACCTCTCTCCTCACGATCGGGAGAGAGGTTCACATAAGCAGTTGGCTGAAGTGAGGCCATCGCAGTGGTGGCAGCCGCACGTTGAGCAGTGGCCGGAGCCGGCCTGCCGGAGCTCCGGTGAGGTGGGCTGTGCCAGTGGCTGCACCTGCTGGAGGAAGCGCAGATGGGCGCACGTGGAGGCTGCTACAGGTGGTGTGCGCAGAGGTTGCCGTTGCGCACACTGAGCCCGCACGCACTGCTGGAGGTGCTGCAGATGGCGGGGGGGTGCTGCAAGCGGAAGGCGCGGGCGCGCTGCAGATGGCAGGGGGCGCTGCCGGCAGAAGGCGCGGAGAAGAATGCACGCCTACTGCGTGAGTGAAGAGGCACTGCACGGTGCTGGCGAGTGCGCGCTGGAAGCTAGAGGTGATGCGCATGCGTGGGCTGGCGGTTAGCACTCGAGGTGAATTGCATGCGTGGGCTGGTGGTTGGCGCTGGAGGTGAAGTACGTGCATGGGATGGCGGTCTTGTGCAGCTGGAGGTATGCGGGTGTGAAGGAGCAACCGATCCTGTTGCTATGTGCGCGGGTGGTGTGATGCGGGCGTGAAGTGGAGGTGAGGCGCAGAAGGAGCGGGTGCGACTGCAGGCTGGAAATGATGAAGAGGCGTGCGTGGGCTGGTGGTTGGCGCTGGAGTGGATGCTGCAGGAGGTGGTTCAAGTGTGCAACTGGAGGGGCGCAGGCGTGGAGTGAGCGGCTGGTTGCTACTGGAGTGTGGGTCGAAGTTTGAGACGTCCGGGTAACTTTCTGGACGTCTTAACTGACTGAGGAGTGAAATTGCAGTAGCTGTGGCGGTGGTTGTTGGTGACGACGACAAGGGAGGTGCACGTGGAGGTGCTCACGGTAATGCGGACAAGCTCCGGATGGCAGTGTGGCCTATCACACCACACGCTCACGGTGGTGGAGACTCATCGCCACGGTTGAGGCCGGCGGTGTGGAATGGAAGAGAGACGAACTCTCTGCACAATGATGGGTCGGGGGTGGAGGCCTCTTGAGCTCGGTTGCCTCTTCCTCTTTTTGTAGCTGCCTGCATGAATTTGAATGGAGAGGCAGGAGCAGATCCACCTTCTCCGCTAGTCTTTGAATGTAGATTTTAGTGCGGCAGCCGGTGGCATTGTAGCCGGTGCTGAAAGAAGAACAAAAAAATAATAAAAAAAATATTATGGTTATTTGTATAGAAACCCTCAACTTTTATGTTAACTTAAAATTAATGCATGCAATGCACCTAATTGGTTAACTAATTTAATGAATGCAATTCTAAGTTAATTCTAAATGCATTTAAATATGAATGCAATGCATGAATTATGAAATTAAATTAGAAATATGAATTAACCTATTTACATCCTAATTTATGCTAAATAAATGTTAGAATTAACTTAATGTCTAGGCACCTAAATACTTAAATAGCCCACAAATATGGGTTAATCAAATACCCCCAAGCCTAGTTTTTGCTAGTCCCTAGCAAAATTAAGCGAAACCTAGCACTCCAAATAGACTAGTCAACCCAATCGGTCTTCTTTCATAAACATATTAAGTTCAGACTCTAGACCCAAGGTTCCCAAGTAGTTGCTAAGTTACAAACTAGGTCGGCTAAAGACGAGTTGCAGGTACAAGTTTCCCTAATTTTTGACTCTACCCTAAGATTAAAGCATTCGTGCATGTGCATTGGTCTGAGTTATTTGAGTTAAAGGAAAAAGTTTTTCTTTTTTTTTTTTTGTTTGATTCTTCTGTCTAACCTCAGATCAGCTATCAACACGA